>CAJQZJ010004760.1:12189354-12207544 GCA_907164525.1 Lophiomys imhausi
ATCCACCAAGATGAAATTTCAATACTAAACATCTATGCCCCAAATGTAAGACCACCCACATTCATTAAAGAAACACTACTGAAGATCAAATCCCACATTGAACCTCACACATTAATAGTGGGAGACTTCAACACACCACTCTCACCACTGGACAGATCAACAATGCAGAAACCAAACAGAGAAATAATGAACCTCACAGATGTCATGAATCAAATGGACCTAATTGATATCTACAGAACATTTCACCCAAAAACAAAAGAATACACTTTCTTCTCGGCACCTCACGGAACCTTCTCCAAAATCGACCATATAGTCGGTCACAAAGCAAGCCTCAACAGATACAGGAAAATTGAAATCACTCCTTGTAACTTATCAGACCATCATGGAATAAAGCTAGGCTTCAACAGTAACAAAAACAACAGAGTGCTTGCAAAAACATGGAAACTGAATAACTCTCTCCTCAATGACCTCTGGGTCAAGGAAGAAATAAAAAAAGAAATTAAAGTCTTCTTAGAACTCAATGAAAATGAAGGCACAACATACCCAAACTTATGGGACACATTGAAAGCAGTGCTAAGAGGAAAGTTTATAGCTCTAAGTGCCTTCAAAAAGAAACTGGAGAATTCCTATACTAGCCACCTAAAAGAACACCTGAAAGAGCTAGAACAAAAAGAAGCACACACTCCCAAGAGGTGCAGACGAGAGGAAATTATCAAACTCAGGGCTGAAATCAACAATTTAGAAACAAAAAGAACAATACAAAGAATCGACAAAACCAAGAGCTGGTTCTTTGAGAAAATCAACAAAATAGACAAGCCCTTACCTAAACTAACTAAAAGGCAGAGGGAAAATACCCAAATCAACAAAATCAGAAATGAAAAGGGGGAAATAACAACAGACATTGAGGAAATCCAAAGAATCGTTAGGTCCTACTTCAAAAACTTGTACTCCACAAAATTGGAAAATCTAAATGAAATGGACAATTTTCTTGATAGATTCCACCTACCAAGGTTAAATCAAGAACAGGTAAACAAATTAAACAGTCCTATAACCCTTAAGGAAATAGAAGAAGTCATTAGACATCTTCCAACCAAAAAAAGCCCAGGCCCAGATGGTTTCAGCACAGAATTCTACCAGACATTCAAAGAAGAGCTAACACCAATATTCTTCAAACTCTTCCACAACATAGAAACAGAAGGAATACTGCCAAACACATTCTATGAGGCCACAGTTACCCTGATACCTAAACCTCACAAAGACCCAACGGAGAAAGAAAATTTCAGACCAATTTCCCTTATGAACATGGAGGCAAAGATACTTAATAAAATACTTGCAAACCGGATCCAAGATCACATCAAAAGTATCATACACCATGATCAAGTAGGCTTCATCCCAGGGATGCAGGGGTGGTTCAACATTAGAAAATCCATCAATGTAATCCACCACATAAACAAGCTGAAAGAAAAGAACCACATGATCATCTCATTGGATGCTGAAAAAGCTTTTGACAAAATACAGCACCCTTTCATGATAAAAGTCTTAGAGAGATCAGGCATACAAGGACCATACTTAAAAAATAATAAAAGCAATTTACAGCAAGCCAATAGCCAACATCAAACTAAATGGAGAGAAACTTAAAGCATTTCCTCTAAAATCAGGGACAAGGCAAGGCTGCCCACTCTCTCCATATCTCTTCAACATAGTACTTGAAGTTTTAGCTAGAGCAATAAGACAACTAAAAGAGATCAAGGGGATACAAATTGGAAAGGAAGAAGTCAAAGTATCCCTATTTGCAGATGATATGATAGTATACATCAGTGACCCCAAAAATTCCACCAGATAACTTCTACAGCTGATAAACTCCTTCAGCAAGGTGGCCGGATACAAAATCAATTCAAAAAAATCAGTAGCCCTTCTTTACACAAAAGATAAATGGGTGAGAAAGAAATAAGGGAATCAACACCCTTCACAATAGCCACAAATAATATAAAATACCTTGGGGTAACTCTAACCAAGCAAGTGAAAGACCTGTATGATAAGAACTTCAAGACCCTGAAGAAAGAAATTGAAGAAGATATCAGGAGATGGAAAGATCTCCCTTGTTCATGGATAGGTAGGATCAACATAATAAAAATGGCAATCTTACCAAAAGCAATATACAGATTCAATGCAATTCCTATCCAAATACCAACTCAATTTTTTACAGATCTGGAAAAAACAATTCTCAACTTCATATGGAATAACAAAAGACCCAGAATAGCTAAATCAATCATGTATAATAACAGAACATCTGGAGGTATCACCATCCCGGATTTCAAGCTGTACTACAGGGCAATAGTAATAAAAACAGCATGGTACTGGTATAGAAACAGACCAGTTGACCAATGGAATCGAATTGAAGACCCAGAAATAAACCCACACATCTATGGTCACTTAATTTTTGATGAAGAAGCCAAAAACATACAATGGAAAAAGGAAAGCATCTTCAATAAATGGTGCTGGTCTAACTGGATGTCAACATGTAGAAGAATGCAAATAGATCCATACTTATCACCCTGTACAAAACTTAAGTCTAAGTGGATCAAGGACCTCAACATAAATCCAGACACACTAACATTAATAGAAGAGAAAGTGGGAAAAAGCCTTGAAATCATTGGCACTGGTAGCAACTTCCTGAATAGAACACCAATAGCTCAGGCACTAAAACAAACAATGAATGGGACCTTATAAAATTGAAAAGCTTCTGTAAGGCAAAGGACACTGTCCTTAGAACAAAGCAGCAGCCTACAGAGTGGGAAAGGATCTTCACCAACCCAACATCTGACAGAGGGCTAATATCCAAAATATATAAAGAACTGAAGAAATTAAACACCAAAAAATCAAATAACCCCATCAATAAATGGGGTACAGAGCTAAACCGAGAATTCACAGAAGAGGAATCTCTAAAGGCTGAGAGGCATTTGAGGAAATGTTCAACATCTTTGGTTATCAGGGAAATGCAACTTAAAACAACTCTGAGATTCCATCTCACACCTGTCAGAATGGCTAAGATCCAAAACTCAAATGATAGCACATGCTGGCGAGGATGTGGAGAGAGGGGAAAACTCCCCCATTGCTGGTGGGACTGCAAACTTGTGCAACCACTTTGGAAATCAATCTGGAGATATCTTAGAAAATTGGGAATAAATCTACCTCAAGACCCAGCCATACCCCTCTTGGGCATATATCCAAAAGATCTGAAAAGAAACCAAAAGGACATTGCCTCAACAATGTTCATAGCAGCTTTATTTGTAATAGCCAGAAACTGGAAACAACCCAGATGTCCATCAACTGAAGAATGGATAAAAAAACTGTGGTGCATATACACAATGGAATACTACACAGCTATCAGAAATGAGAAAATCATGCAATTCAAAACCAAATGGATGGAACTAGAAAAGCTCATCCTAAGTGAGCTGACGCAGTCCCAGAAAGATAAACATGGTATGTATTCCCTTACAAATGGATATTAACCAAACATCAGAGGATAACTATCCTACAACCCACACACCCAAATAGACAGGAACCTAGCATATCTATCCTAGGAAAAATTCTACCCACCAGTGAGTCATGGAATCTGCTGCAGGTTAGTGGAACCCCACACCCTAGATGGTGTGCCTTATCAAGCTCCAGTACCAGTGTAAGCTCTTGGGCCTCACATGACGCAAGATCTGAGGGAGTATGATATGTGAGGACCCACCTCATCTGAGGAGAAGGAGAGTACCAAGTAGAGGAACAAGGAGGGAGGGAGGGAGGGAGGGAGGGAGGGAGGGAAGGAGAGAGGGAGGGAAGGAGAGATGAAGGGAGGGGCCAAGAGGGGAGGAGGGAGGAAACTATGTTCTAGAAATAAATAATACTATTTTAAGAAAAGAATTAATAAGCTTAAACATATAATAAAAATACAATATAAAATTTTCAAACTATAATTTACCTTACTGGCATGAAAAGAAAATGGCCTTAATTTCAGATTAGAATGTTAGACTGCAGGTGGCTACAGAGATTACACAAACTTGATAGCAGCTTAAAAGTTTTTTTTTGTTTTTTGGTTTTTTTTGTAGAGGTATAGGCTATTTCCATGGTTTGGCATTAAAAAGCAGGTAACAGGTTTAAAACACTGTAAATAAATTAAAGGTGACAGCTGTTCAACCTGGTTTTACAAACCTCCAAGAGTTGAAAAAACTTAGAGCTAAGGTAAAATAATGCATGGTGTTAGCCCATGCCTTTACCTCCAGCAGAGACAGGAGGATCACTATAGAGTTAGTTGTCTTATAAATTCTAGAGTTACAAGAAACAGGGTGGTGATGGTGCACACCCTTAGTCACATCATTGGGGAAGAATACACCCTTAGTCCCAACACACTAGAGACAGAAACAGGCAGATCTCAGAGCTCAAGGCCACCTGATACAAAACAAGCTCTAAACAGAGAAAAACTTTGATCCAGGAGTGGAGGAGCACATCTTTAATCCCATCAGTTGGAAACCACATGTCTTTGATCCCAAAATTTAGAATGCAGAGACAGGCACATAGGATTTGGAAAGATTTAAGTTTAAAAGCTACTTACAAAAGGCAGGCTGCAATTCAAATTGTCCTTTGAGATCTCAAAATATATACACTAAAGGTTTGTTTAGCTCCAAAATATCAAAATAATTTCTTCTTTAATCCGGATTGAAATTTAATACTTTATATATTATCAAAAAACCAAATTTGCTCCAGGAAAAATATTACCTGACCCCTCCAAAAAAAGGTAATTGTCCCAGAGTTAGGATTAGGGCAGGGCTCTGTTCTTATCTTTCCAGGAGATTTAAAGCATCCATTCAAGGAATCCAGGGACAACTGGACAACGGAAACCTCAGCAGAAAACAGATCAGACACCAAAGAAGACGAGTGGCCCAGATGATCCAGCCTTGCAGACTTCTTCAATAGCAGTTTCCTCAAAAGTCTATAACCACAACAACTCAAAATCGCTAAGATCGTTCAGCTCCACAGACTATTCCATCCAGATCTTCAGTAAAGTTCTGAAGATCAGCTTCTCTCTATGAACTTCGTAGGACATCTAAATAGCTGAGCACAAAGGGACTGAACATCAAATGATTCTATTAACATTTTTAACCATTTTTCCATTCTTATTTGGGCCCCAAACAGGTTTACTACGTCCCAAATCAGCAGGAAGTCATTTTAAGAGAACAACGTCCCATCCCCAGAAGGTGGGGAGGGTGTTCTTCCCCTTTGGTTATTTGATAGATAATAGAAAATTTTGTTATTTAGGGGAAAAGACTACAAGCTGTTAAATGGTCTTGTTAAATGGGTTTTGGAGGTTAGACCCAGGGACTTCTCTCTTTTGCTTTTCTGTATCCTCCTTTCTCTCCTATATAGGAGTGAACAGACTTGAGAAAAATGGGACATAGACATAGTATAGGAAAGAACAAGAAAAAAGGACAGATTATTGAATATAGCTTTATACCTTTGTATACTGATACAAAATTAATATTATATTTGGCTAAATTGGTATTGATCATTGTATATTAATGCAAATTTAAGATTGTATAGGGCTACATCAGTATTGATCTTTGTATATTGATACAAAATTAAGATTATATTTGGCCACAGTGGTATTGACCCTAGTATATTAATGTAAAATCTAAGAAGATACTCTTAAAAGTGTGTTGCAAGATAGTATGAATGTTGAGTCACATATAGACCTTTAAACTCATGGAGTTGGTTAGATAGTAGAATGTTAAAGTCAGTGGCCAAATATGTATAAACTGGACATTGGGAAGGTATACTGGGCCATTTAACTCTCATAAATGTGGAATATTTATATCTCTTGTTTTGTATAATACTTACTGTTATACGAGAAGGAACCATCTGTTGGACTGAAAGGGGAAACTTCTGGGGGGAAGAGGGTGGAAGGGCGGGATAGGAAGGGGGAATAGGGAGGGTTTTGTTACTGAGATGTAACTTGAAGAAAAAACAATAAAGTATTAAAAAAAATAAAAATAAAAAAATAAACAAAAGGGGGAATTAAGGAATCCCAGGGACAGATTGCACAATGCTTTACTAACACTGAATCTTTTGAATGTCGGTGAAAAAGGTACTACTGCAGCTGAGAGACACTAGGTTATAGAAAAAACTGAGGAACTAAATCAACCAATATACTATAAGGATATTTTGACTTTAGAATGGAAACCTGCACTAGTTTTAAGATGTGGACGTGGATATACATATGTATCTATAGGAAATGAAAAAATGTGGTTACCTATAAAACTTACAAAGATTAGATCTGACCAGGGAGAGCTTTTTAATAGCTGAGACATAAATGTCTTCCTATGGTAAGTCTGATGTTCATAATATTCCATTCTTTCATTTAGCATGGATGGAGTTTATGTTTCAAATGGACTTACAAAATTAATCTCTGCCTTTCTCCTTAAACTTAAAGAAAAAAATTTATTTTCAGATCCAAAGTCTGAATGACAGCATCAAGACAAATAGGCCAAATTATTCAGCCTAACAGACTGCTTCAATTATTAATTTAAAAAAAGAGAGAGAGAGCATGTAAATCAACTTTAAAAAGTGCTAGCCCCAAAATGATCGATCATATAGAGATTGGACAACAAAAAGCTATAGACTATCCCGGGAATTGGCCAATATCTCAATTTTTAAAGGGTGCCCAAAAAATATTTTCAACTTCATTCCCAGGAGGTGGAATGAAAAATTTTTGTTGTCATCATATCTTATGTATTGTGATTGTCTGTTGTGTGTGATGTTTGTGATGAATGTCATAAGATGAATTTGTCATTTGTGATGAATGGATACAATGAATGGAACAGTAAAGGTTGGAGTGGCATGGTCAGGTTTTTCCTCAGAATCTTCCCTTTCAGATTCTATTGAGAGATCATCTTGGAAAGCTGTTCTACTTCAGCCAGAGCACTAAGGACATCGTGGATTCATATGGTTACAGTGAAAAAAAAAAAAGAGGAAAAAAATATATATGGGTTGGAGTTAGGGATTTCTTTCTTTCTCTATTCCTTGTCTCTCTTTAAAAAATATATTTTGTTTATATTGTTACAAATTTAAGATTCTGTTTATTGATACATGTTTACAAATGTTTTGTACATAATAGAAATTAAGCTTATTGATAAGAATTTAAAATCATTTCATTTGCATGCCTTTTGATTGTCAAAAGATGTAAATACAACTATGTATTGTGAGAAGTTAAAGGTTATTTTAACTCTTGCTATAATGTACATTGATGAAAATTTAAAGTTATTGTTTATGTGTTGTACATAGACAATTTATTTACATTGTATATGTATTTATGTTTGTAGATTTATTTTTTATTTTACAAGAAAGGGGATATGTAGGTGTTGATAGATTAATATAAGTTAGATTTAGTGAATATCTAGGTTTCTGATACAGTCTCTTAATTTGAGGAATGAAGATCAACTTTGCTGTGAGCAATTAGCTTATCAGCTTATGGATGAAGTCACATGAAACTAGGGGAGTCTCTTTGAACTGAAAAACAAGGTTGAAGCCAGGTGAAACAAGTAAAGACTTTATGACCTGGCATTGTTTTCAACTGTTAAAGGGGCAGAGCCCAAATTAAGCTGAAGAAGGTGGAACAAGGAGCGATCCTATTTAAGGACAAGTGGATGAGCCCAGAGAGCTACGTGCTAAGGGCCCCCGATACTAGAGATCTCCAAGAGTACTGCTGGAGAAAGTGCTGGTAGACCAATGGCCAGATATCCCTGAGGCAGAAGGAAGCTGGTGAGCAGATAAAACCTCATCAAGACAGCAAAAGGCCAAGGACTAAATCCTGTGGCTCAGCTCTTGCCTAGAGGGGTTTGACCTGTCGGAACAGTGGCCTGAATGGAACTGTGGCCAGCTTTAAAGACTGAGGCAGATCGGCAGAGTTGCTGATACGAAGGAAGTAAGGTGGCCTACAGATGCTGAGGTCTCCCAGAGAGGAAAAAGCCTCAAGCCTTATTTAAGGTGAGACTTCGATAGCCAATTTACCCTGATGAACCTGCATCTGAGATATTCCAGAATAAAGACTGCTAAGTGCATTAAAGAGTCTACCCCAGAGACTGTGTTCCTAATGACTGAGGACCTGCCCCAGAGACTGTATCCTTATGAAAATAGTTGTAATAGTTATCAATAGGTTTAGTGGTTAGGTCTTAGGGGTTGTAGGAATTTATAGGGGTTGTAGGCATTCTTAGGGGTTGTAGGAATTTATAGGAATAGTAAGTAAGTGTATTTGTTAATAAATAAGTGTTTAATAATTAAAAGGTACAGTATCAGGTGGCGCCCAACGTGGGGCATTATGGGTAATTTGGCTTTCAAAACTGTAGAGGAAACTGCAAATTTTGAAACTATGGAACCGGTGGTTGACAAAATGGCAATGTTTGCACCTGAATTCTGTCCTATTTTCCAGTCAGACCGGATGTTTAATGTTGTTTGCTTTTTCCTCTTTTATTGGATTATCATAAAGAAGTCAGCCTCACAATTAGAAAGTTTGCAAATGCAGATTGAGGAGCCAAAGAAAAATTTGCCAAAGATGGTAACTGCAACTAGTAACTTGGTTGAAACAGGGAAACAGGAGGAGTTGCAATGCACGGTGCGGCCCCGTCCTGCACCTCGTACTTTCCTATCTAGGTCTCCAAAGCCATTACATGAGGCAGCGACAGCAGAAGGTCAGGCAAGTAATGGTGTGAAACTAAGTGCGCCCTTAGAGGAGCTGCTTGGTACTCCACAGGCACCATTAGCTTTTCCAGTAATTTATCAAAATAGGCCTGGTGTTAATGAAAGTAAACCCAATCCAGAATTAACATGGTATCCAATTGATATGTTGGATTTGAAACGATTCAAAGAGAGTATTGTGTCTTATGGTATCCATTCAGGCTTTGTCAAGCAAATGCTTAATAACTGGGCAATGCACCATAGAGTCATTCCTCAGGATTGGAAGGGACTGGTATTAGCTGTGCTGGAAGGTAGCCAGCAATTACAATAGTGCTAAGGAGAGAGCTTTGGTGTATAGTCCATATACTCTTAGTGGACTGTGGCTCAACACAAGCTAGGTGGGGTCTTGGGATGGGTGCTGGGTCTCAGTAGGCCCCCAAAGCTCACCCCTTCCCATTGTGTCCAAACTGGAAACTCAGGTCAGGGATTGGATGGGATGTGCTATTGCAGCTTACAGTCTCGGATTCTAGTAGGTCTTCCTAGCGATGTTGGTGGGGCTTGGAGAACCACAGATTGTAGGATAGAGCAGCAGATCTCCTGCCGTTCGTGTGTCTGGTCAAAGGGTCAGGTCTGTGGTCATGATCCTCCCAGGCGGCTTCTTCTAAGTTGTCCCCAGGGTACCTCCACGTCTCTTGGCCCTAAGCAGTAAGCCCTTGTAGTCTTAATTACTCATGTGCTGCACAAAAGCCAAGAAGGCCAAGAATTTGCTGCTCCTGAGCTGGGGCTGTAGATCTTGAAGACATGGTATTCCCCCTAGAAAGGGCAAGGTGCACTGGCTCTGATATGAACACCACACCCTTTCATTCACTGGACTTGGACTCAGTGGAGTTGCACCGCCTTTTAACCTGACTGCCCACCTTTCAGCCTGCTCTGATCTTACTGTTTCAGTGGCACTGCTGCTCTCCCTTGGGTGCTGGAGCGATCACGTGGAAGCTGGTCACTCAGGAAGCTGAGAGGTACCTCTGTCTGGCGGTTGGGGCTGCCTGACAAGGCCCTGCAGTGATTGGACCCATGCACCAGTGCAGGAAGAGCAGCCCTCTGCTCTGTTCGGGTGCAATGTTCTTCCACATGATTGTATATACAGTAGAGGGACCTGTGTGTGCAACACCTTTTTGGGCAAGCCCAGCTATGCTTGCCCCTCCCAGATTGCTGCTCCACTAGAGATAAATCAAGGTGGTCCCACAGTTCTCCTGTAGCTCAGAATGCATTGTGGATCACAATCATAATGGTTCCACTGAGAATATAACTGTTCCTGTTCTCGTGGCTCTATTGGTCTCTCCTTTTTGGTGCATGTGCTCTGAAGGCTGGTGAGTACCACTGTCTGGGGTTTGGAGCCACTCGTTGGGTTTTTGAGTGGCTCTTGTCCACTTCCGTGGCAGTATCTGCGGGCTCTGTGCCGTGCTCTTCAGCCTGGGATCCCTGCCACATTGTACACCCATGGCCTGGGTTCACCATGCAGCTCCATGCAGCCTGGATTCCGTGCCCTGCCCTGTGGACTGGGTTCCCTGCTGTGTTGCACCCCATGGCCTGGGTTCTGGACCCCACAGCCTGGGTTCTGGACCCCACAGCCTGGGTAGGTCTGTTTACCTGAGTGTCTGAGGGTCCCACAAGGGACCCCCACTAGTCCCTGGGTTCACTGGGTGTGACCCTGCAGGTTCACGCTTCTCAGGTTGTTGCTCAGATTGTTTATATTTCTGTGATGTTGTAGCTATCCCTCCCCCCCCCAGCTCAAAATGTATCCCTGCCCATCACCGCGATCTTGGATCCCCACGCAGTCAGTGCTCTTAACTTCTGAGCCATCTCTCCAGCCCCGGATCTTTAACTTTTTATGCAAGGATTCTTAGATTTTAGATCTAATCTTTCATCATGTTAAAATGATTATCCTTTTTCAAAGAGAATTCATCACACTATACTGTTATCAGAACATTCAATGATCATGGCTAGTCATTTCATAGCTAGAAAGCATCAAATGTTAAAACTATTTAAAATGTGCCAACTCTGTAGACAGAAGTTAAGTTTTAGAAAACTTAGAAAAACTATGCTTTAAAGTTAATACTAATTCCATTTAAAAGTAAAGCAACAATCATACTGAATTTTATGATAAATATAAAGTTGCCAAAATTGCTTTTGTTGTTAATAAAAGACAATAAAAAGCAAAGCCTCTGGAGCCAAGCAATTCAGATCTGCCAGTAAGCCTCTGGCCTTGAAAATTGACTACTGTGGTGAGCAGATTAGATGTGATAAGGGCGTGGAAGCACATTCCTGTAATCCCAGCACTTGTGAGACTGAAAGGAGAGAATCACAAGTCAGAAGTGAGCCAGGAAGGATATCAAACAGAGCCATGCATGATTCCAGCCCACAGCTCCATCCACAAGTCAGTGGCCCTGCCAGCATTCCAGAGTTCCAGCCTCCATGCATCGAACCTGCCTGCCTTCCAAGGAGGAACAGCCAGATGACAGGAGTGCACAGGTAGTGATTGGGAACTGCACTGACTACAAACACAGCTTGCATCAGGGTTCCCCCAGGCAAAGCTTGGTCTGGTCACTCACCTGAGCACCCAAGCTCCTGCAACAACCAGCCACTGGACTGCTGACTCTGGCCTCTGTCCTGGGTGGAGCTCCCACCATGAACAATGTAATTCCAGACCACAGTCCAAGTGGTGCTTAATAACTACTGAATGATTCAGCAACTGAACTACCAAACATAAAACAAGAATGTCAGCGAGGAGAGTACCCAGGCTCCAGTGACACATCGATCCATCCTCTGGCCACAGGTCAACCTGCTTTTCTGACTAGACCTACCAGTTCTCACAGCCATAGAGTCTCTATTACAGGGAACTACCCATCATCTGGAGGTGGGCATCTGGTTCCCAGGACTGGCCAACCTCTGAAAGATAAGTTTACCAGTGCACCAAGACCAGGGAGTACATGGAACAGCCAGACAACACCAGGATCAAACAGCTGGCTAAATGCCAGTGAAAAAGCACTATCCAAGTAAAAAGGAATATGGTGTTCTCCAGAACATAGAAATAGTGCTACAGAAAGCCCTGGAAATCCTAACACAACTGAAACACACACACACACACACACACACACACACACACACACACACACAAATGACCTTAAACCTATGCTTATGAAAATAATAGAGGTCTTAAGGGAAGAAAAAAATTCCTCAAACTAAACAAGAAAATATATCAAAACGGGATGCCCTTAGAGTAATGCAGGATGTAGCTAAATAGAAGAGGGAAAGAAATAAAATGTTTCAAGACCTGAAAAGGGAAGTTGAAGCAATAAAGAAAACACAAGCTCAGACATCCATGTAACTGGAAAACCTCAGAAAAAAATAGGAACTACAGACAAAGGCATCACCAACAGAATACAAGAGATAGAAGAAAGAATCTAAGGCACAGCAGTTAAAACTGAAGGAATTGATACATACATCTGTCAAAGAAAATGTGAAATCAAAAAAAAAAACCTGACACAAAAACTTCAGGAAATCAAGGATAGTATGAAAAGATGAAACCTCAGAATAATAGGCATAGAACAAAGAGAAGGCTCCCAGCTCCAAGGATCAGAAAACATCTCCAACAAAATCTTAGAAGAAAATTTCCCAAACCTAAAGAAAGAGATGCCTATAACCATTCAAGAAGCCTACAGAACTACAAATAGATTAGACCAGAAGAGAAAATCCTCCCACCGGATAATAATCAAAACACTAAATGTAAAGAATGAAGACAGAAAATTAAAAGCTGCAAGGGAAAATGGCCAAGTAGCATATAATGACAGACCTATCATAATCATGCCTAACTTCTCATCATAAACTCTAAAAGCCATAAGGGCCTGTGAAACTGAACCTTTTTAATTATTCAATATGCATTTATTGATAACTATATTCATTTATAAACACTTACCAAACTACTAACCCTATGAATGATTACAACCCGTATTACCTAACCACTAAACCTATTGTTAACCATAACAACTATTTCCATAACCTTTTAAAAGGATATAGTCTCTGGGGCAGGTCCTCAGTTGTCAGGAACACCTCAGCAGTAGACGCTTTAATGCACTTAGTTAGCAGTCTTTTTTTCCAGAATATCTCAGACGTAAATCCCATTAGGGTAAATTGGCTATGGTGGCCTCACCTTAAATAAAACTTGAGGCTTTCTTTTCTCTGGGAGACCTCAGTTGTCTGTAAGACAACTTATTCCCTTTGTATCAGCAACTCTGCCATTCTATCTCAGTCTTTGAAGCTGGCCACAGTTCCGTTCAGGCCACTATTTGGACAGGTCATAACCCTCTAGGCAAAAACTGAGCCACAGGGTTTAGTCCTTGGCCTTTTGCTGCTTTGCTAAGGCTTTCTCTGCTCAACAGCTTCTTTCTGCCTCAGAGAAATCTGGCTCTCAGTCCACCAGGACTTTCTCTATCACATGATACAAACTACTTATTTCTAGCTTAAGAACTCTCCAACATTGGAGCTCTTTAGCATGGGGACCCCCAGGCTCGTTGGAGCTCTTTAGCATGGGGCCCCCCAAGGCTCCATCCACTTGTCCTTAAATAGGATCTCTCCTTGTTCCACCTGGCTTCAGCTTAATCTGGGCCCTGCCCACTTAGCAGCTCAAAACAATGCCAGGCCATAAACCTTGCTTTTAATCCATAGAGTCTCACCTTGTTTCACCTGGCTTCAACCTTGTTTTTAGTCCATAGAGACTCTCATCTTTTCAACTGGCTTCATCCTTGTTTTTAGTCCATAAGCTGATAAGGTAATTGCCCACAACCAAGTTGATCTTCATGTCCCAGATTAAGAGACTGTATCAGAAACCCCTAGATATTTACTAAATCTAATTTATATTAATCTAACTCCCCTTATAGGCCTGGACAGATGTCTTGCAGACCCTAAAAGATCACAGATGCCAGCCAAGACTTCTATACCCAGAAAAACTGTCAATCAACATAGATGGAGAAAATAAGATACTCCATGACAAAACCACATTCAAACAATATCTATGCATAAATTCATGCATACAGAAGATACTAGAAGGAAAACTCCAATCCAAGGTTCTCTACACCCAAGAAAACACAGGAAGTAAATAACATGACAGAAGTAAAACCAAAAGAAGAGAAGCTCATTCACAAATTACCACCACTAACATCAAGATAACAAGAATTAACAATCACTGTTCATTAATATCCCACAACATCAATGGACTTGATTCCCTAATAAAAAGACACAGGCTAGCATAATGGACATGAAAACAGAATCTATCATTCTGTTTCTTACAAGAAAAATACCTTGGCAAAAAAAAGATCGACATTATCTCAGAGGAAAGGGCTAGAAAAAGATATTCCAAGAAAATGGACTCAAGAAGCAAGCTAGAGTAGCCATTCTGGTATCCAACATAACAGACTTTCAACCAGTATTAAACAAAAGAGACAGGGAAGGACACTTCATACAAAGAAAAAGACATATCAATATTGAACAACTATACCCAAAATGCAAGGGCACCCACATTTCTAAAAGAAACGCTATTAAAGCTCAAATCCCACATGGAATCCCAAACATTAATAGTGGGAGACTTCAACATACTGCTCTCACCAATGGACAGATCAATGATACAGAAACCAAACAGAGAAATAATGAAACCGATGCCATGAATCAAATGGAGCCAACTGATATCTATAGAACATTTCACCCAAACACAAAAGAATACATCTTCTTCTCAGCACCTCATGGAACCCTCTCCAAAATGGACCATACAGTTGGTCCCAAAGCAAGCCTCAACAGTTACAAGAAATTTAAAGTTACACATTGTACTTTATTGGACCATCATGGAGTAAAGCTAGACTTCAACAATAACAAAAACAACAGAAAGCCTGCAAACACTGAGAAACTGAGCCACTCCCCACTCAATGACCTCTGGGTCAGGGAAGAAATAAAAAAAAAAAAAAACATTAAAGTCTTCTTAGAATCCAATGAAAATGAAAGCATATCATACCCAAACATATAGGACACAATGAAAGCAGTGCTAAGAGGAAACTTCATAGCACAAAGGGCCATCAAAAAGAAATTGGAGAAGTCCCATACTAGTGATTTAAAAGCACACCTGAAAGATCTAGAACAAAAAGAAACATACCCTAGAGGAGTAGAAGGCAGGAAATAAACAAACTCAGGCTGAAATTAATATATTAAAAATAAAGAGAACAATACAAAAATTGACAAAACCAAGAGTTGATTCTTTGAGAAAATCAACAAAAGAGAAAAACCTTTAACCAAACTAACTAAAAGGCAGAGGGAAAATATCCAAATCAACAAAATCAGAAATGAAAAGGGGAAATAACTATGGACACTGAGGAAATCCAAAGAATCATTAGGTCTTACTTCAAAAACCTGTATTCTACAAAATTGGAAAAACCTAAGTGAAATGGACAATTTTCTTGATAGATTTCAAGTACCAAGTTTAAATCAGGACTAGGTAAAGAAATTAAACAAAAATAAATTAAATTCCTATAACCCTAAGAAAACAGAAACAGTCATTAAAAGACTCCCAGCCAAAAACGAGGGCCAGATGGTTTTACCACAGAATTCCACCAGACATTTAAAGAAGAGCTAATACCAATACTCTTCAAACTCTCCCACAACATAGAAACAGAAGGGCACTGCCAAACTCATTCTATGAGGCCACAGTCACCCTGATACCTAAAACACACAAAGATCCAACAAAGAAAGAGAATTTCAGACCAATCTCCCTTATGAACATAAATGCAAAAATGCTCAATAAAATACTTGCAAACTGAATCCAAAAACACATCAAAAATATCATACACCACGATCATACATCCCAGGAATGCAAGGATAGTTCAACATATGAAAATCAATCAACGTATATCACCATATAAACAAGCTGAAAGAAAAAAAAACACATGATTATCTCACTAGATGCTGAAAAAGCATTTGATAAAATACAACACCCCTTCATGCTAAAAGTCTTGGAGCGATCAGGCATACAAGGACCATACCTAAACATAATAAAGACAATATACAACAAGCCAATAATCAACATCAAACTAAATGGAGAGAAACTTAAACTATTTCCACTAAAATTAGGAACAAAGCAAGGCTGCCCACTCTCTCCATATCTCTTCAACATAATACATGAAGTTTTAGCTAGAGAAATAAGAAAACTAAAGGAGATCAAGGAGATACAATTTGAGAAGGAAGACATCAAAGTATCCCTATTCACAGATGATATGATAGTATACATAACTAACCCCAAAAACTCCACCAGAAGATTCTTACAGCTGATAAACTCCTTCAGCAAGGTGGCCAGATACAAAATTAATTATAAAAAACAAGTAGCCCTTCTTTACACAAAAGACAAATGGGCTGAGAAAGAAACTATGGAAACAACACCCTTTACAATAGGCACAAATAATGTAAAATACCTGGGGATAACTCTAACCAAGCAATTGAAAGACCTGTACTACAAGGTCTTTCTTCAAGTCCCTGAAGAAATAAAATGAAGAAGATATCAGAAGATGGAAAGGTCTCCCATCCTCATGGATAGCTAGGATTAACATAATAAAAATGGTCCTACTACCAAAAGCAATATACAAATTCAATCCAGTTCCTATAAAAATGTCGACAGAATTCTTTACAGACCTAGAAAGAACAAATCTCAACTTCATATGGAAAAAAAACAAAATAGCTAAAGCAATCCTGTACAATAAAAGAACATCTGGCGGTATCACCATCCCTTATTTCAAGCTGTATTAAAGAACAATAGTAATGAAAACAACATGGTACTGGAATAGAAACAGACTGGTAGATCAATGGAATCGAATCAAAGACCTAGAAATAAACCCACACACGTATAGTCACCTAAATTTTGACAAAGAAGCCAAAACCATACAATGGAAAAACGAAGCCATCATCAACAAATGGTGCTGGTCTAACTGGATGTCAGCATGTAGAAGAAGGCAAATAGATCCATATTTATCACCCTGCACAAAACTTAAGTCCAAGTGGATCAAAGACCTCAACATAAAACCAAACACATGGTGGGCCAAGATGGCGGCGACCTACACTGACGCATTTTGAACGCGGGGAAAAAAGAGCCATAAAAAACACAGAGTTATTGGGCACTGTGCAAAAACCGGAGGGGCTAGACCCCCCCCCCCCATGGGAACACTCACAGCTCCCAAGGGACTGTTAAAAGTCCCAGGGCAAGGCACTCACCCATCTCTCACAGACACGGAAGCCACTAAACCCGGGATTCGGGAACTCCCATTTGGAGAGGCGCCTGGTAAGATCGATCCCAACTTACAGCAGGCAGAATCAGGGTCCACTTGGCCATAGATCGCTGGCCTATTGGGCTCCCCACACATCAGGTTGAACTTATACCCACTTAAAAAACGTTGCGAGATAGTGGAAGGCTTAGCAAGGAACAAACAGGGGGCTCAGTGGGTGGTCCACAGCTCGTGAAGCTGAGGGCGGGAGGTTCCGAGAGAGCGCGGGAAGCTGGGAACACAAAAGCAGGCGGGAGGGAGGGGCTGAATCCCGCAAACTCACGGTAGCGCAGCTGGGGAGGGAGCATGGCTGGCAGGGCCAAATCCCCGCGAGTCCACGGCAGGTCATCTGGGGAGAGAGACAGGTGTGGGCGGGGCCAGGGATCCGTGCACCCACGGCTGAGCTGCTGGGACGAGAGGTCCACTCAGGCAGCCAGAGGATCCGGGGCTTGGGGTACCCACGGGACCCGTGGCAGCGCAGACAGGAAGGGAATCAGGCACAGAGTCTAGCCCTGTGGCGAGAAGCCTAGAGAGAAAGCAGAAATCGGGACCATAGCTGTATCCTGGAAAATCCAGACATATTAGGTGTGGAGCCAGACCCTGTCAGCCTCCGTGATGACAAACAAAGCACACAGAATCTGTGCCTGGGCAAACAGGCCCATACCATCAGAACCATTACAGGCTGATAACTCAGAGTGCAACATAGGGAAGTCTGAATTGGGAGCAGCGAAACAATCCTGGTTCATTACTCACAACCTGGGAATAGGCTGCACCACCTCACAGTGCCTCTGGCGATTAAAACCACAGTGACCTTGATATCCCCCTGTAAGCAATGACAGATAGCCAAGTAACTCGTCCCCTGCACCAAATCATCCACTGTGGTTCCAAGCACAGAAAACAGACAGCTAAATGCATCCAATGGCGAAAGGTCAAAAAAAAATAGAAATCAAGGAATTATGACTCCAACAAAGCAGAACCATCCTAGCTCATCCAATTCGGATGACCACACACCAACAGAAACACATGAAAACATTGACAATTCTGCATTATGGAAATTGATAGAGTCCCTGCAAGAAGAACTTAAAACTATGAAGGAATTCAAAGAAGCCACAATTCTACAAATCAAA
>CAJQZJ010004760.1:12217544-12281038 GCA_907164525.1 Lophiomys imhausi
AATGGTGTTGTTCCTTGTTTTGATTTGTAGAATTGTGGCTTCTTTGATTCCTTCATAGATTTAAGTTCTTCTTGCAGGGACTCTATCACTTTCCATAATGCAGAATTGTCAATGTTTTCATGTGTTTCTGTTGGTGTGTGGTCATCCGAATTGGATGAGCTAGGATGGTTCTGCTTTGTTGGAGTCATAATTCCTTGATTTCTATTTTTTTTTTTTTTGACCTTTTGCCATTGGATGCATTTAGCTGTCTGTTTTATGTGCTTGGAACCACAGTGGATGATTTGGTGCAGGGGACGAGTTACTTGGTTATGTGTCATTGCTTACAGGGGGATTTCAAGGTCACTGTGGTTTTAATCGCCTGAGGCACTGTGAGCTGGTGCAGCCTATTCCCAGGTTGTGAGTAATGGACCAGGATTGTTTCACTGCTCCCAATTCAGACTTCCCTATGTTGCACTGTGAGTTATCAGCCTGTAATGCTTCTGATGGTATGGGCCTGTTTGCCCAGGCACAGATTCTGTGGGGTTTGTTTGTCGTCAAGGGGGCTGACAGGGTCTGGCTCCACACCTAATATGTCTGGATTTTCCAGGATACAGCTATGGTCCCGATTTCTGGTTTCTCTCTAGGCTTCTCGCCACAGGGCTGGACTCTGTGCCTGATTCCCTTCCTGTCTGCGCTGCCACGGGTCCCGTGGGTACCCCAAGCCCCGGATCCTCTGGCTGCCTGAGTGGACCTCTCATCCCAGCAGCTCAGCCGTGGTTGCAAGGATCCCTGGCCCCGCCCACGCCTGTCTCTCTCCCCAGATGACCTGCCGTGGGCTCATGGTGATTTGGCCCTGCCAGCCATGCTCCCTCCCCAGCTGCGGTACCGTAAGTGTGCGGGATTCGGCCCCTCCCGCCTGCTTTTGTGTTCCCAGCTTCCCGCGCTCTCTCGGAACCTCCCGCCCTCTCTCGGAACCTCCCGCCCTCAGCTTCACGAGCTGTGGAACACCCACTGTGCCCACTGTTTGTTCCTTGCTAAGCCTTCCAGTATCTCGCAAAGTTTTTTAAGTGGGTATAAGTTCAACCTGATGTGTGGGGAGCCCAATAGGCCAGTGATCTATGGCCAAGTGGACCCTGATTCTGCCTGCTGTAAGTTGGGATCGATCTTACCAGGCGCCTCTCCAAATGGGAGTTCCCGAATCCCAGGTTTAGTGGCTTCCGAGTCTGTGAGAGATGGGGAGAGAGCCTTACCCTGGGACTTTTAACAGTCCCTTGGGAGCTGTGAGTGTTCCCAGGGGGGGGGGGGTCTAGCCCCTCCGGTTTTTGCACAGTGCCCAATATCTCTGTGTTTTTTATGGCTCTTTTTTCCCCTCGTTCAAAATGCATCAGTGTAGGTTGCCGCCATCTTGGCCCGTGCCCCTTTTTGTTTATTAAGCATCTCTTTTAAGGTACGATTAGCTGTTTCTACAATTGCTTGTCCTGTAGGATTGTGTGGGATACCAGTGATATGCTTTATATTATAATAGGCAAAGAATTGCTTCATTTTTTTAAAAGATACATATGCAGGAGCATTATCAGTCTTAATTTGTGCAGGTATACCCATAAATGCCATTATTTCTAATAAATGTGTAATAACACAATCAGCCTTTTCAGAACTTAAAGCAGTTGCCCATTGAAACCCTGAGTATGTATCAATGGTATGATGTACGTACCTTTGTTTTCCAAATTCTGCAAAATGAAATACATCCATTTGCCAAATCTCATTCTTTTTAGTACCTCTAGGGTTACTACCTGTAGGTAATGGAATTTGGTTATAAAAATAACATGTAGGACACTTTTTAATTATTTCTTTGGCTTGTTGCCAAGTGATAGAGAATTTTCTCTTTAAACCTGAACTGTTAACATGATGTTTCTCATGAAATTTGGAAGCTTCTAGCACATTTCCTATTAGTAATTGGTCAATCTCCTCATTTCCTTGTGCCAATGGACCTGGCAAACCTGTATGAGACCAAATATGAGTTATATATAATGGGTTATTTCTAGTTCTGATGACCTGTTGCAATTGAATGAATAAAGAAGTTAATTCTGAGTTTTCAGGAATAAATTCAGCAGTTTCTATATTCAATGTAACTCTTTCTGCATATAGAGAATCAGTAATTATGTTAAGAGGCTCAGAAAAATCTAATAACACCATAAGGATTGCATACAATTCTGCTTTTTGAACTGAGGTATATGGACTTTTTATTACCTTGCTGATTTTGTCTGTTTTATAACCTGCCATTCCCATTTTGTTAGCAACAGTATAGAAGGTTGGTGCATCAAAAATTGGCATTCCTTTTACAATATGTGGAAGAATCCAATTAGTTCTTTTTATGAATTGTATGCGTTTACTTTTTGGAAATTTGTTGTTAATTTCTCCTAAATAATTACTACAGGCTCTTTGCCAATCCTCATTGATTACCCACAAGGACCTAATCTCAGCATCAGTAAGAGGCACTACTATTTCGGCTGGGTCCATTCCTGACAATTGACGTAATCTTATCCTACCTTTCACAATTAATTCTGTTATCTTTTCTAAGTAGGTCTTTAATTTTTTACTTTGCTTTTGTGGTAAGAAAATCCATTCCATAATACTATCTTCCCGTTGCATAATAAGTCCTGTAGGAGAATGAGTTGATGGTAAAATGACCAAAATACAATCAAGCTCATGATCAGTTCGATCTACATATGCATCCTGTAATCTTTGTTCTACAAGAAGTAGTTCTTTTTCTGCTTCAGTAGTTAAACATCTTGAACTATTTAGATTTGAATCCCCTTGTAATGCCTGAAACAAATTAGTTAACTCATGAGTACTTAATCCAAGGGTAGGTCTCAGCCAATTAATATCTCCCATTAATTTTTGATAATCATTGAGAGTTTTCAGTTGGTCTCTACGTATCTGTACCTTTTTGTGGTCTTATTCTTTGTTGTCTTATCTTATAACCCAATAGTTGACTGAATCTCCTCTTTGTATTTTTTCAAGGAGGAATTTGTAACCCCCACAGTGGCAGAATTTTCTGCGTTTCCTTAAATAAGCTCTCTAATGTACCAGCATCAGAATCAGCCAACAAAATATCATCCATATAATGATAAATAATAGATTGAGGAAATTGCCTACAGATTATTTCCAATGGTTCTTGTACAAAATATTGACATAAAGTTGGACTATTCAACATTCCCTGTGGTAACACATTCCAGTGATACCTCTTTTTTGGCCTACTATTATTAAAAGTAGGTATAGAGAAAGCAAACCTTTCCCTATCATTTTTATGCAATGGAATTGTGAAAAAGCAATCTTTTAAATCAATTACTATTAAAGGCCATGATTTTGGTAGTAAAGAAGGTAATGGTATACCAGACTGCAAAGGACCCATTGGCTGAATTACTTTATTCACAGCTCTTAAATCTGTTACCATTCTCCATTTCCCTGACTTCTTTTTTACCACAAATACTGGAGAATTCCATGGGCTGGTAGACTCTTCTGTATGACCAGCCTCTAGCTGCTCTTTTACCAATTGCTCAGGAGCCTCCAATTTTTCCTTTGTTATGGGCAACTGCTCTTGCCATAACGGATTATTTGATAGCCATTTCAAGGGTAGGACTGTTGGAATTTCAGCATTGGCCCCTAGTATAAATTTGGAAACTCTATGCCAGGGGTGTCCTGTATTTGGACATTGGACACAATTTGTGATTGCTCTCGAGTACCTATATCACTACCTTCCACCTGTACATCCATCATTTCATCAAGTAACATATAATGGCAGACCCATAAAAAGTACACCTGACTTCTCCTCAGAAAGCTAAAAACCAGAAGGGCCTGGACAGATGTTCTACAAGCCCTGAGAGAACATAGGTGCCCAGCCAGATTACTATACCAAGCAAAATTCTCTATCAACATAGATGGAGAAGACAAGATATTCCATGACAAAATCAAACTTAAACAATATCTACCCATAAATCCAGCCCTACAGAAGATCCTAGAAGGAAAATTCCAACCCAGAGAAGATAACTACACCCAAGAAAACAGAGGAAACAGAAAACTCCACTGCAACTAAACCAAAGAAACACAGAACCACCACCTACACCAAAATAATAGGAAATAACAACTTTTGGTCACTAATATCCATCAACATCAATGGACTCAACTCCTCAATAAAAAGACACAGGCTTACAGATTGGATCCATAAACAAGACCCATCATCTTGCTGCATATAAGAAACACATCTCACTAACAAAGATAGATGATATTAGTATATTTTTAAGAGTACCTTTGTTTTTATTCTTCAAATCTCATCTGTAAGTAGAGTTCAGGTTTGGCTTGTCTTCAGTCTGCTTTCCCATAAAATAAATTATAGGAAACTAGGCCAAGTAGTAGTCGTATATCAAAAAAGCTGAATTTTGATAGAAAAAAGATACACCTTTTTTGATATTAATAAGAAATGGCAAATTTGATGTGAGAAAAATTTAGTTACGAATGACAATATTATATGATTTGGATACAACAAGTTGTCAGAAACAAAATAAAATGTGTAATTATTTTTGATTATTACTTTAATATCAATTATTATATCTCTTTTTTATTTGCCATTATTTGTCTCAGTTAAGTAAAAGAAACAATACTTCACATTAATTTTATTAGCTTCCAACTTTATGATCTTCCAAAATCTTATGCCACAATTAACTTTATAGCACTTAAAAATGATTTTCAGTTTCCTTGTGGATATGTATGAAGGCAATGGATGAAAATAAATTTACTTGGAAAAGCATTTACATATTTAGTAATGTATTTGTAGCTGCATTTAGCTCTTTGCATAGCAGTCCATATGCTAACATTTCAAGTGAAAATAAAATCCTAAAGTGGTGAGAGGTGGTACAACCTGCAATCTTAGCCCTTGACTGGTGACACACAGGAGAGTCACAGTCTTGAGGTGAGCTTGGACTATACAGAGATTTTCTCAAAATGCAAAATAATAACAAAACCTAATGATATGTTTTTATCAATTCTCAAATATTTCCTTTATTTCATATAGAAAAGGACTGATGAGGTGATGTTTGCATGAGCTCAATGAATAGGCTAAAAGCAGAACAGAATTGATCATAAAATTTCAGGTGAGTATTATTTAGTTTTTATACTTGTTCCTCCTCCAATACCACACACACACACACACACACACACACACACACACACACACACACACAGTAGTTGATTTAATTCTAAGTCATGAAAACATCTGGCAGACTATTCAATTGGTTCCAAATTAGCAGATTAACTGAAATAGACAGCATTATTTTATTGTAGTAAGAGTGTGTGCACATCCTAGCATATCTGGATCTGAGTTACCTTATTTACAATGATCATTTCCAGGTATATCCATTTTCATATACATTCTTAACAGCTCATTATAGTTCATTGTGTAAATATCCTATATTTTCATTATCTATTTATCAGCTGATGGACATCTAGGCTGTTTCCACTTACTAGATATTTTGAATAGAACACCAATAAACATGGATGAATAGGAATTTTCCATAGGAGAGTATAGAGTCCTTTGGGTGTATGCCCAAGATTGGTAGAGCTAGACTATGTGGTAGATTTATTTTTATCTTTCTGAGGATTCTCCACACTGATTTCTAGATTTAATTTACTACTTTACAGTCCACCAGCAGAGAAAAGAGGCAGAAAGATTATAAGAACCAGAGGTGGTAGATGACTACAAGGAAACAGTGTTTTCTTGACACAAGGCAGTTGCACATTTGAATTTACAGTGATTGTGACAGCAAGCTTAAGCTTAATCCAGACAAAATCCAAGTGTGGACAAGGAATGTGCTTTAAGTCTTATCTAGCTGTGGGACTGTTGCTCATTGATAGCTGCCAAGAAGTTGCTTTCTTTAGAAGTGTGGCCCCTGTGAGGTCCTACCTGTTCCAGTGGGTGGTCACGCAACTATGGCCAAGTAGACAGCACTCATGGGAATTGATGGGATAAAAAAATGAAGACTCAAAAGTTGGGTGGGTATGGAATGAGGGATGGATCTAGGGTGGGTATGGAATGAATGATGAATCTGGGGTGGGTATGAAATGAGGGATACATCTGAGGTGGTTATGGAATGATGGATGGATCTGGGAGGAGGAAGAGGGGGGTTGAATATGATTAATATACAATGTATAAAATTCTCAAAGAATTAATAAAATATTTTAAATGATTTGTCAAAATGGAAGTTGAATTTTATGTGTGGACAAGTTGATATAAGAGTCCTGGGGGAAAAGGGAGTTTATAATGACTTTGCAAACCTCTGCATGAGAAATGCCACTATTGTCAGTTCTAGGAGTGGTGGGAACCTCCACAAATTCTATTTCCACAAGAAAAAGATCTGACAAACAGAGGGTTCTATAGATAATAATACACTATTTTAAGTCTGTTGTTTTGAGGCAGGGTTTCTCTGTATAGGATTGGCTGTCCTGAAACTTGCTCTATAGACCAGGCTGGACTCACAAAGATCTAACTTCCTCTGCCTCCTGAGTGCTGGGATTAAAGGTGTGCACCACCACCCAGCTTAACTCTTTTCTTAAAGCATATATAAAATGGATAATAAACATTTCTTATATGTATGTGTTTATATTTAATTTTATTTTTTGATAATTTCATATTTGAGTACACTGTATTTACATTATTTCCATCTGTGCTACTCCACTTGAACTCTTTCCTGCATCTTACCCATCCCTCCTGAATTCTTCTATAATTATTATTGTTAACTATCTATGTGTATATATAAAACCTACTGAGTCTATTTAGTGTTGCTCATACAGACAAGTTTTTAGGGATGATTAATTATGATTTATAAACCTATCAAGGGGCTTGTTCCTGGAGAAAAGAGAGTTTCCCTTGCTCAGCTGCTGTTGAATGGCTACAACTCTTCATTTAGGGGTGGAGTCTTATGAAACTTCTCCATTCATGTTGGCATGTCAACTGATGTGGCCATTGTACAGGTCTTATCACAGTAACTATATTGACAATATTTTATGTGTCATAATCCCTGCCATGTCTAGAAGATACTATCCATCAGCACCCATATTTGTCCTCTGGATCTTACAATTTTTCTACCTCTTCCATGAAGTTCCCTGAGATGTAGGTATAGTAGTTATGCTGTTGATATCCCAGCTGGGGTTGGGCCCCCCATAGTGACTTGTTCTTTGCATTTATACCAGTTCTGTACCTTTGTAGTAGCCACCATCTTCAGCAAAAATGTTCATTTGAAAGGGCTGAGAGCTGCATTCATCTATGGGT
This sequence comes from Lophiomys imhausi, assembly GCA_907164525.1. Taxonomy (NCBI): domain Eukaryota; kingdom Metazoa; phylum Chordata; class Mammalia; order Rodentia; family Muridae; genus Lophiomys; species Lophiomys imhausi. Next base: position 12,224,845 of record CAJQZJ010004760.1, read on the forward strand.
ATAAGATAACTATTTAGAAAATATTTAGAAGCTATACTGATTTAGAAAAAAATGACATTAGTAGGTTCTTCTCCAGGGTCTGTGATGTTTCCAGTCACAGATTCTTGACCCAGTTTACAGCCCTAGGCATAAGTTGCCTCCCATAGAGTGTAATTGAGCTTCAGCCCAATTACATAGCTGTTGGTTATCTCTAAGATATAAATACCACTATTGCACCATTAGGAATATCTTACCAGGACAGTCACTGTTGTTATTTGCACCTAGTAGGACTTTTGATTGCTTTTATTATTTGACAGTTTGATTAGTACCTTCTGATAGTATGAGAGCTGTTCCTTGGGGAGGAGGATTATAGGTCAATACTGTCATTTTATTTTTTTGACATTTTTCATTAATTTTATCTATTGAAGATGTTTTGATTTATTTCATTTTGGGGGTAATTACATGTTAAGCTTCTATGAACACTCATGCATATAATTGATTTTAACTTTATCATTTAAAAAGATATTGTAGAGATATGATATATATCCAGTATCTTACCTTTATAAATGTATATTTCAATGTCATAGCACATTTATAATATTATGGTCTATACCATCGTGATTCCTCCAACTCTAATGTTCAAAATATGGTGTTTTCAGTAATAGGGCCTCACCTTCAAGTTTTGGGGTACAGCCTCAGGTGATGTCAATAGGTATCTGAAATTGAAGTAAATAATCATTGAGAGGATGCAAAGCAGGAGAAAAAGTGTGGGAGATTCACAGAATAATTTTGCGGCATTGAAAAAAGTAGATAGATGTGACTAGTAAGATTTATCTAAGGTTTAAATTTCATTTGAACAAGGATAGAAACAATGGATTAACATTATTAAGGGTACTGATTACCTTAATAAAAGCTTTTAATCAGATCATGGATGACAACATTTTTATTCAATTTTAGGAGAATGTGGATTTCATTTGGCCAAGAAAGAACAGGAACAATCCAGTCTGTCCACCTTACTGAATATAATTTTAAGATGGAAACAATGCATGGATCACAAGAAGTCTGAAAATACAGTAGGGCAATGTGAGCTGTGGCACATGGCTGTGAACTAGCACCCATCAGGAGAGTTACTACTTAAAGAGCAGACTAGGTTGTGTTAAGAAAAATCATTCATGAATTTTTGAAAGCTAGTAGTAGCAGGCAGATGAAGTCCTGAATGGTCTTTCTGGTATTTTTTTCTCCATCACTGTCCTCTAGCCAAGACTCAATCCAGTTTCAAGCTTGGAAGTGATTTTCATCTTGGACAGGAAAGGACTTTAGTTTCTATTCTAGTCCTGACCTTAAGTGTGTGAATAAACCCTCCTCATCCTAGGAAATTCTGGTAAACTCCTCTTACCTTTTATTTGTTTTGGGTTTCCTTTTTATCTTTACATGCATCAGTTTCCAAGCAATTCTGTGGAGGTAGCAACAGCAATGATAATCAGTTTTCAAAGGAGTAAAAACTGTGAGGGAAGAAAACCTGCTGTCAGTTCAGAGCAGCTGTGATCTAGTGGATCATGCTTCCTTTGAAGAGATCTCCTTAGCTGGAGACTCTGCTCCTTCCTCTTTTTCTGTGTGTTTTTCTTCCCCAGGCATGACTGCTGAGAATTAGAGGAAGCATACCTCATCTCAGAGTGCAGCTTGCTTCATGCAAATATGCTTGCATACATACTCACCTCATTCAAAACACAAAGAATAGTGTTTGACAAAGTATCTAGGAAGCTAATAGCTCCATCAAGATGTCATAAATTTTGTTTTCCCAGTGAATCTTTAAAATTTTGGAAATAATGAATACAACTCAAAGTATGTCAAAAGCCTAATCATTTTTCATTTCAAAATTATAAGTATGTGAGGAGGGCCACATGAATAATCTAGCCTAGGACTTGTGGCAACATGTAAATTTTCTTTGAAAAATGTGGTGGAATTATGTTGAGACGCCATCTAGGCCTGGGATTTTAAATTTTTTTCTGAATGACATTTTATTACTATTTCAATCTTATTTGTTAGATTGTTTATCTTTTCTTTGTTTACTTATTTTTTCATTTATTTATTAATTCAAGTTACATTTCCATCACAACCCCCTTTCTCCAGGCCTCCCAGTCCCACCCTCCCACTCTCTACCCCCTCTCCAACCTAACCTCTTCCTACACTGTGTGGGGTGCTTCCAGATATCAGCCCCTCTCAGATCATCTGTCACATGAGGACTAAGAGCTTCCTCTTGCACTAGGGGCATACATGGTGGATCCCCAAAGGTGGAGTGTTCCACTAACAGGCAACAAGGTTCATGTTCCTGTTCCTTTGCGTCTGTTGATTGAGGGATTGTTATATATGGCTATTTGACTAAAATCCAATTATAAGTGAATATATGCCGTGTGTCTGGGTCTGAGTTAGCACACTCAGGATGAGCTTTTCTAGATCCATCCATTTGGTTGCAAATTGCATGACTTCCTTGTTTCTGATAGCTGAGTAGTATTCCATTGTGTAAATGTACCACTGTTTTTTTTTTTATCCATTCATAGATTGAGGGACATCTGGGCTGTTTCCAGTTTCTAGCTATTACAAATAAAGCTACTATGAACATAGATGAGGAGGTGTCCTTGGGGATTGGTGAGGAATTGTTTGGATGTATACCCAGAAGTGGTATGGCTTGGTCTTCTGGTAGAGCTTTTCTGAGTTTTCTAAGATATTGCCACACTGATTTCCATCATGTACCACTGTTTTTTAAAATCCATTCTTTGGTTGAGGGACATCTGGGTTGTTTTCAGTTTCTAGCTGTTATAAATAAAGCTGCTATGAACATAGTTGAAATGTCCTGTGTTTTGATGAGGAATCGTTTGGATGTATGCCCAGGAGTGGTATGGTTGGGTCTTGTGGTAGAGCTACTCCAAGTTTTCTAAGATATCGCCAGACTGATTTCCATAGTGGTTGCACAAGTTTTTACTCCCACCAACAATGGGGGAGTGGTCCTCTTTCTCTACAACCTTGTCAGCATGTGCTGTCATTTGAGTTTTTGATCTTAACCATTCTGACAGGTGTGAGATGGAATCTCAGAATCATCTTGAGTTGAATTTCTCTGATGATAAAGGACGTTGAACATTTCTTCAAGTGTCTCTTGGCCATTAGATATTCCTCTTTTGTGAATTCTCGGTTTAGTTCTGTACTCAATTTTTTGATTGGATGATTTTTTTTTTGGTGTTTAATTTATTGATTTCTTTAAATATTTTGGATATTAGCTCTGTCAGATGTGGGGTTGGTGAGTATCTTTTTCCACTCTGCAGGCTGTGGTTTTGTTCTTATGACAGTATCCTTTGCCTTATAGAAGCTTTTCAGTTTCAAAGGGCCCATTCATTGATTGTTGGTGTTAGAGCCTGAGCTACTGGTGTTTTATTCAGGAGTTGTCACCTGTGCCAATGAGTTTGAGGCTTTTCCCCACTTTCTCTTCTATTAGATTTAGTGTGCCCAGTTTTATGTTAAGATCTTTTATCCTCTTGTACTTAAATTTTGTGCAAGGTGATAATAATGAGTCTATTTGCATTCCTCTACATGTTGATACATAGTTACATCAGCAAAATTTGTTGAAGATGCTGTCCTTTTTTCTATTGTACGGTTTTGGCTTCTTTGTCAAAAATTAAGTGACCATAGCTGTGTGGGTTTATTTCTGGGTCTTCAATTTGATGCCCTTGACAAACTGGTCTGTTTCTATACCAGTACCATGCTTCTTTTATTACTATTGCTCTGTAGTATAGCTTGAAACCAGGGATGGTTATACCTCCAGATGTATTTTTATTGTACAGGATTGATTTAAATATTCTGGGGTTTTTGTTTTTCCATATGAAGTTGAGAATTGTTCTTTCGAGGTCTGTAACAAATTGTGTTGGTGTTTTGATGAGAATTGCATTGAATCTATATATTGCTTTTGGTAGGATGGCCATTTTTATTATGTTGATCCTACCTATCCATGAGCATGGGAGATCTTTCCATCTCCTGATATCCTCTTCAATTTCTTTCTTCAAATACTTGAAGTTTGTGTTGGACAGGTCTTTCACTGGCTTTGTTAGAATTACCCTCAGGTATTTTATATCATTTGTGGCTTTTGTGAAGGGTGTTGTTCCCCAAATTTCTTTCTCAGCCCATTTATATTTTGTGTAAAGAAGGGCTACTGATTGTTTTGAATTAATTTTGTATCCAGCCTCCTTGCTGAAAGAGTTTATCAACTGAAAGAATTCTCTGGTGGAATTTTTGGGTCACATATATACTATCATATCATCTGTAAATAGGGATACTTTGACTTTTTTTCTTTCCAATTTGTATTCCCTTGATCTATTTTAATTGTCTTTTTGCTCTGGCTAGAACTTTAAATAGTATGTTGAAGAGATATGGAGAGAGTGGGCATCCTTGCCTTGTCCAACATTTTAGGGGAAATGCTTTAAGTTTGTCTCCATTTAATTTGATATTGGCTATTGGCTTGCTGTATATTGTCTTTATTATTTCTAGGTATGGTCCTTGTATGCCAAATCTCCCCAAGACTTTTAACATGAAGGGGTGTTTTATTTTGTCAAATACTTTTAAGCATCTAGCAAGATGATTATGTGTTTTTTTTCTTTCAGCTTGTTTATATGGTGGATTATGTTGATGGATTTTCATATGTTGAACCACCTCTGGATTCCTGGGATGAAGCCTTCTTGGCCATGGTGTATGATACTTTTGATGTGTTCTTGAATTTGGTTTGAAAGTATTTTAGTGAGTATTTTTGAGTCTATGTTCAAGAGGGAAATTGGTCTGAAATTCTCTTTCTTTTTGGGTCTTTGTGTGGTTTAGGTATCAGGGTAACTGTGGCCTCATAGAGTGAGTTTGGTAATGTTCCTTCTGTTTCTATTTTGTTGAAGAGTTTGAAGAATATTGGTATTAGCTCTTCTTTCAAGGTTCAGTTTAGTTGTTAAGTTGCTAATATGAGCTATCTCCACTTTCTTGTTGAAGACACTTAGTGCTATTACCTTTCCTCATAGCACTGCTTTCATTGTGTCCTATAGGTTTGGGTATGTTGTACATTCATTTTCATTGAATTTTAGGAAGTCTTTGATTCCCTTCTCTATTTGTTCCCTGACCCATAGAGAGTTTTTCAGTTTTCATGAATTTGTAGACTTTTTGTTGTTTCTGTTCTTGTGGAAGTCCAGCATTAATCCATGGTGGTCTGATAAGATACAAGGAGTTATTTCAATTTTCTTGTAACTGTTGAGGGTTGCTTTGTGTCCATTTATATGGTAAACTTTGGCAAAGGTTCTATGAGGTGCTAAGAAGAAAGTATATTCTTTGTGTTTGGGTGAAATGTTCTATAGTTATCTGTTAGGTCTATTTGATTCATGACCTCTTTTAGTCTCATTATTTCTCTGTTTGACTTTTGTCTCAATGACCTGTCCATTGGTGTGAGTGGGGTGTTTAAGTCTCCAATTATCAATTTGTGGGAATTGATGTTTGATTTAAACTTTAGTAGTGTCTTTCTTACAAATGTGGGTTCCCTTGTACTTGGGGCATAGTATTCAGTATTGAGATGCCATCTTGATGGGTTTTTCCTTTGATGAGTATATAGTGTCCTTCCCTATATTTTTTTACTAATTTGGTTGAAAGTCTATTTTATTGGATAGTAGGATGGCTATGCCAGCTTGTTTCCTTGGACTGTTTGCTTGGAAAACCTTTTCCCAACCCTTTACTCTGAGATAAAGTCTATCTATGCTGGAGAGGTGCATTTCTTTTATGCAGCAAAATGATGGATCTTGTTTACAGATCCATTCTGTAAGCCTGTGTCTTTTTATTGGGAAGTTGAGTCAATTGATGTTGAGAGATATTAAAGACCATAGATTGTCATTTCCTCCTGGTGGTGGTAGTGTGCTTGTTTGCTTCTTTTGGTTTAGTTGCAGTGGAGTTATTTGTTTCCTATGTTTTTTTTTTTTTTGACTGTAGTTACCTTCACTCAGTTGGAATTTTCTTTCTAGTATCTTCTGTAGAATTGGATTTGTGAATAGATATTGTTTGAATTTGGTTTGATTATGGAATATATTTTTCTCCATCTATGGTGACTGAAAGTTTTGCTGGGTTTAGTATTCTGGGCTGGCACCTGTGGTCTCTTAGGGCTTGTAGGACATCTGACGATGCCCTTCTGGGTTTCAAAGTTTCTGAGGAAAAGTAGGGTGTAATTCTGATGGGTCTGACATTATATATTACTTGGACTTTTTCTCTTACAGCTTTTAATATTCTTTCTTTGTTTTATATATTTGGAATTTTAATTATTATGTGGTGGGAGAAATTTTTTTTCTGATCCAATCTTTCTGGTGTTCTCTATGCCTCTTGGATTTTTACTGGCATCTCTTTCTTTAGGTTTGGGATATTTTCTTCTATGATTTTGTTGAAAATATTTCCTAGTCTTTGGAGTCTGGAGTTTTCTCTTTTATAAATGTCTATAATTCTTAGGTTCAGTCTTTTCATTGAGTCCTTGGGTGAGAACTTTTTTAGATTTCTCATTTTGTTTGGTTGTTGTCCTGATTTGTTCAATTGAGTCTTTTGTGCCTGAGATTCAGTCTTCCAGCTCTTGTATCCTACTGGTGATACTCATGTCTGTAGTTACTGTTCTCTTTCCTTGGTTTCCCAACTTCAGGATTGTATTTTCTTTATTGTTTCTATTTCCAATTTCAGATCTTGAACTGTTTTGTGCATTTCCTGCTCCAATTTGGTTGTCTTGCCTGCAATTCTTTCATAGCCTTGTCTCTTTCCCATTCTTGTTTGGCTGAGTTAGCTTGGAGGTCTTTAATGGAATTCTCTATTGTTTTCATCTGTAGGATTGTGACTTCTTTAAATTCTTTTTATTTTTATTTTTTATACTTTATTTTTTTATTTCTTCAAGTTACATCTCAGTCACAATCCCTTCCCTACTCCCCCTTCCTGTCCCACACTTCCACCCTCTTCCCCCCAACAGCTTCCCCTTTCGGTCCAACAAATAGTTTCTTCTCTTATAACAGTAAATACTATACAAAACAACAGATATAAATATGCCACATTTATGAGAGTTAAATGTCCAAGCATATATTCGCAATGTCCAGTTCAAACATATTTGGCCCCTGACTTTAACATTCTACCATCTAACCATCTCCATGAGTTTAAATTTCTATATCTGACTCAGCTTTCATACTAACTTGCATCACTATTAAAAACATCTTCTTAGATCCAGAACACCCTCTTGATTCCTAAACAACTCAAAATTTAACAATGAGACTCTAGCTATCTATTCTTCAACCACCTCAGAGACCCGAGAGAGATAAATATATCTGATTATGTAGGAAGTGCAGGGGTTGCATCATCCAAAACTAAGAAATGACAGTTCCTGTTTTCTCTCCATACGTTACAGCATCAATCTTCAGCCTTTTGGTCCTGTTTCTCTGACAGACATTGATTGTAGAGCAGGGATTATGAAGGACTTAACTACCCTGTCTTGGCAGAGCTAGGCTGTCCACTTATCTGCTTCCAAGTTTTGTCCTTTTTGGACAGCAGTCTGTCTGCAGTTGAAGCAAGGGGTTTCTTCATGCCAAGAGATAGGCTTGCCACTAATTCAACCATCTCACACTGGAGATTCTTCGATGCTCATCTTCTACTTGGAGTAGAATAGGGGGTGCTGTCAGGAGCTGACATTTCTCGATATCAAAAAATCTTAAGTTAAGAAAACATCTTTGAATGCCATATTCTGCAGATCTCTTGGGGTTTTTGAAGATGCCCTATATATCTCTTGTATTTAGATAAGCAAATGTTGCTTGTCTCTTAACAACTTGATTTCTGAGTAGCTTAGAGAATATCTGTGATAGACTGTCATAGTAGCTAACAAAGTGACATGCTTGCATGACTAGGAGTTTGTATTTCTTAACTATCCTAAACAGTTTAAGACAGTTGGTATCAAGAGGCCAGAGCTTCACATTTCATTTTTAAGTATCTCTAGGTACAATACCCTTAGGAAGCGTTACCTTTAATTTTGTATCAATATACAAAGATCTATTCCAATGTGTCTAAATATACTCTTAATTTTGTATCAATATACAAAGATCAATGCCTATGTAGCCCAATACAATCTTAATATTACGTCAATATACAAGGGTCAATACCATTGTGGCCAACTATAATCTTAATTTTGTATCAATATACAAAGATCAATACCGGTGTAGTCCAATACAATCTTAATTTTGCACAATATACAATGGTCAATACCACTTTGACCAAATATACTACTAATTTTGTATCAATATACAAAGGTATAAGGGCATATTCAATAATCTGTCCCTTCTTCTTGGTCCTTCCCATACTATGTCTATGTCCCATTTTTCTCAAGTCCTTGTACTCCTACATAGGAGAGAAAGAAGGATACAGAAAAGCAAAAGAAGGAAGTCCCTGGGTCTAACCTCCAAAACCCATTTAACAAGACCATTTAACAGCTTGTAGTCTCTTCCCCTAAATAACAAAGTTTTCTGTTATCCTTCAAATAACCAAAAGGGGGGGGGGAAACACCCTCCACACCCTCTGGGCATGGGACATCGCTCTCTTAAAATGACTTCCTGCTGATTTGGGTCGTAGTAAACCTGTTTGGGGCCCGAACCAGAGTGGAAAAATGGTTAAAAATGTTAGTACAATCCTTTTTTGTTCAGTCCTTTTGTGCTCAGCTGTTTAGATGTCCTAAGAAGTTTGTAGGCAGAAGCTGATCTTCCAGGCTTTACTGAAGTTCTGTCTGGGGCAGTGTGTAGAGCTGAACAATCTTAGCGATTTTGAGTTGTTGTGGTTGTAGACTTTTGATGGAAACAGCTATTGAGGGAGTCTGCAAGGCTGAATCATCTGGGCCACTTATCTTCTTTGATGTCTGATTCTGTTTTCTGTTGAGGTTTCCGTTGTCCAGTTGTCCCTGGGTTCCTTGAATGGATGCTTCGAATCTCCTGGAAAGATAAGAACAGAGCCCTGCCCTAATCCTAACTCTGGGACAATTACCCTTTTTTTTGGGGGGGGGGTCAGGTAATATTTCTCCTGAAGCAAATTTGTTTTTTTGGCAATATATAAAGTATTATCTTTCAATCTGGATTAAAGAAGAAATTATTTTGTTATTTTTGAGCTAAACAAGCCTTCATGTATATATTTTGAGATCTCAAAGGACAAATTGTTTGTATTGAGTAGGTCTTTTGTAAGTAGCTTTTAAACTTAAGTCCTTCCAAATCCTAAGTGTCTGTCTCTGCATTCTAATTATTGGGATCAAGGACCTGTGGTTCCCATCTGAAGGGATTAAAGATGTGTTCCACCACTCCTGGATCGAAGTTTTTCTCTATTTAGGGTTTGTTTTGTATCAGGCTGACCTTGAGCTCTGAGATCTGCCTGTTTCTGTCTCTAGTGTGTTGGGATTAAGGGCGTACTCTTCTTGAATGATGGGATTAAGGGTGTGCACCCTCACCACCCTGTTCTGTGTAACTCTAGAATTTATAAGACCACTAACTCTATAGTGCTCCTCCCATCTCTGCAGAAGTCAAAGGCATGGGCTAACACCACATTTTTCATGTATTTTACCTTAGCTCTAAGTTTTTTTTTGACTCTTGGAGGTTTATAAAACCAGGTTGAATGGCTGTAACATTTATTTTATTTACAGTGTTTTATAATTGTTACCTGCTTTTTTTTAATTAATAAATTTATTTGTTTGTTTCTTCAGGTTACATCTCTATCATATTGTCCTCTTTCCCTGCTTCCCAGCACCACCCTCCCATTCTCTACCCCCTAACCCTTCCCTCTTGCTCCTCTGGGTGGAGTGTCCCTACATAACAGTCCCTCGCCACAGTTCAGGAGTCATATGAGGGCCAAGAGTCTCTTCCTACACCGGGGGCCTACGAGGCAGTACCGCCAGTGAAAAGTGTCTCCTTGCTACGAGGGGAAAACTAAAAAAAGACCAACAAACACACAAACCCACAAAACAAAGAACAACAACAAAAAAGAAAGGAAAAAGAAAAGGGAAAAAGAAAACAAAAGTCTATGTCCATGTTCCTTTTGGTGTGTTGGTTGTAGTACAGATATCCTGTACTATATAGCTAAAATCCTACTATAAGTGAATAGATGCCATGCGCATCCTTCTGAGTCTGGGCTAGCTCACTCAGGATGAGCTTCTCTAGTTCCATCCATTTGGTTGCAAATTGCATATTTTCATTGTTTCTGATAGCTGAGTAATATTCCATTGTATAGATGTACCACAATTTTTTAATCCATTCTTCAGTTGAGGGACATCTGGGTTGTTTCCAATTTCTAGCTATTACAAATAAGGCTGCTACGAACATAGATGAGGAGACTTCCCTATGTCTCCGTGAGAGGTCCTTTGGGTGTATACCCAGAAGTGTTATGTCTGGGTCCTGAGGAAAGGTTATTCCTAGATTTCTAAGATATCACCAGACAGACCTCCATAGTGGTTGCACAAGCCTGCACTCCCACCAGCAATGGAGTAGGGTTCCCCTTTCTCCACACCCTCGCCAGCATGTGCTATCATTTGAGCTCTTTATCTTAGCCATTCTGACAGGTGTGAGATGGAATCTCAGAATCGTCTTGAGTTGCATTTCTCTGACGATTAAGGATGTTGAGCATTTCTTCAGGTGTCTCTCGGCCATTAGGGATTCCTCCTTTGTGAATTCTCTATTTAGCTCCATCTCCCATTTTTTGATTGGATTATTTGGTTTCTTGGCATTTAGTTTCTTGAGTTCTTTGTAGATTTTAGATAATAGCCCTCTATCAGATGTGGTGTTGGTGAAGATTTTCTCCCAGTCTGTTGGTTGCTGTTTTGTTCTAATGACAGTGTCTTTTGCCTTACAGAAGCTCCTCAGTTTCATGAGGTCCCATTTATTGATTGTTGATGTCAGATCCTGAGCTGTTGGTGTTCTGTTCAGGAAGTTGTCACCTGTGCCAATGAGTTCAAGGGTTTCTCCTACTTTTTCTTCTAGTAGATTTAGTGTGACCGGCCTTATGTTAAGGTCTTTGATCCACTTGGATTTAAGTTTTGTACAAGGTGATAATTATGGGTCTAATTTCATTCTTTTGCAAGTGGACATCCAGTTGGACCAGCACCATTTGTTGAAGATGCTGTCCTTTTTCCATTGTACGGTTTTGGCTTCTTTGTCACAGATTAGTTGGCCATAGGTGTGTGGGTCCATTTTTGGGTCTTCAATTCGATTCCATTGATCTACTGGTCTGTTTCTAAACCAATACCATGCTGTTTTTACTATTATTGCTCCGTAGTACAGCTTGAAATCTGGGATGGTGATACCTCCAGATGATTTTTTTTTTTTTTTTGGTTTTTCGAGACAGGGTTTCTCTGAATATCTCTGGCTGTCCTGGACTCGCTTTGTAGACCAGGCTGGCCTCGAACTCACAAAGATCCGCCTGCCTCTGCCTCCCAAGTGCTGGGATTAAAGGCGTGCGCCACCACCGCCCGGCTCCAGATGATTTTTTATTGTACAGTATTGATTTAGCTATTCTGGACTTTTTGTTGTTCCATATGAAATTGAGAATAGCTCTTTTCAGGTCTATGAAGAATTGTGTTGGTAGTTTGATAGGAATTGCATTGAATCTATATATTGCTTTTGGTAGGATAGCCATTTTTATTATGTTGATCTTACCTATCCATGAGCATGGGAGATCTTTCCATCTTCTAAAGGCCTCTTCCATTTCTTTCTTCAGGGGCTTGGAGTTCTTGTTGTATAGGTCCTTTACTTGCTTGTTTAGAGTTACCCCCAGGTATTTTATATTGTTTGTGGCTATTGTGAAGGGGGTTGTTTCCCTTATTTCTTTCTAGGTACATTTGTTTGTTGTATATAGAAGGGCTTCTGATTTTTTTGAGTTAATTTTGTATCCAGCCACCTTGCTGAAGGTGTTTATCAGCTGTAAGAGTTCTCTGGTGGAGTTTTTGGGGTCGCTTTTGTATACTATCATATCATCTGCAAATAGGGATAATTTGACTTCTTCATTTCCAATATTTATCCCTTTGATCTCCTTTAGTTGTCTTATTGCTCTAGCAAGAACTTCAAGTACTATATTTAAGAGATGTGGTGAAATTTGACATCCTTGTCTTGTCCCTGAGTTTAGAGGAAATGCTTCAAGCTTCTCTCCATTTAATTTGATCTTGGCCACTGGCTTGCTGTATATTGCCTTTATTATTTCTAGGTATGGTACTTGTATGCCGTTCTCTCCAGAACTTTTGGCATGAAAGGGTGTTGGATTTTGTCAAATGCTTTTTCTGCATCTAGAGAGAATATCATGTGGTTTTTTTCTTTCATCTTGTTTATATGGTGAATTACATTGATAGACTTTCGAATGTTGAACCATCCCTGCATTCCTGGGATGAAGCCTACTTGATCATGATGTATTATACTTTTGATGTGTTCTTGAGTTCGGTTTGCTAGTATTTTATTAAGTATTTTTGCATGTATGTTCATGAGGGAGATTGGTCTGAAGCTCTCTTTCTTTGTTGGGTCTTTGTGTGGTTTAGGAATCAGAGTGACAGTGGCCTCATAGAATGAGTTTGGCAGTGTTCTTTCTGATTCTATGTGGTGGAAGAGTTTGAAGAGTATTGGTGTTAGCTCCTCTTTGAAGGTCCGGTAGAATTCTGTGCTAAAGCCATCTGGCTCTGGCTTTTTTTGGTTGGGAGATTTTTAATGACTGTTTCTATTTCCTTAGGAGTTATTGGGCTGTTTAAGCTGTTAATCTGATCTTGATTTAGTTTTGGTAGGTGGAATCTATCGAAGAAATTGTCCATTTCGCTTATGTTTTCAAATTTGGTGGAATATAGATTTTTAAAGTAGGACCCAAATATTTTCTGGATCTCCTCAATGTCTGTTGTTATTTCTCCCTTTTCATTTCTGATTTTGTTGATTTGGGTTCTTTCCCTTTGCCTTTTAGTTAATTTGGCTAGGGGTCTGTCTATTTTGTTGATTTTCTTGAAGAACTAACTCTTGGTTTCATTGATTCTGTGTATAGTTCTTTTTGTTTCTAAGTTATTGATTTCAACCCTAGACTTCTTTAAATTCTTCCAGTGATTTATTACTCCTTTAATGTCTCTATCATTTTCTTTTTTTTCCTTTATTTTTAATTTCTTCAAGTTACATCTCAATCGCAGTCCCCTCCCTATTCCCCCTCCAGTCCCACCCTCCCACCCTCAACCCCCCATCCTCTTCCCTTTTTTTTTTCTTTTAAGTTTAAGGTATATCTTATTTCCCCCTACAGTTTCCCCTTTCAGTCCAACAAATGGCTCTTTCTCTTATAATAAAAAATACAATACAGTACAACAGAGGTAATTAGGCCACAGTTATGAGGGTTATATGGCTTAACGTACATTCCCAATGTCCAGTCCATATGTATTTGGTACCTGACTTTAACATTCTACTATCTAAACATCTCCATGAGTTTAAAGGTCTATATCTGACTCAACATTCATACTAACTTGCAACACAATTTTAAAAGTATCTATTTAGATCTATAACCCTCTCTTGACTCCTAAACAACTCAAAATTAAATTATGAGACTCTAGCTATCTGTCCTTCAACCACCTCAGAGACCTGAGAGGGATAAATATATCTGATTTTATAGAAAGGTCTCTATCATTTTCATAAGTATAACTTTGTCATCATTTTCTTGTGTGTCAGCTGTGTTGGGATGGTCAGAGCTTCTTGTATTAGCCGTACTGAATTTTGTTGGAGTTATATTTTCCAGACTTTCGTCAGTTTTGTTCTTTCACTGGCCTTTAGCCATCTGGCTTTCCTTAGCTATTTGTTCCTGTTAGCTTCTGGACTTGGTGCCAAGGAAGGAGCTTTGGTGCAGAGACCTTATAATCTTGGTGACCTCTATCTATCCACAGGCTGGTTAAAACCTTGTGGCTGGTTCTCAGTGGAGCCCAGGTCAGGCATTGGGTTGGGATGTGTTATTAGTGGCCTGGAGGTTCCTGAGATCCAGTTGGTCTTCCTAGTGATATTGGTGGGGGTTGGCATCCCACAGATTGTAGTCTAGAACTGCAGATTCCCTGCAGCCTAGACTTCAGGTCCATGCTCATGGATCTCTCAAACTGCTCTCTGGAGATCCCAGGTTCAAACTGAATCTCTCAGCCAGAAGCAGTGTGTGAATGGTTCTGAATGCACCTGAAAGGTGCTGAATGGTCCTGAGTGATCCAGAATGATTCTGAGTTGTCCTGAGTGGTCCTGAGTAATCTCTCCAGTGGTCCTGATGAAGGTGGGATATCCCAGGTTGTGAAGGTCCAAAAGATGTTCCTTGGAGGGACCTCCCACAGCTCAGAGCAGATGGGAGAATCCTAGCATGTTGGGTAGAGTGGAGATTGGTAAGAGGAAGGTAGGGGAGATCTATCTTAGGTGTTTGGGTTGGAGGTCTGGAGACCCAAGGTAGTGCAGGGTCAGGAAAATGGAGTTGGATGCTCCTGGTGAATGAAGTCTTATCACCTCCAGTGGGGCAGGGAATGTACACTTGAGCTTGGGGCACAACTCTCAGCTCAGGTGATCTGGGAATGTCCCAGAGTGCTGGTCGGTATAGGGGATGTGGGGTAGGGAAAGAGAGAAATCTAACCTGAGTTGTCCTGAGGATAAAGGTCAGGGTATCCCATGTGGTGGTAGTGCAATTATGAGTTTCTTTTGGTTTAGTTGCAGTGCAGTTATTTGTTTCCTGTGTTTTCTTGGCTGTAGTTACCTTCTATCAGTTGGAATTTTCCTTCTAGGATCTTCTGTAGAGCTAGATTTGTGAATAGATATTGTTTGAATTTAGTTTTGTTTATGTAGTATCTTGTTTTCTCCATCTATAGTGACTGAAAGTTTGCTGGGTACTGTATTCTGGGCTGGCACTTATGGTCTCAGGGCTGTAATTCTGATGTGTCTGCCGTTATATGTTACTTGGCCCTTTTACAATTTTTAATATTCTTCTTTGTTCTGTATATTTGGAGTTTCAACTGTTATGTGATGGGAGGAATTTCTTTTTTGATCCAATATAGTTTGTATCGTCTGATGGAGAAAGTGGTGGTGAATTGATGGCCAGATCTCCCTGAGGCAGAAAGAAGCTGGTGAGCAGAGAAAGCCTCAGCAAGACAGCAAAAGGCCAAGGACTAAACCCTGCTTCTGATACAAAGGAAATAAGTTGGCCTACAGACAGCTGAGGTCTCCCAGAGAGAAGAAAGCCTCAAGCCTTATTTAAGGTGAAGTTGCCATAGCCAATTTACCCTGACAGATCTACATCTGAGATATTCCAGAAGAAAGATTGCTAAGTGCATTAAGGGTCTACCACAGAAACTGTGTTCCTGATGACTGAGGACCTGCCCCAGAGACTGTATCTTTCTAAAAGTTAATGAAAGTAGCTGTAATAGTTATCAATAGGTTTAGTGGTTAGGTAATAGGGGTTGTAGTCATTTGTAGGGTTAGTAGTTAAGTGTTTATATTTGTTATAAGTGAATATAGTTATCAATAAATAAGTGTTGAATAATTTAAAAAAGTTCAGTTTCATAGGCCTTGTTACCTCTGGCGTGGCAGGAAAGGTACAGTGGAACTTGGGGCACAGCTCTCAGCTCAGGTGAGTGGGCTCTGTCCCCGGGTTGTTGACCTTAAATGTTGTTGTTTGTGTTCTCAGTTGTACTTTGTATTTCAGTAATTATAGCTTCCTTAGTTTTATTTCTCCAGTTTCTTGTCTATGTTTATTCCTCTTCATCCTAAAACATTGATACCTTATTTATTTATTTATCTATCTATCTATCTATCTATTTATTTATTTATTTATAGATTTTTGTTGGTTAGGAATAATTTCTTTTTAGGCTGTTTATATCATGGAAAAGTTTTCTTTCTCTATCAACTATAGCAGATTGTTTTATTGTGTACGTTAGTCTAGGTTGGCCTTCATGGACTTTTAGGACTTGGAATATATCACTCTGGGGTCTTCTGTGTTTTATAGTTTCCATTGAAAAATCAGCTGCTATTCTGATAGGTTTTCCTTTATGTTTGACTCATGTTTTTTCTCTTGCAGCTTCTAATACTCTTACTTTGTTCTGCACACTTAGTGTTTTAACTATGCTATTTCATGGATATATCTCTTTTGTTCTTGTCAGTTTGATGCTTTGTAGACTTCTCATATCTGTATAGGTGTGTGTCTTTCCTTAGTTTGGGGATTTAAAAAATTACATGATCTCATTGAAGAGCTGGTCTATGCTCTTGTTCGGGGATTCTTCTCTGAAATATATACCTACAATTAAAATATTTGGAATTTTCACAGTGTCTTATGACTTCTGCATATTCTTTCCTCTGTTTTTATTTTTTCATGTGTTTCTCTTATATCATCTAGATACTCTGTCTTGGATTCTCGATATTATATCTTCAGTTTGATTAATTCTACATGTAAGGCATTCCTTTGAGCTTATCAGCTGAGATATTGGGTTTTAAACTCCATCTTAATATCAGCTCAGGTCTCTTCAATACTTATATCTCTTTATTAAATTACATTTTAATTTCTATATTATCTTGGTTATTTCTATCATCCTTATGTTTGGGTTTTCTTGGGCATCACACAGGGATTTATTTTCTTTAAATTTAAATTTATGTTTATTGAGCATTTTTTTATGTCTTTTTTAAAGTTATTGAGTTCTGTGATGAAATTTATGATTCTTTTAATTTCTGTGTCATAGGGTTAATTTAGGTAATTTGTTGGTGAAAATTTCTATAGGATTGGTGGATTTGAGAGGGGATGATACTGGCTAGATCTTTTATATTGTTTGTATTTTTAAAATTATTTCAACATTTATTTATTTATTCAAGTTACATCCCAATCACAATATTTTGGTGATGAGGTCTGGGGATGTGACCTTCTTTTGTTAGTTCTATGTCTGATGTGGACAGAGCAAGAGGCACAACACAGGATATGTGGGCTGGGTTGGGCCTAAACCTTGGATATGGCTTGATTATGTGGTTTTGTCAGATGGACACAAAGTACTGGATTTATATGCAGGATGCATGTCCTGGTCAATGCTTTGAGTTTGGGGTTGATCTTGGGGTTGGGGAGTATTTGAGAGATAACCAGGTGGACTTACACATGTGGATTCTGTCACAAGATGTATAGAATCTTGTTGAGTAAAGAGGCTGAATAATGGTGTATGAGGGAATCTGTATATTGGAGGTAGGTATTGTTTGTCCTAGCCAGACCCTGAAGGTTGGGGGTTGTGCATGCAAGGATGGCCAGACTAGGTTTGGAATCAGATGTGGAACTTGAGCTACATCAGGAGGTTTGATGAGAGCACGTGGAACAGAGTCAGGCAGACTCATCCAGATAGACCCCAATGAAGCAGTCACAATGGAATTTTCTTCAGCTGTAAAGAGTAATGAAACTAAGTAATCTTTAAGATAATAGACAGAATTGGAAACTATTAGACTAAATATGGTAACATAAACCCACCATGACAAACAACACATTTTCCCTCTCATATCTGGAGCCTACAGTGTGTTAGAATGGTATGTTAATTTAGAATATTTGTAGAGGCCAGTGGTTTATAAAAAGACCATGAAAGGGGGATGGAAAGAGGTCTCATGTGGTCAGGGAATAGTAAAATACTGATCAGTAAAGGTTTTACTGGGTATTGTAATGGAAAGATGAAGAGGAGGAAGGGGTTGGGATATATTAGCCAAAACTAATGACATTAAAAAAAATTTCTGGAAACCAATTATTTTCTAAAATAAATTTAAAACACTAAGAAATAAAAAGAAATTTGAACACAAGTGTCCTTCATGGGTGGATATTACTTTCTCTAGAAGACATAGATCATTAAATAAAAATCTGAGTGCTAGAACACCTTCCTATGAGTTATTGATGAGGGAGGCTCCAGAGGCCCCCCAAACAACATAGGTTCTTGTTATTGGCCTTAGTTGCCCACTAGAACTAAGTGGTAAAATGCAATCATTGAAGATACAACACATTACTACCGCAAGACAAATTAAGACGGATATGACCTGAAAACTTCGTCCTTAATGATTATGCTACACATGCCATTGAGGGAGAAAAATCATCAATGCCATCACCTGTCTGTGAACCCTGAACACTATAGTACTGACTTGTCAGGGATAATGCACACATTGATAAAATAGTGGTGTGAAAGTTATAGAGAAAACAAATGCATTCTATTTGGATCTGAGGTCTGAACCACAAGAAGGAATCCATGCTCAATACGGTACATCTGATCAAAAGCCCATGGCTCAGGATATCTTAGGCCTTGTGCAGTGAGTCTGTTACTATTGTTTTACTAACCTGACATGTTGCCAATCTGTATTGTAAACATTTACGTTTATTTTTATGGATTAGTTCTACTCTAAACTTTGGCTAGAGAAGCTTATTTGTGCATTGAGAAACAGCTGATACAATGACTCATAACTGGCCAAAGTTTTGAGATAAAGTGCCAAGAGTTTTCAGTTCTAAAGGGGACATCAATAACAACCCCTGACCTCAGGCCCAAGGAACACTGCAAAAGAGGGGCACAAAGAATACGTGATGGCTATTTTAGTTTTCAATTTGACTACATATGTTATCAACTAAGACGCAAGCAACTGGGCATGTTTATGAAGAATTTTGTTGACTGGATCATGTAACAAGGCAGCTTTAATTATTTTTGTTTTACTATACACTCTAATTTATTTTTTCAGTGCTTAATACCTCTTCCTCCCTTCCAACCCTTGTTCCTTCCAACCCAACAACATTAGGTGGGAGAGAAAGAAGGTTAAAGGTGAAAGAGGTCATATGTCTCTATAGGCTCCTTCCTGCTGATCAGGTTTACTGTATTGTTTGGGGGGGAAATACCAGTCTCAGTAGTCACAATATCCAGATGTCCAGCAAACCAGGAAACAGCACCAGATCAGGCAGCAGTTTTGGGGAAGCACCAGTAGCAACCTCCTTCTTCTTTTTAGTGCCCCTCTTTTTCTTCTTTGTAGCCCCCTTTTCTCCCCAGGGCTCTCTTTCTCCTTTTGTAGCTTCCCCCTTTCCCTCTGGGCTCTTGATTCCTGCCCCCCACCAAGTCCAGAAAGTTAAACTTGCTTGCTGGCTAAGCCACATCCCTGCTAGCTCACAAAGCAGTTAATAGTTTACACCTGTGCTCTTAACTGAAGTAACCTCACACCTGGGATTAAACAAAAACATTATCATAACTGTTTTTTTTTTTAGAAAAAATTCTGACCACATTTTACCCTTTTATTAAAAAAGGCATATATATGTATATAAACTATATACAATAAAAATATTTATCAAATCTATCAACAATTATATTTATAACATCCAGTCCATTTGTATTTACCAACCTTGGAGAAAGCATCTATTATCTATACCTAGCTTAGAGTTCTGTACCTATATCATTTTCTATTCTTATTTGTATTTATCAACCTATAACATCTTTTAAACATTTTAAAACATTTCTTAAATCCTATATAAATAAACTTAATTGTAAGATCATGACTATTTAAGCTTCAACCCCATCAGAGACTTTAGAAGGAAATTAAATTATTGCCTAAGTATGTTGGATGTGTAGAGCCAGCAACTTCAAAAACTGACAGAGGTTGCTGGCTACCTGAATAGTCACCCATGGTTTCTTTATCTGTGTCATTGGGGCATCCAGTCTTCAGCCCACTGGCTCAGAATATCTGACAAACTTTTATGTAAAGCAGGGATATTTAAGGATTGGCCTACCTTATCCCTGTGATGTTGGTCAGTTGACTTTTCAGTGTCCTGCTTGTTCACAGATTGGACAAGCAGGCTGCAATCAGCAGTTTTTTTTTTTTTTTGGTCCAGTGACTATCTTGCCCCATTGTTTCTTAAATGCCCATCATCTTTTATCAAGTAGATTGAGGGTGCTGCCAGGAGCATATGTCTCTCTGTCAGAAAAAAATCCTTTATTAAAACATCTTAAATGCCATTTTCTGTAGCCTCTGAGATATTTGAAAACCACCTGTCATCTGTCTGTCTATCTAAACCTCAAAACATTGTTTATTTCTATGTGCTATCTACCTAACTTGAAAAATATATACAAGAGACTAAAATACAGCATATTCCTGCAATTAACTAAACTAATATCTAACAAAAATATGTTTGATTGACTATTAATTTGCATTTCTTAATTATCCTATTCAATTTCCAATAGTAAATTTTAAATGGACTGGAACTAAAAATAATTTTTAAATGAGTATCAAAGACATTTTCAATGAATTAAATGCTTTTTATATCAGTACTTATTTTGTTTGTTTGATTTTTGTAACCTGGCTGCTGTATCTTGATAACTCTCAGCTGCTCTTTTCTGAAATGGCTTCTACATTTTGCTGTGGGGCCTTGAGGTAGGACCCTAAAGTTTCTTCCTGACTGAAAAACATTACCTTGCATGTCCCTCTTCCCTCTTAGACATACATTTACTTGTCCAATGCTGTTCTCTCACAAAGACTTTAAAAATTCCAGGAAATCTCAGCTTTTTACACCAGAAACTGTTTATGAGCTGTTACTGTATTTTCCAGAGTTAATATGCAGACCATTTTGAGATCTGGCTTGAAGAGTACTGTATTTCTCACTATGGTGGACATTTTGCTCTTTGAGGCTGTTAGCCTTACAATTTCTTTGTAAGTGGACAAACTTACCTCAATTAAAACAATTAGTGTTTTGATGTCTGAGGCTTTTGGCAGCTACTGGGATAGCTAATAGTGGTAATCTCCTAACCCCAAGCCGCTCCTCTGGGTGTGAAGTTAATTTGAGGTTAAACCTGTTTCTCTTTAAACCTTTTTGCCCTTACAGGCCTCCTGCTCTTCTCCATTGTTTGCCCCACCCAGGGGCTATGGAGACTTGACACCAAAAATGTGTGGAGCAGGCAAGGCAAAAATCTGCCTTCTAGCTCCACCTGCTTCTCTTTAACATCCAGCAAGAACCCCCTGCTCCCCTCAGTCACCAGATCTAAACCCATGTGTTCTCCTCTCTCTAGCACTTTTTGCTTTCTAAGTGCTTCAACTTTTCTTTGAAAACTCTCTAGTTGCATAGTCATTTTTGGAATCCTTTTATCATACCCCTCCTTATCCATTTGCAACTTTTCAAGTTGTTCAAGCATTCTCCCTATCTTTTTTGAAATATCATAGAGGAGGAAAACCAACAACATACAAAAAAAATCCCCTCTGGGCACAAAGCAGGACACAACCCAGTGACAGCAGTCATCATAAGCCTTTTGACATCTTGAAATACACTGTTCATTCTTTCAAATCCTGCCATGTCCTCTATAGCATTAAATACAAAATTTCCCATTTTGCCTTACCGTACATCTGGGCACCACTTGTAGCAATATGGCTTTTAATATTTTTATTTTTCTTCTAATTATCTTACTATACTTAATACTTCTACCTCCTTTGCAATCCTTGTTTCTTCCAACCCCCAAAACTAGGTGGGAGAGAAAGAAGGAAGGTTAAGGGGAAAAAGGACATAGGTCTCTTTGTGCTACTTCCTTCTGATTAGGGTCATTATGTTCTTTGGAGGCAGTACCAATCTCAGTCCAGAAGTTCAGCCAATCAGGAAAGAGCAGCAGGAAGAACCACCAGCAGTTTGAGGGAGCACTGAGCAGCAACCTCTTTTTTCTTTGTAGCACCCCTTCTCTTCTTTTTAGCATTTCCTTCTTTCTTTGTTGCACACCCCTTCTCCTCGAGGCTCTCACTCTTTCTCCTTTTGTAGAGACCCCTTTTACCTCTGGGCTCTTGCTTTTTTTTTTTTTTAACCTCTCTCAAGTCCTCAGAGATAAACTTGGTAGTTGGCTAAGCCACATCCCTGCTAGCTTATGAGGCAGTTAATAGTTTATACCTGTGGTCTTAACTGAGGTAGTCTTACACCTGGGATTAAACAAAGACATTCTAAAAAGTGTTTTTTAAATATGTTTTAAACAAAATGCTTACCACAGGAACATTTGTGGTGATAAGATCTACTTTAAATATGGGCCATATCTTCTGGTGGTGGCTTACATAAAAGGACATAGAAGAAGGGAGTTTTTGTTTTTTGCCTGTTTTGACTCACTTTTGCTGGAAAATTGGTCTGTTATGTTCCTGTGACATGCCTTTGATGGTGTTACAACCTGCTTCTTTGGAATTCCAATTTAGATTGAAGACTAGCAACTTTCCAGAACTTTGCTGGGATTCCAGCACCATATTCAAACTGCTAAGACATTCAGTCTCGTGGACTGAACAGCTACCAGGTCTTTGACCTTCGTTGTAATACTCAGGCTACAGCCTGTAGTTCAGTTTAATAAATCTTCTTTAAATATATATATATATATGGAATGTGGTGGCTTGAGTGAGAATGGCTCCCAAAGGCTCATATATTTGAATATTTTTGTTCCTAGTTGATGGTACTGTTTGGGAAGTATAGTAGGTGTGGTTTTGTTGGAGGAGCTGTGTGAGTGGGGGTGGGCTGTGAGGTTCAAAAGATTTGAGCTATTCCCATTATCACCCTCTCTCTCTCTCTATCTCTTTTATAAACAATATGGCCCATGTACTTATGAACACACTGCAGCTATGGACACTTACACAACACATGTAGCAAGGTCAAGTCAACAAGATCCACCAACATTCCAGCATGCAGCACTAATTGTGCTCATTGAGGAGTGGGAGGACATGAAGGTGAGGAGAGAACATGTTTCAGGGAATGTCTGGAGGAGTTGGAGGGGGAAGTTTGGAGTGGATAGGATCAAAATTGTCAAAGAAAAAATAAAATATACTTAAAATTATAGAGTGGATCTATTATTTTATATTCTGATCAATGATATATTAATGTCTCTGTCAACAATGAATTCATCTTTTTAGTCAGCCAAATGGGCATGCTTCATTCCTACTCATACCTGTTTTTAAACAGCTTGAAAAGCACAAATAAGCATGATATGAAATTGAAATGGATCAATAATTAAGATAACTGTCATTCATAAATAAACTTCTGACTAAAATTTTTGTTTGAAATTATTTTATTAAAATTATTTTGTCTTCTATTTTTGGCACTGTTATCTGTCAGTATCTTTCTTGTAAATATCAGAATTAAATTTAAAACATTTTATTAATTTTTGTAAATTTTTTTATTGTGCATCATAGGTTACACAGAGCCACAGATATTGACTCTTAATAAGAGTTATTTTAATGTGCTTTGATTTCATCTGCATATTTTTCTCATTTCCCCCCCTTTGTTTCTGATTTCAGGTACAATTTTCTGCTTTCTTTCAAATCACAGCCTTTTCATATAAATATGAAAAACAAAATCAGACAAAAAGTAGTTTTCCTTTTTTTAGAACCCAGGGAAACATTAATGTTAGGAAAGTCTAGGAACACAGGAGTGACTTTCTCTATAAATTCCTTTGCACAAATCAAATGTGGAAATTCTCTATGAAGTAATATAAAGACAGATTCTCTGGTTTATGTGGCATCTACTAAATGGAATGTACTATGTATTAGGTATGTATTATTTCTAAGTCTTCTAATGCTTGTGAAGAGAAAAGTTTCATTGTATAATGAAGTAAAACTTGGGAACCTTAATACTTCAAAAGTCACACATCTAGTGCTAGAGAGATGGTCAATGTCAATGGTTAAGAGTGTTTGCTACTGTTTGAGAGCACCATCGTTTGGTCCCCAAGGCTTACATTGTGGCTCACAACACCTTAAATCCGGCTAAAGGGAACCCAATGTTTTTTTCTAGCCTCTTTAGGCACATGGTGGCACAAACACATACACAAACACACAAACATGCACACATGCACAGAGAGAGATACACATTAATACAAATAAAAATAAATTTATAAAGTTATACATCTAAAAATAATAAAGCAATGATATAATCTCACATGAATTTGGTCACAGAGATTGTACTTTTCAATTTATTCATCGTAATATTCAGATAACATCACAGCTATGCTTTTATATCAATTATATTATGAAGATGTGTATAGAAATGCTTTCATTTTAAAATATTTTACTGCAATGAGCTAATGATGTTACATCAGAGAGAAATATCGGTCAGTTCAGAGATTGAGAGGAACAGCAACATTATTCCAAAATGTCAAATGTTTGGAAAGATCAAAAGTTCAAAGTGAAAAAATCTTGAAGACTTATAGGTGTACTTTAAACTCAGTATTTATGTTATAGCCAAGAAAATTGTGCAATAGGTTTTATTGTCAGAAAATGGAGTATCAAATAGAGTAAAAATATATTTACATAATTACAGTACTCCCAAAGCTAATTGAGACAAATCTAGATTAACACCTACACAGGACAAGAACAATGCATTTATGCTTTTTCAGTTCATGTGGTTCAACACCAGGGCTCAGTGTTAGATATTTTATCCAGGATTAAACAAATGTGACTGTACTAGACTTCAGCTTCTACTTTTGAAAGCAGTACCTAGAATATGAAGCCTTTCCACTGTGAACTAGCACTCCATAGCCTGTGGCGGACAGAGCCTTTTAGCTGTAGAGACAGTAAGCCTGTAACAGTATCAATATAAACAACCTTGCTACTCATGCAACCCATCAATGTATTAACAGACATCACAGCAAAAGCAGAACATCTGTTTAAGATTTTTATCCAGTTGGTCGTATTTGATTAATGTTCTTGAGTGAGGCCAGATATTTTCAGGCTTTCAGCTCACTCTGCCAGATCTAACTAAATACAATAACATCTAATTGTAGCAAGGGTTAGATGACTTGTAAAAAAATTATTATTATTTACACAAGCCAAGGAATTTTTGTACTTGTTATGAAAAAAATCATTAAACAATTACATCATTTCTATAATATTCCAAATCAAACCATACTGAAAATCCTTACCATATGCCCATTTTCTCAGGGCAAAGCTTTTAGTTAGCTTACCAGAAAAAAAAAAAAAACCAACAACAACCCACATCTGTGTTAGTTTATTGCAAGTGTAAATATTTGAAGAGAGGCTAAGAGGTCTCAACTATAAGTGAAATCAACTTTCTCAGCACCCTGTTGCTTGAGATAAACTTTATGGACTCTGTAGTGCGAACACATAAGAACAACAAAAGAATGAATAATTTTTAAGATGTTGTTTATTTTAAAAGTTAGTGAGGAATGTTCTCTTCAGGAAGAACTAACATTTGGGTTTTATTGAGTAACTAATGTTCTAAAATGCACTCCAGTAGTTTGACTGTCTGCTACCACATTTTAAAATCAGAATCTGCAGAATAAACTTTCAGTTGATTTTTATTTATTTTTTTTTTTTTTTTGGTTTTTCGAGACAGGGTTTCTCTGAATATCTATGGCTGTCCTGGACTCGCTTTGTAGACCAGGCTGGCCTTGAACTCACAAAGATCCACCTGCCTCTGCCTCCCAAGTGCTGGGATTAAAGGCGTGCGCCACCACCGCCCGGCTAGTCAGTTGATTTTTAAATGTAAAATATGATTTTATAGAATTATTTGTCACCAGCTCATCAGCTTTTCTTTTTCCTTTATGCTTTTATTAATTTTCTTTGCCAATTGTTATTGTTTGGCTCTGATACATGGTTAAATACCAGCAACATGTAGATGAGATTATGACAAAGCTTGCTTTGCTAACCTATTATGATTTTATTTTAGCAAGTACTTGTGTGGGGGATGAGGCAGGGGCTGAAGTTTTCTCTATTACAAGTCTAGGTATAGTAGAGAGAGAGAGAGAGTGTGTGTGTGTGTGTGTGTGTGTGTGTGTGTGTGTAATGTATCACACATAGGCCAGCTGGAAATTCTGAATGTGGAAATCAGACTTTGGATATAAATATCAGGCTCAGTTCAAATTAGAATCCTTACAACTAAGATAGTAGACTCTATGGTTTATTTTTTTCATACCATGTTTACTCTTGTTGATGATAGCATAGGTATTGCTATTCTGTAAAGTAAAATCAACTGTAATTAACATGAGGAAATTGTTTGTTTTAGTCAAGAAGGTACAAAATAAAGCCTTTTTTCCCTTTGCCTATGTTTCAATGAGGAGGGCCTGTAGTATAATCACTGTATTGTCTATAAAGCTACATCTGGCGTTTTGTTAGGATACCTGAAGGAGGTAACTCAGCCTCATTATTTTACTTTTGATGAACATGATGCCTAAATTTTCAGTATTTGTGAGAAGCCATGAAAACTGTCACTGGTTAAGCTGTAAGTTTGCATTGTGCATATGCTTTTATTTGTCTGTTCTTTTGATCATCAAGAAAATGGTTGTGATGTGAATAGATACATGGAAAAACACAGAGACATCTGGGATGTTAATAAATGTATGGAAGAATGTTTCTCTAAATTAATGCTGAATCCAAGACTGTTGCTTACATGTATTTATTTCCATACATTAAAATAATAAATTAAAACTTCCCTAAATAATCCCACATGGTTAGCATCAGGAGACAAACTTGAAATCCATTTCTCTCCTCAGCTTGTTGGTTTAAAGTAAGTTAATTCTGATTTCTATGCCTCAGTTTCCATTTCTATAAAGGTTGAAAGTGTCTAAGATTTAATGTCTAACTTTTTCTACAGATGGACATTTTATGATTTCTCTTTTAAGTATATGTTTAGTAGAATCATGCTTTATTTCACACGAAGCACATTTCAACCAGAATCAAGTATCAACTACTGCTGAATCTATCCAACTACATGTGCATAGCTACTGTGGTATCTGTAGTTCCTTGGTGTCCCATGGCTCAGATGTGCTCAACTACCAGTTGGTCAATGCTAGATCAGCAGAGCACCTGCCACTTGTCTCGCAAAAGTTCAAAGACTCAACTCCCAAAATAAAAATGTTTGATCATAAATGGTACTACATCTATTACACAATATTCAAATTTTACTGAATTCTAAAGTAATGGAAACTGAATTTCTTTGTTATATGTCAATAAAAAGGTCAAAATATAGAGATCCAACTCTTTTTGTGAATGGTTTTTAGCTAAATTATTGCATAACCTCCAGGCACCATGATATATTCCTTCAGAGTTTCATTTAGTGATGGGGTTCATCTTTTTATTTTTTATTTATTTATTTTTTGTTTATTATTTCAAGTTATATCTCCATCACAGTGCCCTACTTCCACCCCTCCCAGTTTCACCCTCCCACCTTCTCCTCCCTCTCCTACCCATCCCACTCCTCTGATGTTGTGTGTCCCTATATATCAGCTCCTGTTAGTTCATCAGTCATATGAGGGTTAAGAGCTTCATCTTGCACTGGGGGCTTACATGGTAGCACCCCTAGGGCAAGTTGTCCAATTAATAGGTAACAAAATCTATGTTCCTGATCCTTTCGGTGTATTGGTTGTAGGATAGTTATCCTGTACTATATGGCTAAAATACAATTATAAGTGAGTAGATGCCATGTGCATCTTTTGGAGTCTGGGTTAGCTCACTCAGGATGAACTTTTCTAGTTCCATCCATTTGAATAATTGAAAAATTGCGAATTTCATGATTTCCTTATTTTTAATAGCTGAGTAGTATTCCATTGTGTAAATGTACCACATTTTAAAAAATCTATTTGTCACCTGAGGGACATCTTGGTTGTTTCTAGTTTCTACCTATTACAAATGAGGCTGCTATGAACATAGATGAATATATGTCCTTGTGGTTTGACGAGGAATCGTTTGGGTGGATACCCAGAAGTGGTATGGCTGAGTCTTCAGGTAGGGCTATTCCAAGGTTTCTAAGATATCTCCAGACTGATTTCCATAGTGGTTGTACAAGCTTGCACTCCCACCAGCAATGGAGAAGTGTTCCCCTTTCTCCACAACCTTGCCAGCATGTGCTGTCATTTGATCTTTTGATCTTAGTCATTCTGACAGTTGTGAGATGGAATCTCAGAGTCATCTTGAGTTGCATTTCTTTGATGATTAAGGATATTGAGCATTTCTTGAAATGTCTCACTGCCATTAGAGATTCCTCCTTTGTGAATTCTTGGTTTAGCTCTGTTTCCCATTTTTTGATTGGATTACTTGGTTTCTTGGTGTTTAATTTCTCGAGTTCTTTATAAATTATGCATATTAGCCCTCTGTCAGAAGTGGAGTTGGTAAAGATCTTTTCCCAATCTGTAGGTTGTCATTTTGTTTGAATGACAGTATCCTTTGCCTTACAAAAGCTTGTTAGTTTCATGAGGTCCCATTTATTGATTGCTGGTCTTAGAGCTTGAGCTGTTGGTGTTCTATTTAGGAAGTTATCTCCTGTGCCAAAGAGTTCGATGGTTTCTGCACTTTCTCATCAATTAGATTTAGTGTGTCGGGCTTTATGTTAAGGTTTTTGATCCATTTGGACTTAAGTTTGTGCAAGGTGGTAAATATGGGTCTAAGTTCATTCTTTTACATGTCGACATCCAGTTAGACCAGCACCATTTTGTAGGGGCTGATAGATTAATATAAGTTAGATTTAGTGAATATATAGGTTTCTGATACAGTCTTTTAATTCGGGGCACGAAGATCAACTTTGCTGTGAGCAATTAGCTTATCAACTTATGGATGAAGTCAGGTGAAATGAGGGGAGTCTCTTTGGACTGAAAAACAAGGTTGAAGCCAGGTGAAACAAGGAAAGACTTTATGACCTGGCATTGCTTTCAACTGCTAAGTGGGCAGAGCCCAAATTAAGCTGAAGCAGGTGGAACAAGGAGTGATCCTATTTAAGGACAAGTGGGTGAGCCCAGAGAGGCGTGTGCTAAGGGCCCCCGATATGAGAGAGCTCCGAGAGTCCTGCTGGAGAAAGTTCTGGTAGACCAATGGCCAGATCTCCCTGAGGCAGAAGGAAGCTGGTGAGCAGAGAAAGCCTCGGCAAGACAGCAAAAGGCCAAGGACTAAACCCTGTGGCTCAGCTTTTGCCTAGAGGGGTTTGACCTGTCCGAACGTGGCCTGAACGGAACTGTGGCCAGCTTTAAAGACTGAGGCAGAACGGCAGAGTTGCTGATACGAAGGAAGTAAGGTGGCCTACAGACGCTGAGGTCTCCCAGAGAGAAGAAAGCCTCAAGCCTTATTTAAAGTGAGACTTCGATAGCCAATTTACCCTGACGAACCTGCGTCTGAGCTATTCCAGAAAAAGGACTGCTAAGTGCGTTAAAGAGTCTACCCCCGAGACTGGTTTCCTGACGACTGAGGACCTGCCCCAGAGACTGTATCATTCTAAAAGGGTATGAAAGTAGTTGTTATGATTATCAATAGGTTTAGTGGATAGGTTAAAGGGGTTGTAGGAATTTATAGGATTAATAGTTAAGAAATTGTTGGTGTTTGTTATAAGTGAATTTAGTAATAAATAAGTGTTAAATAATAACTTAAAAGTTCGGTTACACCATTTGTTGAAGATGCTGTCCTTTTTTCATTGTGTAGTTTTGGCTTTTTTGTCAAAAATTAAGTGACCATAGGTGTATGGTTTCATTTCTGGGTCTTCAATTCAATTCCATTGTTCCACTGGTCTGTTTCTATTCCAGTACCATACTGTTTTTATTGCTATTGCTCTGTAGTATAGCTTGAAATCTTGGATGGTGATACATCCAGATTTTGTTTTTTTATTGTACAGGATTGATTTAGCTATTCTGTTTTGTTGTTGTTGTTGTTATTCCACATGAAGTTTAGAATTGTTTTTTCGAGATCCAAGATGGCGCCGACCATAGAGCAGTGCATCTGAGTAGTAGGTGAATGAGATTAGTCACTGTGGAGTGAATGTGAGGTCCCTTAGTTGACTGTGAAACACAGATGGTGTCTGAATTCCCTCAGTGAACACTGAGACTGGTCACCAGGTAAAACAGCTCCCGCAGTTCCCGGGAACACCACCCTGAGATCAGCCAGCTCAGTCACTGGTCTGGAGAGGAGCTCTGGCTAGAGGAGATCTAGCTCAGGAGCGGATCCAGCCCACGGCTCCAACCACAGATCAGCGGCCCCACCTGTCTGCCTGATATCCAGCCTGTACACGGACCTGTACACCCAAGAGGGAAAAACAGCCACACCACAAGAGCAAAGGTAATTCAGATTTTTATTTTCCAGAGTTTCCAACATGGTGGCACAGTATGCACTGTAGTACAGAGGCAGAGACCTAACCCAGTCACAGTAAAGCAATTAGGAGCCAAGACTGACTGCAAACAGAGCCTGCAACTGTGTGTTCTCCACAAATACTGGGGCACGTGGGTCACAAACCTTGCACCTAAGCATCTGAGGCAGTCAGCAACAGGCAAACTGAGGGGGGTGGAGCTCCCTGCCTGTATAGTCAGCCTAGCTGTGGAGCCAGAATGACTGTGTCAGTGAGAGGAGAACAAAAGCCCAACCACAGCTCTACCTGCCTTTCTGAGGAGACCTGCCAGCTCCCAGGTCCTCAAAGGATAGCACTCTCCCCACTCCAATCCCCTCTATATTGGTCCAATTGGGTCACAAGCAGTTAAGGAGAGTGGCAGCCACTCTACTTTCTGAGAGCCCCAGTATTACAGGAACCTGCCACCATCTGGAGGTAAACACCAGGATCTCAGGATCAGCCAATCCCCGGGGGAGGGAATTTTCCTGAGCACCAAGGTCAACTGACAAAAGAAACAAACAGACAACACCAGGGTCAATCAGATGACAAAAGGTCACCACAAGAACATGGTAACCCCCCGCAAAAAAAAAAAAAAAAAATAGGATGTCTCTAGATCCTAGCAATAATGCTACAGACAACTCTGAGCATCCTAACACGATTGAAACAAAGGAAAATGACCTTAATCCTATGCTTATATTAATAATAGAAGGCCTAAGGGAGGAAATAAAATACCTCAGAGAGCAACAACAAAGTACTGCAAAGGAGGTGATGGAAACGAATAAAGTGCTTAAAGGAATGGAAGACCTGGAAAGGGAAGTTGAAGAAATGAAGAAAATCCAATTTGAGACAGCCATAGAACTGGAAAACCTTAAGAAAAGAACAGGAACTACAGACACTAGCATCACCAACATAATATAAGAGATGGAAGAGAGAATTTCAGGCTCAGAGGATAAAATTGAAGAAATGGATACATCTGTCAAAGAAAATGTAAAATCTAAAAAAGTCCTGACATAAAACCTTCAGGAAATCAAGGACAAAATGAATAGACAAAAATCTCAGAATAATAGCAATAGAAGAAAGAGAAGAGTCCCACCTCCATGGACCAGAAAATATCTTCAACAAAACCATTGAAGAGAATTTCGCAAATCTAAAAAAAGAGATGCCTATAACTGTACAAGAAGCTTACAGAACTCCAAATAGATTAGATCAGAAAAGAAAATCTTCCTGCCACATCATAATCAAAATACTAAATGTACAGAACAAAGAAAGAATATTAAAAGCTGCTAGGGAAAAGGGTCAAGTAACATATAATGGCAAACCTATCAGAATCACACCTGACTTTTCTTCAGAGACTCTAAAAGCCAGAAGGGCCTGGACAGACGTCTTGCAGACCCTAAAAAACCACAAATGCCAGGCCAGAATACTATTCCATGCAAAATTGTCAATCTACATAGATGGATAAAACAAGATATTCCATGACAAAGCTAAATTCAAACACTACCTATACAAAAATCTAGCTCTACAGAAGATGTTGGAAGGAAAACTCAAACCCAAAGATGTTAACTACACACAAGAAAGCACAGGAAGCAAATAGCATGTCTGCAGCAAAACCAAAAGAAGAGAAGCTCATTCACACACTATTTCCACCAAAATCAAGATGGCAGGAAGTAACAATCACTGGTCATTAATATCTCTCAACATCAATGGACTCAGTTCCCCAATAAAAAGGCACAGGCTAGCAGAATGGATGTGAAAACAGAATCCCACATTCTGCTGCTTATAAGAAACACACCTCAGCAAAAACAACAGGCATTATCTCCAAGTAAAGGGCTGGAAAAAGATATACCAAGCAAATGGACCGAAGAAAAAAGCTGGAGTGGCAATTCTAGTATGCAACAAATTGGACTTTCAACTAACATTAATCAAAAGAGATAGGGACGGACACTACATACTCATCAAAGGAAAAATCCACCAAGATGAAATCTCAATACTGAACATCTATGCCCCAATGTAAGACCACCCACATTCATTAAAGAAACATTACTGAAGCTCAAATCCCACATTGAACCTCACACATTGATAGTGGGAGACTTCAACACACTACTCTCACCACTGGACAGATCAATGATGCAGAAACCAAACAGAGAAATAATGAACCTCACATATGTCATGAATCAAATGGACCTAATTGATATCTACAGAACATTTCACCCAAAAACAAAAGAATACACTTTCTTCTCGGCACCTCACGGAACTTTCTCTAAAATCAACCAAATAGTTGGTCACAAAGCAAGCCTCAACAGATACAGGAAAATTGAAATTACCCTTGTAACTTATCAGACCATCATGGAATAAAGCTAGGCTTCAACAATAACAAAAACAACAGAGAGCCTGCAAAAACATGGAAACTGAACAACTCTCTCCTCAATGACCTCTGGGTCAGGGAAGAAATAAAAAAAGAAATTAAAGTCTTCTTAGAACTCAATGAAAATGAAGGCACAACATACCCAAATTTATGGGACACATTGAAAGCAGTGCTAAGAGGAAAGTTTATAGCACTAAGTGCCTTCAAAAAGAA
Organism: Lophiomys imhausi; assembly: GCA_907164525.1. NCBI lineage: Eukaryota > Metazoa > Chordata > Mammalia > Rodentia > Muridae > Lophiomys > Lophiomys imhausi. Next base: position 12,257,489 of record CAJQZJ010004760.1, read on the forward strand.
ACTGGAGAATTCCCATACTAGCCACCTAAAAGAACACCTGAAAGAGCTAGAACAAAAAGAAGCAAACACTCCCAAGAAAAGCAGATGAGAGGAAATTATCAAACTCAGGGCTGAAATCAACAGCTTAGAAACAAAAAGAACAATACAAAGAATCGACAAAACCAAGAGTTGGTTCTTTGAAAAAATCAACAAAATAGACAAGCCCTTAGCTAAACTAACTAAAAGGCAGAGGGAAAATACCCAAATCAACAAAATAAGAAATGAAAAGGAGGAAATAACAACAGACATTGAGGAAATCCAAAGAATCGTTAGGTTCTACTTCAAAAACTTGTACTCCACAAAATTGGAAAATCTAAATGAAATGGATGATTTTCTTGATAGATTCCACCTACCAAGGTTAAATCAAGAACAGGTAAACAAATTAAACAGTCCTATAACCCTTAAGGAAATAGAAGAAGTCATTAGAAGTCTTCCAACCAAAAAAAGCCCAGGCCCAGATGGTTTCAGCACAGAATTCTACCAGACCATCAAAGAAGAGCTAACACCAATATTTTTCAAACTCTTCCACAACATAGAAACAGAAGGAATACTGCCAAACACATCCTATGAGGCCACAGTCACCCTGATACCTAAACCTTGCAAAGACCCAACGGAGAAAGAAAATTTCAGGCCAATTTCCCTTATGAACATGAATGCAAAGATACTTAATAAAATACTTGCAAACCGGATCCAAGATCACATCAAAAGTATCATACACCATGATCAAGTAGGCTTCATTCCAGGGATGCGGGGGTGGTTCAACATTAGAAAATCCATCAGTGTAATCCACCTCATAAACAAGCTGAAAGAAAAGAACCACATGATCATCTCATTGGACACTGAAAAAGTTTTTGACAAAATACAGCACCCCTTCATGTTGAAAGTCTTAGAGATATCAGGCATACAAGGACCATATTTAAACATAATAAAGGCAATTTACAGCAAGCCAATAGCCAACATCAAACTAAATGGAGAGAAACTTAAAGCATTTCCTCTAAAATCAGGGGCAAGGCAAGGCTGCCCACTCTCTCCATATCTCTTCAACATAGTACTTGAAGTTTTAGCTAGAGCCATAAGACAACTAAAAGAGATCAAGGGGATACAAATTGGAAAGGAAGAAGTCAAAGTATCCCTATTTGCAGATGATATGATAGTATACATAAGTGACCCCAAAAGTTCCACCAGAGAACTCCTACTGCTGATAAACTCCTTCAGCAAAGTGGCTGGATACAAAATCAATTCAAAAATATCAGTAGTCCTTCTTTACACAAACAATAAGTGGGCTGAGAAAGAAATAAGGGAATCAACACCCTTCACAATAGCCACAAATAATATAAAATACCTGGGGGTAACTCTAACCAAGCAAATGAGAGACCTGTATGATAAGAACTTCAAGTCCCTGAAGAAAGAAATTGAAGAAGATTTCAGAAGATGGAAAGATCTCCTTTGCTCATGGATAGGTAGGATCTACATAATAAAAATGGCAATCTTACCAAAAGCAATATACAGATACAATGTGATTCCTATCCAAATACCAACTCAATTTTTTATAGATCTGGAAAAAACAATTCTCAACTTCATATGGAATAACAAAAGTCCCAGAATAGCTAAATCAATCATGTACAATAACAGAACATATGGAGGTATCACCATCCCTGATTTCAAGCTGTACTACAGGGCAATAGTAATAAAAACAGCATGGTACTGGTATAGAAACAGACCAGTTGACCAATGGATCAAATTGAAGACCCAGAAATAAACCCACACACCTATGGTCACTTAATTTTTGACAAAGAAGCCAAAAACATACAATGGAAAATGGAAAGCATCTTCAATAAATGGTGCTTGTCTAACTGGGTGTCAACATGTAGAAGAATGCAAATAGATTCATACTTATTACCCTGGATAAAACTTAAGTCTAAGTGGATCAAGGACCTCAACATAAATCCGGACACACTAACATTAATAGAAGAGAAAGTGGGGAAAAGCCTTGAACTCATTGGCACTGGTAGCAACTTCCTGAAGAGAACACCAATAGCTCAGGCACTAAAACAAACAATCAATAAATGGGACCTTATAAAATTGAAAAGCTTCTGTAAGGCAAAGGACACTGTCCTTAGAACAAAACGGCAGCCTACAGAGTGGGAAAGGATGTTCACCAACCCAACATTTGACAGAGGGCTAATATCCAAAATATATAGAGAACTGAAGAAATTAAACACCAAAAAATCAAATAACCCCATCAATAAATGGGGTACAGAGCTAAACCGAGAATTCACAGAAGAGGAATCTCTAAAGGCCAAGAGGCATTTGAGGAAATGTTCAACATCTTTGGTCATCAGGGAAACGCAACTTAAAACAACTCTGAGATTCCATCTCACACCTGTCAGAATGGCTAAGATCAAAAACTCAAATGATAGCATATGCTGGCAAGGATGTGGAGAAAGGGGAACACTCCCCCATTGCTGGTGGGACTGCAAACTTGTGCAAGCACTTTGGAAATCAATCTGGAGATATCTTAGAAAATTGGGAACAATTCTACCTCAAGACCCAGCCATACCCCTCTTGGGCATATAGCCAAAAGATTCGAAACGAGACCACAAGGACATTGCCTCAACAATGTTCATAGCAGCTTTATTTGTCATAGCCAGAAACTGGAAGCAACCCAGATGTCTTTCAACTGAAGAATGGATAAAAAACTGTGGTACATTTTCACAATGGAATACTACACAGCTATCAGAAATGAGGATATCATGCAATTCGAAACCAAATGGATGGATCTAGAAAAGCTCATCCTAAGTGAGCTCACACAGTCCAAGAAAGGTAAACATGGTATGTAATCCATTATAAATGGATATTAACCATACATCACAGGATAAGTATCCTACAACCCACACACCCAAATAGATAGGGACCTAGCATATCTATCCTAGGAAAAATTTTACTCACCATTAAGTCATGGAATCTGCTGCAGGTTAGTGGAACACCATATCCTAGATGGTGTGCCTTATCAAACTCCAGTACAATTGGAAGTTCTTGGCCCTCACATGATGCAAGATCTGAGGGAGTATGATATGTGAGGGCCCAACTCATCTGAGGAGGAGAGTACCAAGTAGAGGAATAAGGAGGGAGGGAGGGAAGGAGAGAGGAAGTGAGGGGCCAGGAGGGAAGGAGGGAAGAAACTATGTTCTAGAAGTAAATAATACTTTTTTAAAGAAAAGAGTTAATAAGCTTAAAAAATATAATAAAAATACAATATAAAATTTCAAACTATAATTTACCAAAGGTATACTTGCCTTACTGGCATGAAAGGAAAATGGCCTTAATTTCAGATTAGAATGTTACACTGCAGGTGGCCACATAGATTACAGAAACTTGATAGCAGCTTAATTTTTTTTTTGTAGATGTATAGGATATTTTAATGGTTTGGCATTAAAAATCAGGCAACAGGTTTAAAATACTGTAAATAAATTAAAGGTTACTGTTATTCAACCTGGTTTTATAAACAAGAGTTGAAAAAACTTGGAGCTAAGGTAAAATACATGAAATCGTAGTGTTAGCCCATGCCTTTAACTCCAGTCGAGACAGGAGGATCACTATAGAGTTAGTTGTCTTATAAATTCTAGAGTTACAAGGAACAGGGTGGTGATGGTGCACACCCTTAATCCCAACACATTAGATACAGAAGCAGGCAGATCTCAGAGCTCAAGGTCAGACTGACACAAAACAAGCTCTAAATAGAGAAAAACTTCGATCCAGGGGTGGTGGAGCAAACATCTTTAATCCCATCAGTTGGGAACCACATGTCTTTGATCCCAATACTTAGAATGCAGAGACAAGCACATAGGATTTGGAAGGATTTAAGTTTAAAAGCTCCTTACAAAAGTCATGCTGAAATTCAAACAAATTGTCCTTTGAGATCTCAAAATATATACACTAAAGGTTTGTTTAGCTCCAAAGTATCAAAATAATTTCTTGTTTAATCCATATTGAAAGATAATACTTTATATATTGTCAACAAACCAAATTTGCTCCATGAAAAATATTACCTGACCCCTCCCCCCAAAAAAGGTAAATCCCAGAGATAGGATTAGGGCAGGACTCTGTTCGTATCTTTCCAGGAGTTTTAAAGCATCCATTCAAGGAATGCAGGGACAACTGGACAATGGAAACCTCAGAAGAAAACAGATCAGACACCAAAGAAGATAAGTGGCCTAGACAATCCAGCCTTGCAGACATCCTCAACAGCTGTTTCCTCAAAAGTCTACAACCACAACAACTCAAAATAGCTAAGATTGTTCAGCTCCAAAGACTGCTCCAGCCAGAACTTCAGTAAAGCCCTGAAGATCAGCTTCTGTCTACAAACTTCTTAGGACATCTAAATAGCTGAGCACAAAAGGACTGAACATCAAATGATTCTATTAACATTTTTAACCATTTTTCCATTCTTATTTAGGCCCCAGACAGGTTTACTACATCCCAAATCAGCAGGAAGTCATTTTAAGAGAGTGATGTCCCATCCCCAGAAGGTGGGGAGGGTGTTCCCCCCCCTTTGGTTATTTGATGAATAATAGAAAATTTTGTTATTTAAGGGAAGAGACTACAAGCTGTTAAATGGTCTTGTTAAATGGGCTTTGGAGGTTAGACCCAGGGATTTCTCTCTTTTTCTTCTCTATATCCTTCTTTCTCTCCTATGTAGGAGTGAACAGACTTGAGAAAAAAATGGGACATAGATGTAGCATAGGAAAGATCAAGAAAAAAAGGACAGATTATTGAATATGCCCTTATACCTTTGTATATTGATACAAAATTAATATTATATTTGGCTACATTGGTATTGATCTTTGTATATTGATCTAAAATTAAGATTATATTTGACCACAATGGTATTGACTGTTGTATATTGATACAAAATTAAGGGTAATGCTTTTTTAAAGGTATTGTATGTAGTAATGCTTAAAAATGAAATGTGAAGTTTTGGCCTTTTGCTACCAACTGTCATAAACTGTTTAGGATAATTAAAAAATGCAAACTAATAGTCATGCAAGCTTGTCATTTTTTTCGGTACTATGACAGTCTATCACAGTTATCTTCTAAGCTACTCAGAAATCAAGTTGCTAAGAGACAAGCAACATTTGCTTATCTAAATATAAGAGATAGATAGGGTGTCTTCAAAAACCTAAAGAGATCTGCAGAATATGGCATTCAAAGATGTTTTCTTAACTTTAGATTTTTTTGATATCGAGACATGTCAGCTCCTGACAGCTCCCCCTATTCTACTCCAAGTAGAGGATGAGCATCAAAGAATCTCCAGTGGGAGATGGTTGAATTAGTGGCAAGCCTATCTCTTGGCAAGAAAAACCCCTTGCTTCAACTGTAGACAGAATGCTGTCCAAAAAGGTAAAAACTTGGAAGCAGGTAAGTCAACAGCCTAGCTCTGCCAAGACAGGGTAGGCAAGTCCTTCATAATTCCTGCTCTACAGTCAATGTCTGTCAGAGAAATGGGGCCAAACGGCTGAAGATTGATGCTGTAATGTATGGAGAGAAAATGGAAACTGTCCAGGCAGCCACTGGTATATCATTTCTTAGTTTTAGAAGCTGCAGGCCCTGCACTTCCTATATAATCAGATATATTTATCCCTCTCAGGTCTCTGAGGTGGTTGAAGAATAGATAGCTAGAGTCTCATAGTTAAATTTGAGTTGTTTAGGGATCAAGATGGTGTTCTGGATCTAAGAAGATATTTTTAAAATTGTGATGCAAGTTAGTATGAAAGCTGAGTTAGATATAGAACTTTAAACTCATGGAGATGGTTAGATAGTAGAATGTTAAAGTCAGGTGCCAATTACATATGGACTGGACATTGGGAATATATGGTAAGCCATATAACTCTCATAATTGTGGCCTATTTATTTCTGTTGTTTTGTATTGTATTTATTGTTATAAGAGAAAGAACCATTTGTTGGACTGAAAGAGGGAGCTGTTGGGGGGAAAAAGATATACCTTAAACTTAAAAAAATGTAAAGAGGATGGGGGGTTGAGAGGGAAGAAGGTGGGAGGGTGGGACTGGAGGGGTGAGTAGGGAGGGGATTGTTATTGAGATATAACTTGAGGAAATAAAAAAATGAGAAAAAAGAATTGTTTTTTCCAGGTTTATAATGAATTGTGTTGGTATTTTGATAGGAATTGCACTGAATCTGTATATTGCTCTTGGTAGGATGGCCATTTTTATTATTTTGTTCCTACCTATTCATGAGCAAGGGGGATCTTTCCATCTTCTGATGGTCTCTTCAATTTCTTTATTTAAGGACTTGAAGTTCTTCTCATACATGTCTTTCTCTTGCTTGGTTAGAGTTACCCCCAGGTATTTATATTGTTTGTGGCTACAGTGAAGGGTGTGTTTTCCCTAATTTCTTTCTGAGCCATTTATTTTTGTATAAAGAAAGGCTTCCAATATTTTGAATTATTTTGGATCTAGCCTCCTTGTTGAAGGTGTTTATCAGTTGTAGACGTTCTCTGGTGGAATTTTTGGGGTCACTTATGTATACTATCATGTCGTCTGCAAATAGGAATGGATAATTTGACTTCTTCCTTTCTAATTTGTATCCTCTTGATCTCCTTTAGTTGCCTTATGCCTTATTGCTCTAGCAAGAACTTCAAGTACTATGTTGAAGAGATGTGGTGAAAGTGGTCATCCTTGCCTTGTCCCTGAGTTTAGAGGAAATACTTCAAGTTTCTCTCCATTTCATTTGATGTTGCCTACTGGCTTGGTGTATATTGCCTTTATTATTTCCAGGTATGTTCCTTGTATACCTGTTCTCACCAGAAGTTTGAGCATGAAGGGTTGTTGGATTTTGTCAAATGTTTTTTCAGCATCTAGAGAGATGATCATGTGGTTTTTTTTTTTCAGTTTGTTTATATGGTGAATAACGTTGGTGGATTTTCATATGTTGTACCATCCCTGCATTCCTGGGATGAAGCCTACTTGGTCATGGTGTATGATACTTTTGATGTGTTCTTGGATCGGTTTGCCAGTATTTTATTAAGTATTTTTGTGTCTATGTTCATGAGGGAAATTGGTCTGAAGTTCTCTTTCTTTGTTGGGTCTTTGTCTGGTTTAGGAATCAGGGTGACTGTGACCTCATAGAATGAGTTTGGCAGTGTTCCTTCTGATTTTATTTTGTGGAAGAGTTTGAAGAATATATTATTAGCTCTTCTTTGATGGTCTGGTAGAATTCTGTGCTGAAACTGTCTGTCCCTGAACTTTTTTTGGTTGGGAGATTTTTTATATGACTGTTTCTATTTCCTTAGGGATTATAGGAATGTTTAATCTGCTAACCTGATCTTTGTTTAACCTTGGTAGGTGAAATCTATCAAGAAAAATGTCCATTTTACTTAGGTTTTCAAATTTGGTGGAGTACAGATTTTTAAAGTATGACCTAAAGATTCTCTGGATTTCCTCAATGTCTGCTGTTGTTTCTCCCTTTTCATTTCTGGTTTTGTTGATTTGTGTTCTTTCCCTTTGCCTTTTAGTTAATTTGGCTAAGGGTTTGTCTATTTTGTTGATTTTCTCAAAGAACCAACTCTTGGTTTCACTGATTCTTTGTATTGTTCTTTTTGTTTCTAAGTTGTTGATTTCAGCCCTAAGTTTGATGATTTCCTGCCTTCTGCTCCTCTTGGAAGTGTTTGTTTCTTTTTTTCCCCAGTTCTTCCAGTTATGCTGTTAATTCACTAATATGAGCTGTTACAATGTTCTTTTTGAAGGCACTTAGTACTATAAACTTTCCTCGTAGCACTTCTTTCACTGTGTCCCATAGGTTTGTTATGTTGTGCCTTCATTGTCGTTAGATTTTAAGATGTCTTTGATTTCCTTCTTTATTTCTTCCCTGGCGCAGTAGTCATTCAGTAGAGAGATGTTCAGTTTCCATGAATGTGTAGGGTTTCTGTTATTTCTGTTGTTGTTGAAGTCCAGATTTAATTCTTGGTGGTCTGATAAGATAGAAGGGGTTATTTCAGTTTTCTTGTATCTGTTAATGCTTCTTTGTGCCGACTGTATGTCAATTTTGGAGGGGGTTCCTTGCGGTGATGAAAAGAAGGTGTATTCTTTTGTGTTTGAGTGATATGTTTTGTAGATATCTGTTAGGTCCATTTTGTTCATGACTTCTGTTAGGCTCATTATTTCTCTGTTTTGTTCCTGTATTGATGACATGTCCATTGTTATGAGTGGAGTGTTGAAGTCTCCCACTACTAATGTGTGGGGATAAATGTGAGGTTTAAGCTTTAGAAGAGTTTCTTTTACAAATGTGGGTGTCCTTATATTTGGGGCATATTCAGTATTGAGATATCATCTTGAAGAATTTTTTCTTTAATGAGTATGTAGTGCCCTTCCCTATCTTTTTTTGATTAACTTCAGTTGAATGTCGATTTTATTTGATACTAGGATGGCTACTCCAGCTAGCTTCCTGGGCCTATTTGCTTGGAAAACCTTTTCCCAGCCCTTTACTCTGAGGTAGCATCTATCTTTGTTAGTGAGATGCATTTATTCTATGCAGAGAAATGATGGATCTTGTTTATGGATCCATTCCCTAAGCCTGTGTCTTTTTATTGGGGAGTTGAGTCCATTGATGTTGATGGATATTAATGACCAAAGGTTGTTATTTCCTGTTATTTTGATGTGGGTGGTGGTTGTGTTCTTTTCATTTAGCAGCAGTTGAGTTTTTGTTTCCTCTGTTTTCTTGAGTGTAATTATCTTCTCTGGGTTGGAATTTTCCTTCTAGGATCTTCTGTAGGGCTGGATTTGTGAGTAGATACTGTTTAAATTTGGTTTTGTCATGGAATATCTTGTTTTTTCCATCTATGTTGATAGAGAGTTTTGCTGGGTATAATAGTCTGGCTGGGCATCTATGTTCTCTGAGGGCTTGTAGGATGTCTGCCCAGGCTCTTCTGGCTTTTAAAGTTTCTGAGGAGAAGTCAGTTGTACTTCTGATGGGTCTGCCATTATATGTTACTTGACCTTTTTCTCTTACAGCTTTTAGTATTTTTCTTTGTTCTGTATATTTGAAGTTTCAATTATTATGTGGTGAGAGGAATTTCTTTTCTGTTCTAATCTGTTTGGTGTTCTGTATGCCTCTTGGAATTTTATTGGCATCTCTTTTTTTAGGTTTGGGAAGTTTTCTTCTATGATTTTGTTGAAGATGTTTCCTGGACCTTGGAGTCAGGAGGCTTCCCTTTCTCTATGCCTATAATTCTTAGATTCTGTCTTTTCATTGATTCCTTGTTGTCAGTGAAAACGTTTTTAGATTTCTCATTCTCTTTGTTGTATTGATATCTTCAATCTAATCTTCCATGCCTGAGATTCTGTCTTCCATCTCTTGTGTCCTATTTTTGATACTCATATGTATAGTTCCTGTTCTCTTCTCTTGATTTTCCACCTCCAGGATTATCTTTTTTTTTCTTTATTGCTTCCACTTCCACTTTCAAGTCTTGAAATTTCCTTATTTTATATGTTTTCTCCTCCAATTTGCTTGTCTTTGTCAACAAATCTTTCAAGTCTTTCAAATCTTTCATTGTCTTGTTTCTTTCCCTTTCATGTTGGTCTGTGTTGGCTTGAAGGTCTCCTTTGCTTTCATTTGTAAAATTGAGGATTCTTCAAATTCTTTCAGAGATAATTTCTCTTGTAAGGACTCTATCACTTTCCAAAGTATAGATTTGTCATCATTTTCATGTGTTTCAGCTATGGTGGGATCGTCAGGGCTTGTTGTACTAGAATAGCTGAATTTTGTTGGAGTCATATTTCCCTGACTTTTGTCAGTTCTGTTCTTTTCCTGGCCTTTAGCCATCTGGTTGTTCTTAGTTGTTTGTTTCTGCTGCCTTCTGGGCTTGGTGCCAAGAAGGGCGCTTTGGTGTAGAGGCTGCATAACTTGGTAATCTGTAGCTCTCCACAGGCTGGATGGGGCCATGTGTGGGGCTGATTCTCAGTGTGTTTCCCAGAGCTCACCCCTTCCTGTTGTGTTCCATTTCAGAACTCAGGTCAGAGGTTGTAGTGGGATGTGTTATTCTTTCCTGCAGGTTCCTGAGATCCAACTGGTTTTCTTAGTGATGTTGGTGCAGGTTGGCAGGCCACAGACTGTATGTATGCTGGAGCTGCAGCTCCCCTGTAGCTTATGTGTGGGGACTGTGATCATGGTCCTTCCAAGCTGTTCTCAGGGGGTTCTCAGGTTCAACTTGCACCCTATAGCCAGAAGCACTGTGATTTGGTACAGCTCTTGTCACCCAGGCAATGAGGAATGGTTTGGGATTTCCCTGCTCCTCCCAAGCCAGAGATCTTTGTGTTGCAGCCTGGCTACTCAGCTGAGGGTCAAGGCAGGTGCAGTCAGAGAATTCTGATGTGGAATTAACACCCTGTCCACAGTGCTTGAGTTCAGGGATACTCAGCTGCCTTTTCCCCACCATAATCACTGTGCTCCAGTGTAGCCTGCCTGCATCAACATGGCTTCTGGCAGTTTCCCTGTAGCTAGGGTATCAGGACTGTGGTTTTGGTTCTTCTATGTTCTTCTCTGGGGGGTGGGAGGGGTTCAAGAGCAACCTATGCCTCAGAGTCACAAGTTCTTTGGGTCAGTGTAGCCCGCCTGCTCGGGCCAGACACAATAGTTCAGAACTGCTCCAGACCGAGGTCTAGATGCTGTAAACTGAGGCAGTAGACTGAGAGCCCTCCCAAAGTAGGTGTGGGCAGTGAGTTCACAAAGTTTCTCTAGCACTTGGACTCGGAGGCGTGTATGGGGGTCTCAGTGGCCTTTTCCCTGTCAGAGGTACTGTGTTTCAGTGTAGCCTGTTTGGGTTGGCAGGGCTTCTAACAGATTCCCTGTATCTAGCGTGTCAGGACTGTGGGTATGGTCCTCCAAAGCTACATGTAGGGGGGGTCCCAGGACATCCTGTGCCTCTCTGTCAGAAGTTCTGTGGTCAGGCGCTACCTACCCCATTGGGTATTGTGCCCCAGTCCAGGACCATGTTACTGCTCTTAGTGGAGATCTCGATGCACTAAACTGAGGTTGTAGACTGAGTAGTGCCCTGCTGAAGTGAGCACAGGCAGAGAGTTCCAATATGGAGTTTACTTATCGAGTCTCAGCAGCCTCCCTGCCTGAATCACAGTGTTCCAGAGCAGCCTGCCTGGATTGGCAGGGGCTTCCCCCAGAAACCCTGTAGTGGGGGGGCAGGGAGTTCCAATTTGTATTCTATATCCTGCCTACAGTGTGCTTGGGCTCAGGGAAGCTTAGCACCTCCCAGCTAGATCTCCCAGCTACTGGTAAGCCAGATGCCACCATTCTGATTATCCTAGGGAGAATCGCCCTCCGTCTTACTGTAGTGGCTCTGCTTGTGGATCTCCTGGGTGTCCAAATACATGCACAGATGCTGTGGGTACAAAAAACTGAGGAATTCCTCTCTTTGGAGGTTGAAATCACCAGCTGGCATCCTGAAAGGGTCCGATCTCTTCCACTGTGGCAGGGAGAGCAGTCTCTCCCAGTGGGAAGCACTCAGTGTTCCGTGTCCACAACTCTGATCCTCCAGTGGCTATATTTCCAGTACCGAGTTCTTTATTGTCCCTGACTTTGCTGGGCAAGCCCAGGTAGGCTTGCACCTCACAAACTTCCATTCAGCAGGAGTATATTTCTGCAGTTGTCCAATCGGTCTTCCTGAAGATCAGAATGTGTCCGATTTGATTGCCACCATCTTGCCCCACCTGGGTTCATCTTTTTAAAAAGTGAAAATAACCATGTTAGCTAAACTTTTGCTATTTTACATTATTAAAATGGATATTAGACTAGAAGTATGAATGTTTAAATTGCAATTCATACTCTGATACTTAGTAACTATTTAAACTGTCGAGGCGTGCATCACCTCTGTGCTCTAGAAATCCTGTATATGAACACTGAGACTTTTCAGTGACACATGATATCCCATAATAGTAACCTTTCAAACTCTTTATATATAGAGAATAAAGTATTTCCCCATCCAACAATTTTCATAGCTCCTTAAGGCAAAAACTGTATAGATGATGACTTAGTACCTCACTGCACTGACAGTAAGAATGGCTGTGTCTATTAGTACATATGTGGATGTTCCCAGGAAAAGTGATTGTCACAAAAAGCAAATGGAAGTAAAAAAGTGAACCAAAACTGCTGAAAATCATTTGCATAATTGTTAATTATAGAAAGCTGAGTCTGTATTGTTCTACATTACTAAGCTAAACAAAACCATCTTGGCACTTTTTTTTTTTAAATTAAACCCAGAGCTTTCCATTTTTATAAATGGAAGAAAGAATCTTTTCATTTTGCAATAAGTTTGTTCTGTTATGGAATATTTATTCTTTTCTATCCACAGACCTAACTACGACCTGGACTTTGTGCTAATGATTTCAGCTACATGCTCAGATTCATTTAATTCTCATTTTCCAAATCATTAAAATTAGGTCCCTTTCCTGAAGGTTTTCCAACAAAGACACCTAGTTCTCTTTAATTAAATCCAGTGGCCCGAAACACCAAAGAGATGTAAACTCAGGGGATTCCAGCAGGAAGAGGCTGATATATCAAAGGAAATGCTCACGTGGTAACAAGATCAGAACACAAGTTAGAATAATCCCTGGAGAAAGCAAATGAACAAATGGAACATCTTGCAACCTCCCCTGCAAAATGAGACTGTACCAATTGCTGTACACAGGTCTTAGGGAAGGCAAGATGTGCTTCATCTTTCTCAGCTCAAATATTCTCCCCTTCTGTGGGATGATGCTATCTATATCTTGGGTTGTTATTTTAATTGAATACAACATTGGGATGAAGAAAGAACCCCAATTATCTCTTGTAAATGTTCTGCATCTTCCTGGCTCAGTCTGTGGGGCATAAGATCCTGAATGAAATAGTTCTATATCCAGATTGCAAATAAGGAAACTAAGATAGAAGGAAGTTGAAAAAAAATAGTCCCTGCATGTCCAATTTTATACAGATAACCAGCACAAGTGAAATCCACTTTGTGAATATACTATGTGTCTTTGATGCTCCAAGAAAGAATATATTCCATGAATCTGTGGTTTCTTCCATAGGATTCTTGATAAAATTACTAAGACAAAGTAGAGCAAAACTGTCAAAAAGTCTCAATTTGCCATCAAGTGTAGGTACTTCAGAACTGTAGCAGTATATATTAAATAGATATCTATATCATACAGATATCTATTTAATAATTATATAGCTCTCTTATATAGTTATCTATTTAATGATACAGTACATGAGTGAAAGAAAAACATTTAGAGGCTAACAGTTATCATTTTACACACTAGTTTAACATTGATTCACTGATTCCTCTTGCATGATACTATTGACTTAATCTCTATCTTTCTCATATATTCAAAGGCAATTCTAAAAGCCTCATCACAGATTTTCTGTGACATTTACACGAGAATATTTCAGTCAGGCTAAGAATATTTTTTATTTAATTTGACAACTGAAGTATCTTCAAATGGTAGAATAAATGCATTTTTATTGTTTGAGAATTTCATACATGCATATGTGCTTTGATCATATTCACTCCCCCACATTTTCTCCACCGTGATTACTCTCCTGTCACTCCCACCACTTTTCCTTCCCAACTTCATACTCATGCTCTCTTGGTCGATCTCAAAAAACCACCAAGTCTATTGATCTTTGTATATTGATGCAAAATTAAGATTATATTTGGGAAAATTGGAATTGATCTTTGTATATTGATACAAAATTAAGATTATATTTGGCTACATTGGTATTGATCTTTGTATATTGATACAAAATTAAGGTTAACTCTTTTTAAGGTATTATACCTAGGCAATGCCTAAAAATGAAATGTGAAGCTTTGGCCTTTTGTTAGCAACTGTCATAAACTGTTTAGGATAATTAAGAAATGCAAACTAATAGTCATTCAAGCATGTCATTTTGTTAGGTACTAGGGTAGTCCATCACAGTTATTTTCTAAGTTAATCAGAAATCAAGTTGCTAAGAGACAAGCAACATTTGCTTATCCAAATAAAAGGAGATAGATAGGTGGTCTTCAAAAACCTCAAGAGATCTGTAGAATATGACATTCAAGGATGTTTTCTTAACTTAAGATTTTTTTGATATTGAGACATGTCAGTTCCTGACAGCTCCTCCCTATTCTACTCCAAGTAGATGATGAGCATTGAAGAATCTCCAATTGGAGATGGATCAAGTGGCAATCCTGTCACTTGGCAAGAAAAATCTCTTGCTTCAACTGGAGACAGACTGCTGTCCAAAAAGGACAAAACTTGAAAGCAGGTAAGTTGACAGCCTAGCTCTAGACAGGGTAGGCAAGTCCTTCATAATTCCTGTTTTACAAGTAATGTCTGTCAGAGAAACGGGGCCAAATGGCTGCAGATTGATGCTCTAGTGTGTGGAGAGAAATTGGGAACGGTCTAGGCAGCCAGTTGTATGTAATTTCTTAGTTTTGGGAACTTCTCGCTCTGCACTTCCTATATAATCAGATATATTTAGACTTCTCAGGTCTCTTATGTGGTTGAAGACTAGATAGCTATAGTCTCATAGCTAAAGTCTGAGTTGTTTGGGAATTAAGAGGGTGTTCTGGATCTAAGAAGATGTTTTTAAAATGGAGATGCAAGTTGGGGTGGAAGCTGAGTTGGATATAGATCTTTAAATTCATGGAGATGGTTGTATAGTAGAATGTTAAAGTGAGGTGCCAAATACATATGGACTGGACATTGGGAATATATTCTAAGCCTTGTAATTTTCATAATTGTGGCCTAATTATTTTTGTCATTTTGTGTTGTATTTGTTGTTATAAGAGAAAGAGCCATTTGTTGGACTGAAAGGGGGAGCTGTTTGGGGGAAAAAGATATACCTTAAACTTGAAAAGAAAAAGGAAACAGATGGGGAGGTGAAGGGGAAGAGGGTGGGAGGATGGGACCAAAAGGGGAGTAGGGAGGGGATTGTGATTGAGATGTAGCTTGAAGAAAAAGAAATTAAAAAAGTAAAATAAAACAAACAAAAAACCACATGCCTTAATAAAATCCAGAAGAGGTGAAAAAAAGGCAAGATTCTACGGCTTTCAATGCCTCAATTTCTTACGTGAAGCTTAAAATTAGGTTCATTGATGTTTTTGATATTATCACCTGACCAAGGATTTAATTCCAGGCTCAGCTGGTTTCTTCAGTGGTCAGTTTTATGATTGTATGACTGTTGTGCCTGTGTAGTCAATGAGCATGCTCATAGAAAGGCTGGCTCCAGCTCCCACAGGCAGCTTTCCGTGCTACTGCCTCCAGTTCTGACATAAGAGGCACAAATGTGAATTTGATTCAAAAATCCTTATAGAAGCAATTATATCTGGAAAGGAGAAACTGTTTTACAGACTAGTAAAATGACTGGTTAAGTAAATTATTGTAGATCCCAGAGTTTCACAGGGGCCAACAGGATTTGAACCTAGGAAATGCAATTCCAGAGGAGTCTCTGTTCCTCTGCACCATCTTATAGTGAAGAAAGGAAAGGGAAGGGAGAGGCAGAATTGTGTTCTAAGTAAATAAAAACAAACGTCATTATTTCATAACTCTCCTCTAATCAGCTTTGTTTCTGATAGACAAGATACTGTTGTTATCCTTGCCCAACGACTACAAAGACAGCAAATTGGGCTACAGTCATACCTTGTTGCCATCAATTTGTCTTGGATGTGGACATCATGCAATTTGGTGGGAAAGACTACCCCACATGGTATTATAAAGATAACCTATTTGCTTTCCACAAGTTAAACTGGGGTCTTCATGCATAGGGGAAGAATCTGCAATAGATTTTCATGTCCAGAGAGAAGACAGTCCAAAAATGAAGATGTGTGAGAATGCTGAATACTAATGCAAAAACACCAAGAAAACAAGACAAGGAGTCTTGTGACCTGTTTCTTCAAAACACAGACTTGTTCTTTGGAACATGTTTTTGCACTCCTCCCAGGTGTAGTGGGTAGAAGTGAGTTTACTTCAGCTGCCTCTTTATTCGTGTGCCTCTATGCCATGTGCAGCTTATCATTGTGATTGTGTGTTTACTCAGGTAATGATTCTTAACCCTCCAAGTATAAATTATCTGATGCTCTGAATAGAGTTGGCTATTGCACTGAAAAACAACAACAACAAAAAAACCTTACAGAGTCCTTTGAGGGCTGCCTGTGTGTACATGATTTAGGAGCATCAATGGGAGCATGGGTACATAGGACCCTCATCATTGAAGAATGGTGATTTCCCAGCCTAAACTGCCATCAATTGCCAACAGCTTCTCAGTTGGCACTGGAAATTCAAGAATAAACACATTTTAAAGAAAATGATGGTATGAGAAATTATTAATATGAATATCATATTAACAAACATGATAAGGAGTTCCTAAAATGAGGCAGAATACCCCATCGCCTATACAAAGTAATAAGATCAGAATCTAAATAAACTATCACTTCTCCAATGCCAGTCAGAAGACTACTGGGAGTGAGAAATAAAGTCTATCTGGAGAAGTCAGATGGGTGTAATTGCTGTTTGGACAAAGTAAATGTACTTCTGAAAAAGCTACTTATAATAGTCCATTAAAGTCCAAAGATTCTGGAGAACAAATAATACCAAATAAAATATTATTGCACAACTCCAATGATAAAATTCATAAATAAAAGTGAGCATATAGAAAAAATAACATAATACATATGCATCTGTGGTTGCTCATTAGTTAGAAACGTTTATTCATGAGTTAGTGATGAGAAAATTGAGTCACCTGCTTGCAAGGTGTACAGACCCTTTCAAGCAGTTTTTAAAGTGACAGGCCACACTAACAATTTTATAATAAAGTAAAAATATTTCTACAGGTCACATCTCTAGTCACTTAGATAAACTTAAAAGCATATTTTCTTTACTACTCAGGATAGGTATATGAAAAAATATAAATGTCAAATCTTTAAAAAGTGTATATATGCATGTGTGCATCTATAGAGACATAAAAGTAGATGTGGCACTGTGTGCAAGGAGGACCAGTAGGAAGAGAGAAAGGAGAACAAGAGAATATTTTCAAATAAATAAGAGCAAAGTATATTGTATACATGCATGAAATATTATAATAAAACCTATTATTTTATAATGAATGTGTGCTAATAGAAAGATAATACTAGCAAAAACCCATACTGGGATGCCATAGACTCTAAAGCAGTTCCCAACCTTTCTAATGCTGTGATCCTTTAATACAGTTCCTCCCAACTCCTAGGTCTTTCCCACTTCCCAACTCACCCAACTTTATGTTCTCTCTCTCTCTTCCCCCCTCTTATGTGTTCTTGTGTGTGTAAAATAATGTAGGACTCATTTTTAGTACAGAAGCCTTCTTTGTTCAAAGCAGTCACATAACGAACACAAGCAAGTCAAATAACTGTACGAAAGAAATATCCAAAGATGATTGAATTTTCGATTATACACTAGTATATTAACAAAATATCTCAAGATGGATCATCAATATAGGAGAATAATGTTCAATATAAATATAATAATATTCACACAATTATTAACACAGCAAGAAATATTCTAAGTGATATGTGTTAACACACACACACACAAATCAGGAGAGTTGTTTGTTTTCTTATCCAACTTTACCAAAGGGGAAACATGAATATTTTGGGTGTCAGAAAAGCTTGGATCTCAGGCAGTCTAGATATAGAGAATGTGTACTTAACCATGCTCAATTTTATTGATGTATAAGATACAAAAAATAAACAATATAATGGTAATATGATCTACTCACAATAGCAAAATAAATCATTAAATATTGTTAAGTAAACCTTAGAAGTAAATGACTTGTTTCTTGAGAAAAAAATGCAGAAATAGCTAGAAGAAAATAAATTAAGGCAGAAGAAAAATCATGAATAGTGTATTGTCATTCTAGGCAAGAAAATTTCATGAATAAAGCTCTACTAATTAAATCCAGAAAACAGTATGTAATTGATGTCAGAATAAATATGTACAACAAAGAAACAATGGGATATTCAGAAACATAGTTACACATGTGCTACATTTCAGTCAAATTAATATTTTATATCAAAGGAAAATCATAATATTTCTAGAATGATTAATGTAAATATAAATATTCACACTCATAACTTCATGATTTACACATATAAATAAGCAATAGATGGAATAGCTGACTAAAATAAGGATAAATGAATTAGAAGAAAATGGAATAATATTTTAATCAAATTTTACAAAGAAATCTATCTTGAACAAAACATGAAATCCAGAATATGTAAAATTAAACTGTGCTGATTAGTTTTTTTTTTTTTTTTTTTGTCAGTGCGACAGGGGCCACGGTCATCTGGGAAGAGAAACTTCAAATAAGAAAATGCATCCATTATATTGGCCTGTGGGGCATTTTCTTAAATAAGGCCCACCCAGCTGGGAGGGGTGCCCTTTGTAGGCAGGTGGTCCTGGGTTCTGTAAGAAGGCAAATCATGAGGAGCAAGCCAGCAAGCAGCACTCCTGCATGGCCTTTGCTTTGGCTCTTCCCCGGCTTCCTTTTCAGACTGTAAACTGTAAGATAAATGAAACTGTTTGTTCCACAAGCTGGTTTTGGTCAGTGTTTTTATCACAACATTGGAAAGCAAACAAGACATGAGTCAAACATCTGTAAATATGACATTTTATATTTAGACATTTTGTACAAAGACACACTACAAACCAACTCCACAAAATGTACAAAGAAACTTTATTTGAGAAAAAGTTAAAAAATAGGAAACTATTAAAATCTTTTGAGGATAAAAAAGATAGTTAAATAAATTAAATGTGAGTAAGGGAAAATTCAAATGACCAGTTACTTATAAAAAATGAGAGATATTTCACTGTTTAATAGGAAAGCATACGACATTAACCAATAAATATTGTTCTTCATTTGTGTTTGATAAAACTTAGTGTCTTAAAATACAAGTTTATTATTTTCTTGCAGTAGTAGGGGTAAGAAGCCTGAAATAACCTCCTTCATCTTTGTTCCCCCTGGTTGACATCAAGGTGGTAGCATGGATGTGTCCTTTTATGGAGTTTGGGGGGATTGTCTCCCCCCTATTTTTTGGCTTCTAGAGTTTACCTGTTGTGCTGGCAAATTTAATGATTTAGCTTCTATCAACTAGGCTGGACTAAACTGAATCCACCCCCCCTTTAACAAATGGTCAGTGTAAGCACTTTAAAATTATGAGTAAGATTGTCTCAAATTGTAAGGGCCTTCTGTTACTCATAATGCTAGCAATTTTGACTTCTAACTTGTTTTATATTGTAAGAAACACCCCAAAAAGCCAAACCAAAACAAAACAAAAAAAATCAAAATCAGTGTCTACTCACCTTGGTTGCAGGACCCAGAGAAGTCAACCTGTAACTGAGCAGTAGAGTTTCTCCTTGTCTGATTACTTTACCAGTGCTGAGCAGAGAGACAGATCACCTGGATTCAGTGGTATTGACCAGACAGATCACCTGGGTAAAATGGCATTGCCCAGACAGATCACCTGGGTACAATGGCATTGCCCAGACAGATCACCTGGGTACAATGGCATTGCCCAGACAGATCACCTGGGTACAGTCTCCTGCCCTTTATTTTTACAACATCTGAGACAGTTAAAAGATGACTTTGGAAACTTTTCAGAAGATCCTGATAAATATACCAATGTCTTCAAGGGACTCACCTAATTCTTTGGCTAGCCCGGAAGGATGTAGTGTTACTTATTAATCAGACCCTGACCTCCACTGAAATGAATGCTATATTATAAGCTGCTATAGCACATGAGGACCAGATATAGAAAATGAATATAAGAAACACCATATCAGGTGAAGCACAAGAACAAATGGAAAACTATTCAAAACAAACAGACAAGCAATCACACAAGGTGATCCATTCTGGTACTCCAACTGACCCCCACTTCCACCCAGAGGGGCATGGGGGAGGACTGGACACCTGGACATTTCCTTTCTTCTGTCTTAATCTCCAGAGAACTTGCACTAAGCCTTTAAAGCATTCTACATCATCTCAGGTTACTTAGGGATCTGATAAGAAATCCTCATCTTTTAAGTCTAAGAGAGACTTTTAGTTAATATGTGGATATGGTTCCTTTCTCTGTTGAAGGTGATTTGGTCCTGAGAGATCAATTTATAACTCACTGCATCCCAGACATCAGCTATAAATTGCAAAAGATCTCCTTGGAACTTGAACCTATTCTACACAACCACCTAAAAATTGCTAATTAGACCTTTTGTAATCTAGACCAAAAGGAGATTAAGAAGAAAAGATGAACCAGTAGGAAAATGATGGCCCTTGTGGCTATACTCTGTGGGAAGTTGATCCAAATCTAAGTCCACAGGTGAAAGGAGCAAATAATTCAAATATCACAGTGGTATTCAGTACATAGGATGAGCCCCTACTGACATGCCAAAACAATGTCAATTCAGCATACTGGACTGCAAGTGAGTGGATCCTGAAGCCAAGATATATTGGGTAGCCCTAATGGAATCCACTGAGCCTGTGGAACTAAACTGTGGCTCTGCCTACCTTTTTGGGATTTCTTTGGATGAAGGGAAGATAAATACAAACTCAAGATCACTCTGCTAATTTACTTATGTCATGACATCAGTGGACCTAATGTATTTTAGTAGTATGAATATCTAGATTTCATTTTAAAATCATATAGAGATGTAGAAGACATCAGTTGGTGTGTTGACACTCTCCCTAAATATACTAAAAAAAGCATTAAATAACACATCCCAGGGAACTTCCCTTCTTAATTTTCAAGTTCAAGCAATGAGAAAGGCAGACAAAATTGCAAGCCTTTAGTTAGTCTCACAACTGCTCAGGATGTGCTGTTATTAAGATTGAATGTTGTGTACATACTCTTGTTAATTCTGCTAATGTCTCATCTGTTTTCAAGATCTATAAAAACAGACTCAGACCATGACAGACACCAATATGCTATTTGGTTAACAGCTCTGGAGATAGACTACTGGATTTACATGGTGAAGGGGTTTATGCCTATTGTAATCTTAATTGTAATTCTAGTAATCCTTGAGCTTCATGAACTGGGCTGCTTCATGTTAACCTTATCTCCCCTTCTTTACAGTCAGTCTACATTCAAGAGGTCCTGTGACATTCTAACTCCTTCTGCCTATATCCTCTTGATGACCCTCCAAAGCCAGAAGGTCTATGAGAGTAGGAACCCTAAAAACCCCAATGCACTCCCTACTCCTCTTGCTTTTACTGTTCACCCTCCCTGGAATCTCTATCTGGGAGATGAAGATTTTCTTCCCTTGCTACACCTTGCAGATACACCAACAGGCCTACTGATAGACTTTTGGGATCTTTGAGGTAGACCAACTGAAGGGATACTCAACTGCCACATCTATTGCCACAACTCAACTCAAAGAAGCCCCAGTCCTTACCCCAAATCCCTAATGGCAGTTAGAATAACCCCTCAGAGAGTACAATGATAATAACAGACAGTTTTAGGGTAAAAAGTTTGGCCTCTCAGCAACCTTGTTCTTGCCAGAGGTCAGAGATATGTAGGGAGTTAGATTAATATAAATTAGATTCAGTAAATATCTAGGGGTTTCTGATACAGTCTCTTAAATCGGGGCATGAAGATCAACTTGGCTGTGAGCAATTAGCTTATCAGCTTGTGGAAAAACAAGGATGAAGTCAGGTGAAAACAGGAAAGACTTAATGGACTAAAAAACAAGGTTGAAGCCAGGTGAAACAACAAAGAAAGACTTAATGGACTAAAAACAAGGTATTTGGCCTGGTATTGTTTTCAGCTGCTAAGTGGACGGAGTCCAAATTAAGCTGAAGCAGGTGGAGCAAGGAGAGATCCTATTTAAGGACAAGTGGATGGAGCCAAGAGAGCTGCATGCTAGAAAGACCCATGCTAGAGGGCCCCATGCTAGAGAGCTCCCATGCTAGCAAGTCCTCACACTAGAAAGGACAACGAGTAGTTTGTATCCTCTGATGGAGAAAATGCTGGTGGACTGATGGCCAGATCTCCCTGAAGCAGAAAGAAGCTGGTGAGAAAGCATCAGCAAGACAGTAAAAGGCCAATGACTAAACTCTATGGCTCAGTTTTTGCCTAGAGGGGTTTGACCTATCCGAACAGTGGCCTAAATGAAGCTGTGGCCAGCTTTAAAGACTGAGGCAGAGCAGCAGAGTTGCTGATATGAAGGAAATAAATTGGCCTACAGACGGCTGAGGTCTCCCACAGAGAAGAAAGCCTCAAGCCTTATTCAAGGTGAAACTGCCATAGCCAATTTACCCTGATGAATCCACATCTGAGATATTCCAGAAAAAAGACTTCTAAGTGCATTAAAGGGTCTACCACAGAGACTGTCTTCCTGACGACTGAGGACTTGCTCCAGAGACCATATCCTTCTAAAAGGTTATGAAAATAGTTGTAATAGTTATCAATAGGTTTAGTGGTTAGGTCATAGGGGTTGTAGGAATTTGTAGGATTAGTAGTTAAGAAAGTGTTTGTGTTTGTTATAAGTGAACATAGTTACTAATAAATAAGTATTGAATAATTTAAAAAGTTCAGTTACAGAGATGCTAGAGTGTTTCAATCAAGATGGCTCTGGTTCTGCCTCGGTCAGAGGACAGAGATTCCAAAAAAGCCTTTTCTTTATCTCTTTTCTCCTGAAGAAGTACCCTTTCCCTGGAAACCACTCTGTGGGTGAGGCTTGAACCAAGAGGTGTCCAGACATGTGGGGTGGGACCAGGACTGAGATGTCCCTACCCATTCCTCCATCCAGTCAGGCCCACTATTCACTTGCTCCAAGACCATGGACCTAGATGGAAACCCACTCCCATGATCTCCTTGTGTGTACAGGGGCTCTGTCTTTCTTCTTTCTCTTAATAAAAGAGAAATAAATAAATAATTTATTTACTTATTATTTATTGTAATAAAACCTCTCTTTCTAAAATTTCCCCACTGTGTTCCAGGGATTTCATTCTTCAAATTTGCAAGACAAGAATATTAAAGCAACTGACTCAGTGAAAGTTTTATATGACTGTGAATAGCCAGCATCCTAACTTCTGAGTTAAAAAGCTGTTCAAGGGCCAGGAATGGGTCTGTCACTCTCAAAACCAACTTAATAAGTAAGCATGTATCATAATTTCCTAAGAAAATAATGTTACAGTGCAATGAATTAAAGTTAGCTACATATGTGAAAACAAAATCTTTAATTGTTTTTAGTTCAAGTTTCACTGAAAACTGTATCTCAAGGTTGAATTTGAGGACTGATAAGATGGCTCAATGGGTCAAGGCACAAACCATAAACCTGGTGATCTGAGTTCCATTCCAGTCCTAGAAATTATCTTCTGGCCTCCACATGCATTCTGTGGCATACATATGTGTGTGTGCACACACAGACAGACAGGCAGGCAGATACACCAGAGAGAGAGAGAGAGAGAGAGAGAGAGAGAGAGAGAGAGAGAGAGAGA
>CAJQZJ010004760.1:12281048-12303240 GCA_907164525.1 Lophiomys imhausi
AGAGAGAGAGAGAGAGAGAGAGAGAGAGAGAGAGAGAGAGAGAGAGAATATTGGAGGTGGGTTTCCTCTGAACATATGGTTTTATTTAAGGTGTTGTGTGAGAGACTTTTCCTGAGAGATACAACATGAACATTTATCCACCCCAGCAAAGGAACCCATGGCAAACTAAGTAATGAATGTCCAAAGACCAACTTAGTGAACTAATGGGGATTAATTTGGGTTACTAAAAGAAGTATGAGTGAGAGGTTACTTAACGGAATAGAGACTCTCAAAAGCAGCTGCATCACCCCAAAGTCCACCAACAAGGCAATACCTCCAAAAGCTGATCAATGGAATTCTCTTCATAACATGAAAGGTGTCTTCACAGCCTGAGAACTCTCCTCTCCACAGGTCAGCAGGTTGGGTTTCTCTCCTTCCTTAGAAGTTGTTTACTTCTATAGAGGAGGAGAGAAGCCTTCAAGAATCTTGCTAATTTCAGCTGGCCAGTCATGTGACATTTATTTTCTTTCTGAACCCCACCAACCACCCCTTCATTCATGGGTTAGTACATTTCAATTCAAGTGAGAGTTCTATACACCAAAGGGTAGGACAAAATTTTCATAAAAGAAGTCAAAAGAAAAACACAAAGCCACAAATTCTTTCAATATTGTAAGTGTAAGGCTCATCTAAATTCTGTTCCACTTAGAGCCTCCTCCCACTAAATCTCAATTGGTAGACCCTTGTATCTTTCACGATACTATTGGAAATAGTAATAGTGATGATACATGTGAGATACTAGTGGCTCCCTTAGCATCTCATAGAGGAAACTGGAAATGCACCCTGCATTTAAACAGTAAAAATAAAAGCATATCTCTACATTTTTCATATAATGCAAGGTCAGAAGAATATGAAGCCACTATAGTTTAAAGGTATGTGAAATCATTACTGACACTACTGGGAAAAATGTTTCTTATGAACTGTATTCTCTGGTATTGTACCTGTACAACAGCCTTTCCTTAGACTATGGGGTGGAGATGCTTCCAACGTATTATTTTCTGCAGCTTCTATGAACAAATACTACATTTTTTGTTGATTATTTATCATATAGACAACTTTGAAATACACTATCATCTCTTTTTTGCACACAAATAAATGAAAGCAAGAGATAGGAATAAGGTGCTACCAGAGTTATTAAAGGTACATAGTCACCTAGAATGCAAGTCTTCAGGTCTAAAGTGAGAATGAAGTTCTACTCTCAGACATACTTGAGCATGATAACAATGAAATTGGCTAAAACCTTGTTCTATAAGGACTTTCTTCAATAAGGGCATAGTAACTAGAAAATACCTTTGTTATGGGATTGATAGGTGAAATTAGGTATTTTATGTGGAAGTATAAAAAGTACTATTTTGGAAAAGTAGAAAACTTTTGACAAATGGTAACTGTTACTTTATAACTTAAAAAGATATAATTTTCTGAATACAGAAGTTTAGCTGATATGGGTTGAGCAGTGCAGTAATTTAGAGGTATGAGGATAAATTATTAGTAGTCAGTTTAATACCATGTTCACTTACTAGAGTCATAGCAGTAGTTTCTCCCCTATGGCTTATGACCTGTCTAACAAAAGTTCTTGGCCCTAGAAAACAGTGCCGGATAAGGGTTTCAACCCATGGAGAGGCCTTTAAGTCTAACTAGGAGGTAGCTGGCTACTTCCATGACATTCATAGCACTATTGTAGTAGATAGTGATTAACACGGAGACCCACAACTTACTGAGGTACAGAAAATAAGAGGTGGTAGAATGCTCAGGCCTAAATGAGACATTTCTATACCATATATATATATTAAATATATAATTTATGTAACATTCCTTCCTCTAAAGATTTAGGGATTCTTGTGGAAGAGTAGGCAGGAAAATGGCAGGAGCCATAGAAGGTAGATGGTTATAAAGAAAGATTGTTCTCTGGACACAGCAGGGCAGTTGCACATTGTCAATTCCCAGCAGTTGAGGCAGAATGCACAAGACTTACGCAAGCTCAGACCATAAAAAATTCCAACATGAAAAGGAGAGGTGGAGACAAAGACCCACTCCTAGCTAAGGATCTATTGACAATTGATAGTTTGAGGGAGGGAGGGAGGGAGGGAGGGAGAGAGAGAGAGAGAGAGAGAGAGAGAGAGAGAGAGAGAGAAAGTAAATTTTCTTTAAGGCTGCTTCATCTGTTGAGGCTTGCTTTGTGTCTGACTATATGGTCAATTTTGGAGACGGTTCCATGCGATTTTGAGAAGAAGGTGTATTCTTTTGTGTTTGGGTGAAACGTTCTGTAGATATCTGTTAGGTACATTTGGTTGGTGACCTCTGTTAGCCTCATTATTTCTCAAAATATTGACAAACCGAATCCAAGAACACACCATGATCAAGTAGGGTTCATCCCAGGAATGTAGGAAGGGTTCAACATATGAAAATCCATCAATGTAATTCACCATATAAACAAGATGAAAGAAAAAAAACACATGATCATCTTGCTAGATGCTGAAAAAGCATTTGACAAAATCCAACACCCCTTCATGTTAAGAGTCCTGGAGAGAATGGTAATACAAGGATCATGCCTAGAAATAATAAAGGTGATATACAGCAAGCCAATATTTTATTAAGTAGTTTTTTAATCTGTGTTCAGCTAGCTTCATGTGTTTTTGAGGATGACCTCTAAGCATAGAAAAAAGTATGAACCTATTAAGTAATGTGAGGAAAGATATAAATTTCCTAGAGAAGGAAATCACACTCCAAATTGTAAAACGTACAGAGTATCATTAACATCAAAAGCCAGTTTTCAGGAAAATAATGATTTTCAAGGTACAGAACTAGGAAATGTACAAAATAAAATCTACAAAATGTTGAGAGACAACAAAATAAACCCAATGCATGAGTGCATATTTAAATAATATGGCCTAATACATATGTAACTAACTTTCCAAAAGATTATGAGGGAAAGAACAGAAGAAATTAGAGAATAGAAGTCACAGATTTTCCATAGTTGATAAAAAAATAAGCCTACAGCTTCAAAAAATTTCAACAATATCTCTAAACAAAACTCTAGAAGAAAGGTAGAGTGGCAGACAACTATGTTGCTTTTTAAAGTGACATATTAAAAGCAACCATAAAGAAATGGACACATTGTGAAGAAATAAAAACAGAAATGATAGTGGATTTTCCATTGTAATAAAATAGCATCTGTTACTGGGCAGAAGATGTAGCTTCGTTGTCCAGCACTGGGCTAGTATGTGCAAGAACTGAGACACAACAGTAACCACTGAAACCAAACCTCAAGGAAACTATCAAAGTGCCTTTAGCAAGCTCCTTTTAGTCAGTTCTCCCCAAACAGGATATGTTTAATATCTATTTACTATCTTTCAACCTTTTCATAAACCTCCCTGCACTATGGCAACACATTTCTATTTTTTTCATGAATACTTGTTCACAATGTTTTTACTCCTTAACGATTAAACAATCATTCTGTAAAACGATTTTACAAATTAAAGGTAGCAACAGAAAATAAGACTTTTCCCCCATTTTTATTAGTTCTTTGACATTTTCATACAATGTACTTTTATCATATTTACAGACATCATCCAGATTCACCCTTCATCTTATGTCCACCCAACTGTGAGTTCCTTTTTTTATTAACCAATCAGATACATTTTGTGCTGTCCATATACCCTTGGATGTCTGGCCTTCACTGGAGGGTGCTCAGGATAGATATATTCACATAGAAATTAAATCTCCAGATGTCCCTCAACTGAAGAATGGGTCAAAAAACTGTGGTACATCTATACAATGGAATATTATTCAGCTATCAGGAACAATGAAATTATGCAATTTGCAGCCAAATGGATGAAACTAGAAAAGCTCATCCTGAGTGAACTAACCCAGACTCAGAAGGACACATATGGCATCTATTCACTTATAGTAGGATTTTAGCTATATAGTAGAAGGTATCGATACTACAACTAACACACCAAAGGGAACTTGGACATAGACTTCTTATTTTTAATTTTTATTCTTTATTTATTTTTTATATATTAGTTATATTTTTTTCTATTTTTTAGTCTTTTTTATCTATTGTATGCTTATTGGTTTGTTTGTTTAGTAGTTCTCTCTCCTGGGCAACGAGACACTTTTCACTGATGGTACTGCTTTATAGATCCCCAATGAATGAAGAAGCTCTTGGCCCTCATATGACCTCTCAAATGAGATGAGGGACTGTTATATAAGGACACCCCACCCCAGAGAAATGGGATGGAAGGGTTAGGAGGTAAAGAAAAAAAATGAAATGTGATGTTTCAGCTTTTTACTACTAATTGTCATAAACTGTTTAGGATAATTAAGAAATGCAAACTAATGGTTATGCAAGCCGGTCATTCAGTTAGGTACTATGACAGCCTATTATAGTTACTTTCTAAGCTAATCAGAAATAAACCGGCAAGAGACAAGCAACATCTGCTTACCCTAATAGAAGAGATAGATAGGGCCTCTTCAAAAACCTCAAGATATCTGCAGAATATGGCATTCAAAGATGTTTTCTTAACTTTAGATTTTTTTATATAAAGACATATCAACTCCTGACAGAACCCCCTATTCTCCTCCAAGTAGAAGATGAACATCGAAGAATCTCCAGTGTGAGATGATTGAATTAGTCATAAGCCTATCTCTTGGTAGGAAAAGCCCCTTGCTCCAACTGTAGACAGAATGCTGTCCAAAAAGGACAAAATCTGGAAGCAGGTAAGTCGACAGCCTAGCTCTGCCAAGACAGGGTAGGTAAGTCCTTCATAACCCCTGCTCTACAATCAATGTCTGTCAGAGAAACAGGACCAAAAGGCTGAAGATCGATGCTGTAATGTATGGAGAGAAAATGGGAACTGTCCAGGCAGCCACGGGTATGTCATTTCTTAGTTTGGGAAGCTGCAGGCCCTGTACTTCCTATAAAATCAGATATATTTATCCCTCTCAGGTCTCTGAGGTGGTTGAAGAACAGATAGCTAGAGTCTCATAATTTAATTTTGAGTTGTTTAGGAGTCAAGAGAGTGCTATAGATCTAAGAAGATACTTTTAAAATAGTGGTGCAAGTTAGTATGAATGTTGAGTCAGATATAGACCTTTAAACTCATGGAGATGTTTAGATAGTAGAATGTTAAAGTCAGGTACCAAATACATATGGACTGGTCATTGGGAATGTACGTTAAGCCATATAACCCTCATAACTGTGGCCTAATTACCTCTGTTGTACTGTATTGTATTTGTTATTATAAGAGAAAGAGCCATTTGTTGGACTGAAAGGGGAAACTGTAGGGGGAAATAAGATATACCTTAAACTTAAAAGAAAAAAAAGGGAAGAGGATGGGGGATTGAGGGTGGGAGGGTGGGACTGGAGGGGGAATAGGGAGGGGACTGCGATTGAGATGTAACTTGAAGAAATAAAAAATAAAGGAAAAAAAAGAAATTAAATCTCCAAAGAAAGGAGAAAAGCCTTATTTGTAATAGGTAGAAACTGGAAACAACCTAGATGTCCCTCAACCAAAGAATGGATTAAAAAACTGTGTTACATCTACACAATGGAATATTACTCAGCTATCAGAAACAATGAAATCATGCAATTTGCAGCCAAATGGATGGAACTAGAGAGGTTCATCCTGAGTGAGCTAACCCAGACCCAGAAGGATGCACATGGCATCTATTCACTTATAGTCAGATTTTAGCCATATAGTACAGGATAACTATACTACAACGCATGCACTGAAGGGGACATGAAAATAGACTTTGTTTCCTGTCAATGAGACACTTTTCCCTAGTGGTGCTGCATTGTAGGCCCCTAGTGTATGTGGAGACTCTTGGCCCTCATATGACTGCTAAATTTGGATGGGGGACAGTTATGTAGGGGCACTCCACTCCAGAGGAGTGGGGTGCAAGGGATAGGGGGAAGAGGGGGGGGCGGGACTGGGAAAGGTGAAAAGAGGACACTGTGATGGAGATGTAACCTGAAATAATAAATAAATATTTTTTTAAACATGGAGGAATTCATAATGCCTCAATATGTTTGGATGCCAATTGAGTTTGTTCTTAGCAAGCAATTGATTTTCACCCTGACTATTGTGCTTCTGTGTATCTTTTTTGAGAACATGCACACTAAGATAGGCTTAAAGGAAAGAATTTACAGATGGAATGCTAAATTTCCCACAATGATAATGGAGGAAGGAGGGAGGCACTTCCTGATAGATGATACAAAATTGATTGCAGCTGGAGCTCAGAGCTCCCTGGCTACTAGATGCTTGTCAGGACTTTCTGGAACGGCCCACCAATGAAATACAGTATCAACTAGATTCTAAGGAATAATGAACAGAGCTTTAATTGCAGCCTGGAATGGCATGGTTAGACCAAGGCTTTTGGAATGTTGTTTCTTTGCTTGATTTTTGTTTAGATGTCTTTGATTTTCCTGTATTGGGAGGTAGAAAGGATATTTTTCTGGTTTGGCATTGCTAAAAGTTAAGAGCTTTTTGAAGATTTTTGGCAAATTTAGAATTGTCACTGCAGTTCAAAATTTCTCTCTGGGGCACAGAGTTACTAATATCTGGGATTTAAGTGAAATGTTTGAGCAGGGTGGTACTGGCACACGCCCTTAATCCCATCACACTAGAAGAAGAAACAGATCTCTGAATTTTAGACAAGCCTGGTTTAAACAATGAAGGAAGGGCAGGAACCCTGCTGATAAAATAAGGCTGCTTATTAAAGACAGTATAAAATTTAAAAATGACACATTTTTTCCCTTGATGTTAAGTTTAACACTGTCCTTATTGATCTAATGGAAAAATACAGATAATCTTAAATTTACATAGAGAAAGGAGTCACAAGCCAGTCTCCTTAGATGTGGGGCTCCCACTGGAGAACTGGTTTCAAGAGGCATTTTGCCCCTAAAAAAGATATGTTAGTTGCTGGGCATGGTGGCACACACCTTTAATCCCAGCACTGGGAGGCAGAGGCAGGCGGATTTCTGTGAGTTCAAGAGCAGCCTCGTCTACAAAGTGAGTCCAGGACAGTCAAGGTTACAAAAAGAAATCTTGTCTCAAAAAACATTAAAGAGAGAGAGAGAGAGAGAGAGAGAGAGAGAGAGAGAGAGAGAGAGATGTTAGTCAATGTAAGGACCCAGAATTAGGCTGGGAAGGAGCATGCAAGCTGCATGCCTCTCACTGCCAAAGTTAAGAAAAGCTAACATAAAATAGCATATCATGTTACACTGAACCAATCTCCTCAAGAATGAGGCTCCCATGGACTGGAGAGATGGCTCAGCCGTTAAAGGCTAGGCTCACAACCAAAAGAATGGGGCTCCCATGGGAGAATTGGAACTCAGACTAATACAAAATGGCTCAATTAATATTATTGTTTAATAAAGGTAATTCAATGAATTAAATTCATACCTTGATTCAAAAACTTGGGAGACAAGTTTTTGTGCATCCTGAAAATCCAGGCATTTTGGTAATTACAAGACTATTTGCTACTTGTGAGAAATTATACATTTTCAGAACAAAGTGACCAAATATAAAAGGAGACAAGTAGCTCAAATGATCCAGCTTCACAGATTACCTCAATAGCTGTTTCCTCAAAAATCTGCATCCAGAACAACTTCAAAACAGCTTACTAAGATGATCCAGCCTTACAGACTGTTCCAGCCAGGACTTCAATAAAGCCCTGAGCTTTTTCTCCCAAAGTTCAGTTTTGGACTACAAACTGCTCAGGACATTCAAATTGCTGAGTTGCTGAGCATATAGAGACTGGACAACAAATGTAACTATTAATTTGCTTAACCATTTTTTTCCATTTATATGGGCATCAAAACAGGTTTTCTGCATTCCAAATCAGTAGGAAACAATTTTAAGTCCCATTCCCAAAAGGTGGGGTGGATGATTTTTTTTGTCATTTAATATGTTATAAATGCTGTTTAGGAGACTGCTTAGAAATTGTTATATGATCTTGTTAAGCAAGGTATTAGAGGTTAGACTCAGGAACTTTTTTCTTTCTTTTTCTTTACCCTTCTTTCTATCTTGTATAGGGGAGAAAACTTGAAAAGAAAAAAGAAGGGGGATATGGGTATATAATATAGAAATGATAAGACATAAGAGTAGATTATTGAATGTGCTCTGAATCTTAAAGCTATTGTTATTCTCAAAATAAGGCTATCTTTTGATACATTGGTATAGAGTTTTGTATATTGATACAATAAGATTAATTTTTGATTCATTGGTATAGAAATTTATATTTTGACACACATATATACATATATTTAAACTCTTATATAAGGTATTGTACCTATACAACTCATTTAAAAGTATAGGTTTAATTCCAATCCTTTTATGGGTTGCTATTGCAATCTATTTAGTTTGGGTAATACAGGTTGATGACTGGCCAGTCAAGCTCCTGGTTATGTCAAATGATAGTCTTAATTTATCACAAACTAGGCTTAGCAGATTAAACAGGTTTGTTCAAATATAGATAGAGAGATAGATTTATAAACAAATCAATATATGCCTTTAAAATCCTCAGAGCCATATAGAAAATGGGATTTAAAGATGTTCTTATTTTCTTAAGAATTATTTGACTTAAGATTGTCAGCTCCTGACAGCTCCCGTTTGACTTGGACAAAGACAATGGACATCAAAAAGAAATCTCCATCAGGAGATAATTTCTACTGGGCAAAAATTCCCCTGCTCTTTCAGCAGACTATATACAGTCCAAAGGTGGACCAGAGTTTAAATGCAGGTAAGTTGATGGCCTGATTTTGCAGAGACAGAGTGGGAAAAATCATTCTTATTTCCTGCTGCACAATTTAGTCTGTGAGATATGCTTGGCCAGAAGGATGAGGATGAGACTCCAGTGGTATTGAGAGATATTTAGGAATGTCTAGGCATCAAATTGTCATTTTTTTTCTTTTGGAAGTTGTTCTACTGTTTCCTACTCACTTAAATAATAACTATCCCTTGTTATGTCTTTGATGTGTTTGAAGACATGATAGATGTAACATTTCAATTGAATTTGAGTTGTTTAGGATTTAAGAGGATATTTTCAAGTCTAAATAAAATGTTTAGGTTTATAAATATAGGATATGATAGAAAATATTTAGGTTCAGAATTTTAGACACACCAAGATAGATGATTTTTTCTTCTTCAAGTTTTCCTGATTCAAATAGGCTAAACATTATGTGTGTAACTTTTATATATGGTTTTCTTGATTGTTTAATATTTGTTCTTACTCTTTTTACTATATGAGTTAAAAGACTTAGCCTTTTTTTTTAGACAAAAGGAGGGAATTGATGGGGTGATGTTATGCATTCTAAATGTTAATTAATTGGTTCTTCTTGCTGTCTGTTCTGATTGGTTAAATAAATGCTGAGGCCTAAGTTTGGGCAAAGACAGAGGTAGGTGGGACTAATGTGAGGGCTTCTGAAGCAGAGGTTGATAGGTGGAAGAAGCCTCCAGTAGATGAAGTAGGAGGAGACTCCAGAACAAACAGCTGGAGCAGACAGGAGGACACATGCCATGGGTTAGAGAAAAGAAAGTCATTCCATGGGCCTGGAACATTGGCCTAGTGTGGAGAATAGTAGACCAGGGGATGTATGTATATCTGGGGTCATATTTGGGCAATAGAATCAAGAGATAGCTTAGACAGACTAAGATTGCTCAATCCAGGCCAAGTCTTGTTAAAAAAAAAAAAAAAAAAAAAAGAGGAGACGTCTGATCACAAGAACCTAAAATAGATGCTGGCATTTTCCTGTAATGCTCTCTGGCCCCAACATAAGCTGGCTGAGAACAAAAACTGACCAAAGAAAATCTTAAGCTCTAATGTTATTCTATAGCTGGACCTATTTTGTAGAAATTAAGGTAAATTATCTAAAGGGCCTTATGTACAGACTTTCATGGATAGGCAAACAAACAACAAACAAAATCCAAGCCCTGTATGGCATACTAGGAGTAAAGCTTCCTGTGTCTGCAGCACTCTCATCAAGGAAAATGCCCAAATCTTCAGGAACAACTAGAGTCCATTTTGTTTTCAGTATTAGACCCCTAGCAATAAAACAAACAAACAAACAAACAAACAAAAAACCCGCTAGAATGTTCTCTGGAAACTTCTAAATCAGCCCTGGACAACTGTGCCCACTGGCTACATCTAAGTCTGTTTCTTATCTTGAGTCTCTATTTCCTAAGAGGACTTCTCAAAACCGCAATTTTTTTCTGTCTAATTTTTGAACAGATGCTCATCTTCCTGCTTCCTACCTAAATGGATAAGATGTCCTTGTGTTATACAACAGGTATGTTTTTTTTAACGTTATTTATTACTTCAAGTTACATATCCATCACAGCCTTCTCCCTCCACCCTTCTCAGTCCCACCTCCTTCCCCTTTATCCCTTCTCCTACCTATCCTACTCCTCTGGTGTGGCATCCCCTCACATCTCTGCCCCCTCAGTTCATCAGTTATATGAGGGCTAAGAGCTTCCTCTTGCACTGGGGGTCTACATGGTGGCTCCACTAAGGCAAAATGTCCCAATAACAGGTAAAAAAAAATACACATTCTTGTTCCTTTCAGTCTGTTTGTTATAGGATCCTGTACTAAATGGATAAAACCCAGTTATAAGTGAATACATGCTATATGTATCTTTCTGGGTCTGGGTTAGCTCACTCAGGATAAACTTTTCCAATCATTTGGCAGCACATTGCATGATTTCCTTGATTCTGATAGCTGGGTATTCCATTGTATAAATGTACCATATATTTTTTTAATCCATTCTTTGGTTGAGGGACATCTGGATTGTTTCCAGTTTCTAGCTATTACAAATAAAGCTGCTATAAACATAGTTGAGGAGATGTCTTTGTGGGTTGCTGAGGAATCTTCTGTATGTATGATCAGGAGTGGAATGGCTGGGTCTTAGGTAGAACTATTCCAAGATTTCTAAGATATTGCCAGACTGATTTCCATAGTGATTGTACAAGTTTGCACTCCCACCAAAAATGGAGGAGTGTTCCCTTTCTCTACAACCTTGACAGCATATGTTTTTTTTTGAGTTTTTTTTTATCTTAGCCATTGTGACAAGTGTGAGATGGAATCTCAGAGTCATCTTGAGTTGCATTTCTCTGATGATTAAGGATGTTGAGCATTTCTTTAAGTATCTCTCAACCATTAGAGGTTCCTCTTTTGTGAATTCTCAGTTTAGCTCTGTACCCCATTTTTTAATTTGATTTTTTGGTTTCTTGGTGTTTAATTTCTTTATTTCTTTATAAAATTTGGATATTAGCCCTCTGTCAGATGTGGGGTTGATAAAAATCTTTTCATAATCTGTAGGTTGCTGTTTTGTTTTAATGACAGTGTCCTTTGCTTTACAGAAGCTTTTCAGCTTCATAAGGTCCCATTTCTCTCAACTGATGGCATTAGGACCTGAGATATTGGTGTTCTATTAAGGAAGTTGTCACCTGTGCCAATGAGTTTGGGGATTTTCCCCACTTTTTCTTCTAATAGATTTAATTTGTCTTGCTTTATGTTAAGGTCTTTGATCCACTTGTACTTAGGCTTTGTGCAAGGTGATAAATATGGGTCTATTTGCATTCTTTTACATGTTAACATCCAGTTAGACCAGCGCTACTTGCTGAAAAAGCTGTCCTTTATCCATTGTATGGTTTTGGCTTCTTTGTCAAACATTAGGTGACCATAGATGTGTGGGCTTAATTTTGGGTCTTCGATTCCATTGATAAATTGGTCTGTTTCTATACCAGTACCATGCTGTTTTTATTGCTATTGTTATTGCTTTGTAGTACAGCTTGAAAACTGGGATGGTGATATTTTTTTTATTGTACAGAATTGAATTAGATATTCTTGGTTTTTTGTTTTTCCCTATGAAGGTGAGAATTGTTCTTTCCATGTCTGTAAAGAATTGTGTTGGTGTTTTGATAGGAATTGCATTGAATGTGTATATCGCTTTTGGTAGGATGGCTATTTTTAGTACGTTGATCCTACCTATCCAGAAGGATGGAGCTGGATGCTTCTGGTGAATGAGGTCTTGTCACCTCTGCTATGACAGGGAAGATACAGTGGGGCTTGGGGCACAGCTTTCAGCTCAAGTGAGCTGGCCAGATCCCAGAGTGCTCCTTGGTGCAGGGTAGGTGGGGGCAGGGAAAGGGAAAAATTGAACCTGAGTGGTCCTGAGGAGGAAGGTCAGGGTATCCTGGGTGGTAGAGGTCTGGAAGATAGTGCTTAGAGGGACTGCCCCCAGATCACAGCAGCTTGGAGGGTTCCAACATTTATTTATTTATTCAAATTACATCCAGATCACAGTCCTTCCCTCTTTTCCCCTTACATCCTACCCTCCCACCATCTTCCACCATTCCCCCCTACCTTCTCTTCTGGTGAGGGGGGGCTCTGTCAAATCCACCCTCCTCTGTTCATCAGTCACATGAGGGCTAAGAGCTTCCTCTTGCTTTGGGGCCCGACATAGCAGCTCAGCTAGAGTAAGATATCCCCCTATCAGGCAACAGAGTCCATAACTAAGACTGCCCCCCTCACTTGCTAAGGAATCTGTATGAAGACCCAATTGCCTATCATCTATATATGTATACAGGGGTGTCTAGGTCTAGTCTAAACCTTCTTCTTCTTTTTTTAGTGTTTCAGTCTCTGTAAGCCTCTAGGGGCCTATGTTGGTTTGTTCTGTTGATCTTCATGTGTTGTTCTTGTTCCCTCTGTAAACCCAGGTTTCTTATCATCATTAGTGAAAGATTACAGCATGGTAGAAAATTATTTAATCTCCACTACTTGTCCTACTAAGAATCTTATCCTAAAAAAAAATCTTGTCCTACTAAGAATCAACCCCTATGTCAGTAAATTTGTAAACATGATGTAATGTAATTCATTGAACAATCTTGCAAGGTAATTTCAATTTATTTCAGCATTTGATTATTTAGGAAAGGTTAAGACTTGGAAACTAAATCAGAACCATAGGACACAAAGCTTATGTTTTATGCACTATCTTTCTTAACACATCTTACATTGACTTTGGCTTAACAGTGTAGGATTTAAGAAGGTTTCTGAAAATTCCTATTTTTGTTTCTGGTACATATTTTAGGATTTAATTGGGAAGACCATAATATTGAAGAAGATTCTCAAATTTCTAGAAGACATGGAAGGTAATTTTTTTCATTGTTGTTAAAATAACTTTTATTGAAATGTAAAATACAAAGTCAGAAATACTAACTGCACAGGCCAATGAATTAATTTAGCCTTCATCCCTGTCTAGAAACAGAGCATTTTTCAGCCTCCAAAGGCCAACCTTGTGTACTTTTCCCTCCCTTCCTTCTTTTTTTTTTAAATTTTATATAAGTACTTTATTATTTTTTTCTTCAAGTTACATCTCAGTCACAAACCCTTCCCTATTCCCCCTTCCTGTCCCACCCTTCCACCCTCTTAGCCCCCAACAGCTTCCCTTTTCAATCCAACAAATGGTTCTTTCTCTTATAACAGTAAATTCTATACAAAACAGCAGAATTAAATATGCCACATTTATGAGAGTTAAATGGCCCAGTATACCTTCCCAATGTCTAGTTCATACATATTTGGCCCCTGACTTTAACCTTCTACCTTCTAACCATCTCCATGAGTTTAAAGTTCTATAACTGACTTAGCTTTCATACTAACTTGCATCACTATTATAACCATCTTCTTAGATCTAGAACGCCCTCTTGATTCCTAAACAACTCAAAATTTAGCTATGAGACTCAAGCTGTCTATTCTTCAACCACCTCAGAGAGCTGAGAAGGATAAATATATCTGATTATATAGGAAGTGCAGGGCCTGCAGCTTCCAATACTAAGAAATGACAAACCAGTGACTACCTGGACAGTTCACATTTTTGGGTACACACCCTTAATCCCATCATTCAAGAAGAGTACACCCTTAACCCCAACACACTAGAGACAGAAACAGGCAGATCTCAGAGCTCAAGGTCAGCCTGATACAAAACAAACTCTAAATAGAGAAAAACTTCGATCCAGGAGTGGTGGAACACATCTTTAATCCCTTCAGATGGGAACCACAGGTCTCGGATCCCAATAATTAGAATGCAGAGACACACACATAGGATTTGGAAGGACCTAAGTTTAAAAGCTACTTACAAAAGGCCCACTCAATACAAACAAATTGTCCTTCGAGATCTCAAAATATATACACTAAAGCTGGTTAATCTCCAAAATAACAAAATAATTTCTTCTTTAAACCAGATTGAAAGATAACACTTTATATATTGTCAAAAAACCAAATTTGCTTCAGGAGAAA
The DNA here is from genome assembly GCA_907164525.1 of Lophiomys imhausi. NCBI lineage: Eukaryota > Metazoa > Chordata > Mammalia > Rodentia > Muridae > Lophiomys > Lophiomys imhausi. The sequence continues at coordinate 12,295,381 of CAJQZJ010004760.1, forward strand.
TATTACCTACCCACCCCCCCCAAAAAAAAAGAGGGTGATTGTCCCTGAGTGAGGATTAGGGCAGGGCTCTGTTCTTATCTTTCCAGGAGAATCAAAGCATCCATTCAAGGAACCCAGGGACAACTGGACAACGGAAACCTCAGTAGAAATCAGAAACAGACACTAAAAGAAGATGAGTGACCCAGATGATTCAGCCTGACAGACTCCCTCAATAGCTGTCTCCATCAAAAGCCTACAACCACAACAACTCAATATCACTAAGACCGTTCAGCTCTACACAATGCCCCAGCCAGAACCTCAGTAAAGCCTGGAAGTTCAGCTTCTGCCTACAAACTCCTTAGGACATCTAAACAGCTGAGAACAGAAGGACTGAACATAAAAGGATTGTATTAACATTTTTAACCATTTTTCCATTTTGGTTCGGGCCCCAAACAGGTTTACTACGACCCAAATCAGCAGGAAGTCATTTTAAGAGAGCGACGTCCCATACCCAGAGGGTGGGGAGGGTGTTTCTCCGCCCCCCCCCCTTTTGGTTATTTGAAGGACAACTGAAAACTCTGTTATTTAGGGGAAGAGATTACAAGTTGTTAAATGGTCCTGTTTAATGGGTTTTGGAGGTTAGACCCAGGGTATTCCTTCTTTCCCTTTCTTTTATCCTTTTTTCTCTCCTATGTAGGAATGCACGGACTTGAGAAAAATGAGACATAGACATAGCACAGGAAGGACCAAGAAGAAGGGTCAGATTATTGAATATGCCCTTATACCTTTGTATATTGATACAAAATTAGTAGTATATTTGGCTAAAGTGGTATTGACCATTGTTTATTGTGCAAAAATAAGGTTGTATTGGTCTACGTCAGTATTGATATTTGTATATTGATACAAAATTAAGATTATAGTTGGCCACAATGGTATTGACCCTTGTATATGGACGCAATATTAAGATTGTATTGGGCCGCATAGGCATTGATCTTTGTATATTGATACAAAATTAAGAGTATATTTAGCCACATTTGAATAGATCTTTGTATATTGATACAAAATTAAAGGTAACGCTTCCTAATGGTATCGTACCTAGAAATACTTAAAAATGAAATGTGAAGCTCTGGCCTCTTGATACCAACCGTCTTAAACTGTTTAGGATAGTTAAGAAAAACAAATTCCTAGTCATGCATGCATGCCACCTTGTTAGCTACTATGACAGTCTATCACAGATATTCTCTAAGCTACTCAGTAATCAAGTTGTTAAGAGACAAGCAACATTTGCTTATCTAAATACAAGAGATAGATAGGGCATCTTCAAAAACCCCAAGAGATCTGCAGAATATGGCATTCAAAGATGTGGTCTTAAATTAAGATTTTTTTTTTTGATATCGTGACATATCAGCTCCTGACAGCACCCGCTATTCTACTCCAAGTAGAAGATAAGCATCGAAGAATCTCCAGTGTGAGATGGTTGAATTAGTGGCAAGCCTATCTCTTGGCATGTAAAAACTCCTTGCTTCAACTGCAGACAGACTGCTGTCCAAAAAGGACAAAACTTGGTAGCAGGGAAGTCGACAGCCTAGCTCTGCCAAGACAAGGTAGGTAAGTTCTTCATAATTCCTGCTCTACAATAAATGTCTGTCAGAGAAACAGGACCAAAAGGCTGAAGACTGATGCTGGAATGTATGGAGAGAAAAATGGGAAAATTCCTATTTTTATATTAAAGTTTCTCAAAGATTATGGGCCACTTCCAAAACATGATCAAGAAGATAGTAAGTATAGTATAATTGGTAACCTAAAATACAAAAATTTAAAATGTCCTGTTCTTTAAGTAACTGAAGTGCTTTTTTGTTCACTTGATAATATAAGACAATTTTTGACCTCTGCAGTGGGCATGGCACTATTTGGTGAGAATTTAACAACAGAAGTGACAGGGGCCTCTTTTGTTCTTGTCAGCATTTTGAATTGAAATTCTGAGAGTACTCATAGAGCCTTGAGTCTCTTTTATATTACATCATCTCATAAATTACAAATTACTTTTAAAGTACTTTCTTTAGTTCTCAACTCATTTGTATGAAATAAATCTTATTACTTCAAAAATTTGATAGTATGCTGAGCTTTGTACAGTCCAGATTTAAGTAACACACCAATAAGTTGTTAGTGGAAATTGTGGGATAAAAGTATTAAGTCTTTGACTGTCGAGTAAATGCTTCATTCTATATATTATAATACACTCTTCTTTTAATGAATGCAGTCCTGCCATCCAGTATGCATTCCATGAAGACTTTCCCAGCCCAAGTCTTTCTGCCAGTATATCCTACCTTTGCTGTATTTAATTGTGTTATGTGGTGAACTTTCATATTCTTAAAATCAAAATCCATTTGATTGGATGAAAATAATTCTGTCATCTTTGCTTCTATTCATCAAAATGGCAAAGACAGTAAGTATAATACTACATATCCTAAAACATCGTTCATATTAGTTCTTGTTTAAAGAAGAGGAAACATTATTTAGTTATAACCTATGTGTTTCTAATATACTTTTTTCTATTTCACAGCTTCCCAATGGGGAGAAATGTGAATTTAATAGAAGGCATTTCAGTTAAATTCATATCACATCCTCTGCTTACTGTATGTGAATAATTTTGATTAGAGCTTTGCTCATCTGTTAATATTGTATGGTCTGTGTTACACTGCACAAAGTACTCACTACCTGCAAGGACATGATCAATAACATTGCCTCTTATTTCCAATGCAACATTTGAAAGATACTGATGAATATTGGCTAACTTTGTTTTTTCCATTCATGTGAAATATAAACTCTGCATATATGTATATATCTGTATGCCATGCATGCTGTCCTTTATATACTTACATTTCTCACTCTCTCTCTATATGTATATATATTATGTATATATGTGTGTTATGACTACTTTTGTATACCTACATGTTGTCATCTCCTTTATATACCTACGTGATGTCATTCTCCCATATATACCTAGATACTGTCACTCTCTTTATACACTTACATATTATCATACCATTTTATATACCTACATGTTGTAATCTCTTCAAATTCTTATAGTCACTGAGAAATATTTCAGGCTATTACCCCTCTAAAGCATTTTATTATACTAGAAAGAGAAAATATTTATATTTTCATGATTGTGGAAAAGTTCTAACTTAGACTTCACTATAGTGCTCAATACTAATAACTGGGGACATTCCTAAGACCATTAAAGTCAAATGTAATTCGTTCAAATTTTAATTTCTTGTGATTATTTGATTTTGGAAAAATAACCCAGAATTTCCTTACATCACTTTTGTCATCTGAAAATAAAAGTTTAATAATAATAATAATAATAATTTCTTAAGATAGTTATAAAAAGTGAGATAGCTAATATTTTGTTCATAGCTTCTCTTAAATTAACTATGATAATAACTGTGACCATGATGAGAGTAAATAGTAGGAGTTTACAATTAAGTTTCCAAAAATCCGGGCTGGAGAGGTGGCTCAGAGGTTAAGAGCACTGGCTGTTCTTCCAGAGGTCCTGAGTTCAATTCCCAGCAACCACATGGTGGCTCACAGCCATCTACATTGAGATCTGCTGCCCGGGCATATATGTAGAGCAAATACTGTATACATAATAAACAAACAAACAAACAAATAAATAAATAGATAAATAAATAAATAAATGTTTAAAAAAAAGTTTCCAAAAAATCCAAGTCAGTTAACAATTACCCAAATAGATTCTATAGTGTATACTGAACACAACAAGGCAGGAAGTTAAGATAGATTTCCAGTAAGCACTTTGTGTTTGACACATCATCTATCCAAGACCAGCAATATCAGTAGAAAATCTGAAAAAAATTAATGTAATTTACTTGGAAATTTTATCATAGGTATAGATTTGAGAGTATATTATATTATTGCATGTACAAAATTGTATTACTTTATCTTATTTTACTCTGATAGTCCAAGTGAGAAACACACCAAAGAGAAGCCCTCCTAAACCATGAGAATTAGGAGATTAGGTTCCAGAGAGAAGGTAGTAGATGTGGACAGACTGCTAAGACAGTACTTTGCCAGGCCAATTGACTAAGGTACTTGGCCAATCACTTGTTAGAATGAAGAAATACTTCTGGGGATATAACTCAGTGGCAGAGATTTTTCCAGCATGCTCAACGCACTTTGTTCAATCTCAACACTGAAAAGAAAACAATTAAAAAGCAAATGAAGGATACAGGAGTAGCTGAATCAGTCAGTATTAGAGAACTACATAAAAGAATTTATTTTACATTTTATTTATATATTTTCATATTTGAATTTAATTCTTAGCTTTTTTTTTTAGAATTTCATACATGAATACTGTGTTAGCATAATTTACAACTTCCATCCCCTCCTTCTGTGTCCCTCTATTTCCTCTCAAATTCATGACTTCTTTGATTTTTGTTTAAATATGGTTTTACACACACACACACACACACACACACACACACACACACACACACACACACACACACATGCACACACACAAATACAATCCTCTGAATTCATTTAGTGTTACTTGTAGGTACATGTGTTTAGAGGTGACCACTTGGAGTTGAGTTATGGATGACTTGTGTATGGAGAAGACTGAGTCTCCTCTCAGTGTCCATTAATTGCCTGTTGGTCTTCATTTGGGGCCGAGTCCTTGTGAGAATTCTTCCATCTATGTTTGCATGCCTACTGGTGTTACCACTCTGCCGGTCTTGTTCTAGTGACAATATTGCTGAGATTTTATGGGTTTTTATTTTCATTTTAAAAGGACCAATGTAGGGAATAATGTAAGACAGATTGGGTAGTGATTGTCAACTGAATTGAGTATAAGTTAAATGGATTAATGGGTGGTATTAAGGGGTAATAGGGATAATGGAACAAGAAGGGTTAAAGTAGGTTTGAAGATAGGAGAGCAGAATAAAGAGAGAGTAAAGGAAAGATAAACAGCACTAAGATTGTTGAAAGAATTACTACTGCAGAATCTTCCTAAAATACATGCATATATAAGAAGAATTAAATGGAATTATACTATAATGGAGATACAAGGTCTCTCTCAGACACCATAGGCTATCAACCAAAAAGTCTGTACCAGAAATGGATTCTCTCTTCTAGAGTTATTGGTCAGTGGAGTCCTATTGACCCCAAACATTACTTCCTTTGCCATTGCTATTGGTTACTCTCTAGAACTTGATGGGAAGATACTATTACTGAAGACCACATACTTAAATCACAGATAAGGGAGAGATTAAGCTGGTACTGATAATATCATCCTTACTGGTTCATCCTTACTGGTTAGCTTTCATAATGGTGGAAGGTGCTGTACACATTACCAGAGGAGAAAAGTAAGCATTAGTTTTACCTAGCTGTGATCTCAGCAAGTGTAACAGCTGACCTAGCAGACACACACTCTGATGCAATAGTACCATAAATGTTATGGGAGGAGAGAACCACTGTTGTAATTGGACTTATGGTCCACTCCACATGAATGATGGAACTTAAGTCTGGCTCTGTAAACAGGGTCAAGAACCTGAGGGGAGAACCTACTGCTACTACTATTATTTTAAATGAACACAATATTAAACTGACTCCTAAAGACTGGCTGTTATACTTGTAGATAGGTGCATCTCTCAGCCTTCCTTAGATAAGCTTCTGTGGTAGGCTTAGTGTTAGCATATATAGCATAGGGAACTTGGAATAAGGCTGGACTTTTAAGATAAAAGACTTAAATCCTAAGTGACATGTCCTGGGGAACTCGCCAAGGTCAGGACTTCTTTGATCTTAGGGCTAGGGGCAGGACATGCCCCCTGAGGTGCCCGCCCTCTGGAGGTCTGGTGTCATTTCACAGCTCTCTGCAAAAACCATCTGAATGACATGCCCTGAGACACCTGCCCACATCTATGGACCGACTGTGAATTCATGCCCCTCTGCAAAAAGCTTTTTTGAAAAAAGACTGAGCCCCCCGGAACTAACTTTAAAAGTGCACGAAAGCTTCTGCCCACAGGTGAAGATATATAAGGCAGGATTCATGTGGATGCTGGGCTGGCTCTCCTGTTCCTGACTCACTCAGCAACATTTTCCTCAACCAGTGGAAAAACACGCATCACAATCCTACCCTCCTACCTTCTGCCCCCCCATTCCCCTTTCCTTTTCTTCTCAGAGAGAAGGGAGTGCCCCACAAACCTGTCCCAGTACTTCATGTCAGATCAGAACTAACTGCAACCTCTTCCACTGAAGCCAGTTGATGTAGCTCAGCTAGGGGAAATGTATCCGACTGTAGGCAATAGAGTATGTGTCAGGGACAGCCCCCCTCCAATTGGTAGGGAGCTCACATAAAGACCAGACTGTCCCTCAGCTCCACGAGTGTAGGGGGCCTGGATTCAGTTCATGCATACCCTTTGATGGTCTGTGAGTCCACATGGGCCCAGGTTAGCTGCCTCTGTTGGTCTTGTTGTGTAGTTTTTGTTCCCTTCATGTGTCTCTGTCCTTCTCCCAACTCTTCCACAAGACTCCCAGATCTCTGTCCAATGTTTGGCTGTGGATATCAGCATATGCTTCAATTCTTTGCTGGGTGGAGCCTCTCAGAGGACAGTCATGCTATGCCCCTGTCTGCAGAGAATCATTAATAGTGTCAGGGGTTGGCTCTCTACCATAGGTTGGATCTCAAGTTGGGCCAGTCATTCTCTGCTCCATCCTTTTCCTTATGCATCTTGTAGGCAGGGTAGATTTTGGGTCAAGGGTTTTATGGGTGGGTTTGTGGCCCCCTCCCTCCACTGGCAGTCTTTCTTGGCCTTAGAAAATGGCCACTTCAGTCTCCATATCCCCTGCTGCTAAGATTCCCAGCTAGGGTTACCCATATATCCTCGAAGGAGCCTACCCCATCACAGGTCTCCAGTTTGTAAGAGAGATCCTGCCCCATCTGTTTCCCTTTTCTCTCTTACCTTTATACTTATCCATACTTAGAAATTGATGAATCTATTTAATTTATTTTTTGTTTTGTATAAGCAAAGTATAAGTTTTGAGAGTATATGACTATTTATTCATATTTAGATTTCTTTGACACTTTCATGAGTGTGTATAATGAATTTTAGTCATTTCCACCCCTTGTTTCCACCCTCTCCTATTCCTCTCAATCTTCCACTGAAACACTTATTTCCAACAAGCCCCATCTCTTGCTCTCTTGTCTTTTTTTCATGTGTGATTCCTTTAATTTAATTAGAACTGCTTGTACGAGGAGTGAGGCTATTTACTGGAGCAAGGGCAACTTCTCAGTAGTTATACTACCAAAGAAAATCACACCTTCTACCCCAACAATCATTAATTGTCAGTAGTCCTCTAGGGAGAGCTTGGACTCCTTCATCTATGATGAAATATTGACAGGCCCAATCTTCAGTGGGTCTTGAGTGGCTAACCACAGCTGCAGTGAACTCATGGATGTGGTTTCATGTCCAGAGGATAGCTTTTTGCTGCACATCTTCCTGTCTTCTGGCTTTTGCATTCTTTCTGTCCTTTCACCCACCAAGCTCACTTAGCTTTGAAGCAGGAAATACTGATGTCACATTTAGGGCTGAGTGTAGAAAGAAATATGACTAATTAAACTATTTAACCAGTATTTATATTATTGTTAATTGGTTCAGGGGCTATTAATCTTTAATTCGCCATTATAAATAAGTAGACACAGAAACTGTATGGATTTCTACCAAGCCTTGGCCTGAATTGTGCAATCCTAGCCCATCTAAGCTAGCTCTTAATTCTATTACCCAAATATGACCCCATATATACATACATCCCCTTGGACTGCCATTCTCCATGATATGCCGATGTTCCTGGCCATGTGGA
>CAJQZJ010004760.1:12373240-12403268 GCA_907164525.1 Lophiomys imhausi
CTGAGTTAGATATAGAACTTTAAACTCATGGAGATGGTTAGATAGTAGAATGTTAAAGTCAGGTGCCAAATACATATGGATTGGACATTGGGAATGTATGCTAAGCCATATAACTCTTATAATCGTGGCCTATTTATTTCTGTTGTTTTGTATTGTATTTATAGTTATAAGAAAAAGAACCATTATTTGGACTGAAAGGGAGAGCTGTTGAGGGGGAAAAATAAATACCTTAAACTAAAAAAAAAGAAGGGAAGAGGATGGGGGGGTTGAGTGGGAGGAGTGGTACTGGAGGGGGGAGTAGGGAGGGGATTGTGATTGAGATGTAACTTGAAGAAATAAAAAATAAATTATTAAAAAAAAGAGTTGAAATTAAAAAAAATCTCCAAAGTATGGCAGTTTACTATGCATAACTTGTTGGACTAGAGAAAGTTAAGTCTTTAGAAATATCCTCAAAACCAAAGAATTTTTGTCCTTCCTCTCAAATGCAGCTTGACACTTGCTCTCCAAGTTTTTCCCTTCCTGAGGCTTGTCTAGCTGATCTCTCCATTAAATTTCATTAACCAGGAAAGTTTAAACTGGCCCCATATTTAGGTACCAAAGAACGCTCAGTTTCTTCTTTCATGGTCATGTAGGGATTTTAGTTGTTAAGATCTGGACAGACTTCTGGGGTTTGCATGATCTAGCAAATAAAACATGTTTTTAAGAATGTCTTGCTGTGTGAAGAATTTCTATTTAAATAACTCATATTTGTTTTCATTGTCAAAATCAAGACTTCTTCTTCTATAAGCACACCTTTCTCTCCTTTCAGTCTTCATATCATCCAGGGCCTACTCCTCCACTATGAACATCTCAAACTACTAATAAACAAAATGGGGTATTTTAGTGATTTGCTTATCATGGTAATAGAAAATCCCATTTGAAGGGCCTTCAGTAGTGCCACAGGAAAAAAAAATCAAAAAGAAATTTACTGAGAATTTGAAGTTTGGCTTAGGTCAAGTTCATAAACGTGAAAATTTGATTAGAATTGAATAAAATATCTATTACTATGATAGGATTGATGAAAGCAATGAGGTAAGAATTCTCCTGAAATGTGAATCTTTTGTGGAAGTTTACCCATGAACAACTGTTTGCCTGGACAAACATCTGCTAGAAAAAAAAAATAGTAGCATGAAATGAAGACATCTAAATAGTAAACTCATGGTAACTTAGTCTCTAATCTGGCCTTAGGTTACATAGATTCAGTCTTCAATGTCCATGCTACATACAAGTTTACACTATATTGTTCTCAGTGTGCTTCTAATTTCATGAAATATCAAGTCTACTTTATATAACATTATGACCCTGTGCAACCATTTTGATTTAGTCTAGGAATCTCACTTTCCACTAAAGATTTTGATTTTAATAGAGACAATTAAAGATTATTTTTATGGGCCAGGCATGGTGGTGCATGCCTTTAATCCCAGCACTCAGGAGACAAAGGCAGGTGGATCTCTGGGAGTTTAAGGCCAGTCTGGTCTACAGAGTGAGTCCAGGACAGCAGAGTTACACAGAGAAACTCTGTCTCAAAAAACTTAAAAAAAAAAAAGATTACTTTTATGATGTAAGAGTATATAAAGTTAAAATAAAGACATTTATGCTAAGTTAAATGAGAATTATCTAGCTACAATAATGCCTTTATCTCTGAGTAGAATCATAATTAATGAAATAATTGAATTCATAATTTAAAATGTATGGCTCACGTTTTACCATTAAATTTGTATAAACTTAAGCATCTGGATGTCTGCCTTCGAGTCAAAATCTCCAAAAATACAAACTTCTTCCACTGACCACTAGTATAATATGTTAATGATTGTACTGTCTAATGAAAATATTGAAACATTATTTATCTAAGGGAACCAAGATGGAGGCAGCCAACAGGGACACATTTTGAGCACAGGAAAACTAGCTATAACCCTGCAGGGATATAAGCATGCTGAGCAACAATCTGAGAAGTGTGAACCCACTGGGGCTCACCTAGCAAACCCAGGGTCAAACAAAAGTCCTAGGGCGAGACTTTCAGACACTCAGAAAAGCAGACTGGCCAGCCATGGAAGCAGGAGAGCTTTATACTGAGAGGATTCTGTGGGTCTAAGCCATTCAGATCCCCAGCTAGCAGCTCTGAAACCCAGACATGGATACTCACTAACTTCCTGAGCCCCCAGTTTCCACGCAGGCATTCCAGCACTAAAAAGAGGACCAGCGGAGCCATGTGAATGGGTATATTCTCCAGGGAACCATTATGGTGATGATCCACAACACATTCTGAGCTATGGGAGATCTGTTTGATCACCTCGGTGTATCTCCGTCAGAAGGGCAGTCTGAGAGGCACAAGCATATTTGGGCTCACCTGGAAAGGCTTTGAGCAATACAAATCCCTTTACTGGATATATAAACACTCAGAAGAATATTGCAGCCAGACAAGGCACTGGAGGCACTTCCCACCACAGTACTCTGGCCCACAGGTCTGATCTATTTGGGACATGAGCTGGCAGCTCCAACCTCCAGACAGAGGTCCTCCAGATTTCTTGAGCCCCCAGCTTCCACACAGTCACTCCAGCACCCAAAAGAGGATCAGCAGAGCTACAGGAATCTTAAGATCAAATCAGGCTAAAAGATGAATGGTTGAATTAAAAGATGGCAGAGCTCTACTGAATCTAAGCCCTGTAGATGGGTTGTAGTGTTCATATCAGATTTCCCTGCAAGTATATCTTTCCCTTCCTTGGCAGGGTACCTGGTCTTCAGCATCTACAGTTTCGGCCTTGGAACAGTGGATTCTTGGCCATTGCACTCTGCCCAAGTGACACAGATGACAAGGGCTCAGCACTTAGGGCTGAGAGGTAGAGAGGTGCCCCCGGGGGCCACCTTGGAGGAGCTGCCTTGGGGAAATACAACCACAGACCTGACCCTCAGACCAGACACACGAACAGCAGGAGATCTACAGCTCTACCCTACAGTCTGTATTTCTCTAACCCCCCCCACACACACACACACAAATTGATCTCACTAGGAAGATTTTCTGGATTTCAGAACCCTGCAGGCTTTAATAATACATCCCACCCCAATCCCTGACCTGAGTACCCATTTGGGACACAGCAAGAAGGGGTGAGCGATGGGAGGCCCACTGAGATCTAGCCCCCAACACAAGGCCCCACCCACTTTTGGAGAGCTACAGACCACCAAGATTATACAGCCTCTACACCAAAGCTCCTTCCTTGACACAAGGTCTGGAAGACACTAGGAACAATCAACTAAGGGCAACCAGATGGCTAAAGGTCAGCAAAAAAAACAAAACTGACAAAACTCAGGGAAATGTGACTCCAACAAAATTCAGCAATGCTAATACAGAAAGCCCTGACCATCCTATCACAGTTGAAACACATGAAAATGATGACAAATCTATACTTCTGAAAATGATAGAGGCCTTAAAAGAGGAAAATAAATCCCTGAAAGAATTTAAAGAAATCACAATTCTACAAATAAAAGCAATGGAGAATTCCATTAGAGACCTCTATGCTAACTCAGTCAAACAAGAGTGGGAAAGAGACAAGAAAGATTTGCAGGCAAAGACAGTCAAATTGGAACAGGAAATGTATAAAGTAGTTCAAGATCTGAAGTTGGAAATGGAATCAATAAAAAAAAAAAAAAACATAAGCAGAGATAATCCTATAGGAAAACCAAGGAAAGAGAACAGGAACTACAGACATTAGTATCACAAACAGAATACAAGAGATGGAAGACCAAATCTCAGGCGTGGAAGATTCTACTGAAGAAATCAGTACAACAACCACAGAACAACATCCAAGAAATCAAGGATTCAATGAAAAGACAAAACCTAAGAATTATAGGCATGGATAAAAGAGAAAACTTCCAACTCCAAGGTCCAGAAAACATTTTCAACAAAATCATAGAAGAAAGTTTCCAAAACCTGCCAAATGGATGGAACTAGAAAATCTCGTCCAGAGTGAGCTATCCCAGACCCAGAAAGCTATACATGGCATCTATTCATTTATAATTGGATTTTACCCATATAGTACAGGATAACTACCCTATAACCAACAGACTGAAAGGAACAGGAACATGGACTTTGTTCCTGTTAGTGGGACATTTTGCCCTAGTGAAGCTACCATATAGGCCCCCAGTGTAGGAGGAAGCTCTTAGCCCTCATATGACTGATTAACTGAAGGAAGCTGAGATGTGGGGGCACCCCACACTGGAGGAACAGGATAGGAGGGGTGGGGGTAGAGAGTGAGAGGGTGAGACCTAGAAGGGTGGAGGGAGGGGTCTGTAAGGGAGATATAAGTTGAAGTAATAAATAAGCGTAATTTTAAAAAAACTATTTATCTATTAAACATTATTTATCTATTTATCTATGTATGATGTTGAGTCACAGCAGCAGTAAAGATCCATTAAGGGAAAATCCTTTTGGTCAAAAGAATGAAAATCTCTGACCTGAGTGGAGATATTATCTTCCATTTATGCAAGTCAATGACCTGAGTAAGGGACTTCCTCCTAGGAAAACAAGACCATCCCTAGGTAGAAGGGCTCACCTTAAGCAATGCTAAAAAAAAAGATAGGAGGCAGAGTTAGCTCTTAAAAGAGATAATGTACTTTTCCTTTCCAGGATTCCTGGCCTCTAGTGCAGTTCCTAGTAGATACTCTGAGGTTATGGTAGACCTGCCCATTACTCTAACTCCTGACTCAGAAAGGTGTAACTTTGCCATCTCTTCATTTCTGTCACTCTTTTGTCTGCTGCCCAGAATCTAAGTGTGTTTTTTTCTGATACTTTGGGCCACTTTTCTTTCTCTGAAGGACTATTCCCAACCAGTTGTGTTTCTGAAGTAAGGCTGAACTCCTGGACATCTTAACATAAACAGAGTGAGGGGTTTTTTTTCTTTCACTTCATTGCTCTCCAGCAGCTGCTGAGATTTAATAGTTTGCCTCCCCTGGGATTATTCTTTAAACTTGGATAAAATGATCCTAGAACCTCCATTTGAATCCATTTTAAAATTATTTTACTAGTGAAATGGTGAGATTAGGAACCCCAAGAGGGAACTCCAATTTCCTCATTCTCATAGAGCAACTCCACTGAGATTTTTCTAAGTTCCCAGCAAAAGGAGTGTTCCCAGGAACAGGCAAGCAGTGTTCAGTTTAATTGTCATAGATTGTATCTTAATGTACTTTGAAAGAAATAACCAAGTGACTACAAGGTTCTTTGGTTAATTTTCTGGAAGTCTCTATAAACATCTGACTTAGTTCATTAACACCTTAATGAAGATAGAAGAGTCTCTTACACTCGATATCCAGGAAATAAATATTGCATATGGAATTTCTATTTTTCCAGTCCAAGAATAATGATGTCTATTAAGTAAAATTTAATGTGATATATCAATGAATAGTACAACAGTTATGGCAGTAAAAATATGTAGATGACCTTATCATAGAGACATATTCCCCAAGATGTACTCTACTGTGTCCTACTTTCAACTTATCTCTGCTTCATACTGTTCTGTCATTGTGTTGAAAATATGGGCTATAATTCTACCATAAAAGACAGATGCATCATTGAGGGTTCTATCTCACTTTAGAATGCCAAGTATGTACTAAGCAATTATTTTTATAGATCACTTGTCTCATTTCTGACCTTAATGGTATCCCTTTGCATTTTTCTTCATTTAGAATAATGTTAGATGTGGATTTGTCATAGATGGATTTTATTATATTGAGATAATGTCCCTCCAGTTCTATTCTCTCTGGGACTTTTATCATAAAGTCATGCTGGAACTTTTCAAAGCCTTTTTCTGAATCTATTGATCTGATCACATGACTTTCATGCTTAAGTTCATTTATATGATTGATTTTTACATTCATCAACTTATATATGTTGAAAAATGTCTGACAATACTGGAATAGAACCAGCCAGATCATGGTGTATAATCTATATGATATTTACCTATATTCAATTTACAAATACTGTGTTGAGAATTTTTGATTCTATGTTCATCAAGGATATTGGCCTCACGTGTGTGTGTGTGTGCATGTGTGTGTGTGTGTGTGTGTGTGTGTGTGTGTGTGTGTTACCTAGTTTGATATTGATTAATACTGATCTCATTAAAGGAGGTTGGAAGTGCTCCTTCTGTTTCTTTCTTTATTTTGGTAATTTAAGAAGTATTGGCTGCAGTTCTTTGAAAATCTGGTAGAATTCTGTTGTGAAACCATATATGTGCTGTCTTTTTTATTCAAAAGACTTATTATCACTGATTCAATCCCTTTGTTTGATATTGGTCGATTTAAATTGTTTATATATTTTTGGTTTGACTTGTTGGGCCCAAAGCAGCCCCCAAAAGAGTAGTGCTAATGATAATCTTCTAAGCAGAAGGACTTTGGTTGAGCATAAAGAAGAATCCTCATTGGGTAAATAGAGTCCTAATACTGGTTTTGGTTTACCAAGAACCTCCCTTAATCTGCCCCCAAAAGTCAACTATCTTGGGAAGGGCAACTAGTTCCAGTCTACCTGAACAGCTTGTATCAGCTCAAAGACCTCACCCTGCTGACTGCCATATAAAATCTGGTTTGCTCTCCCACCATTGTGCTCAACTCTCTGCTCCCCATTTCCCCAGAGATAGCCTCAAATTGATCGCCAATAAATCTCTTTCTACCCACGGAGTGGTCCAATTCAATAGTTTTAAATCACCTTCTGTAACAAGCAGCTTTTATTTATTTTTGTACTTAATTATATACTCTACTCACTTTATTGTGGTTAATATCTCTACCTCCTTTCCACCCCTCTTTCCCTTCAACACCCTAACCCTAGGTGGGAGAGAAAGGTAAGAGGGAGAAGGGATGTAGGTCTCTTTGAGCTACTTCCTGCTAATTTTATGGTCATTGGATTCTTTGGAGTTAATACCAGTCTCATTAGAAGTTCAGATAACCAGCAAACCAGCAAACCAAGAGGCCAGCAAACCAGGAGACAGAAGCAGTAAGAACAAGCAGCAGTTTGGGGGAGCACCAGTAACTGGGAGAGTAGCAACCTCTTTCTTTTTGTAGTCCTTTCTACCACTTCTTTGTAGAGCTTTTTCTCTTACTTCTTTGTAGAGCCTCTTTACTCATACTTCTTTGTAAAGCCCATTCTCTTTTATTTCTTTGTGGAGCTTACTTCTTTGTGGAGCTCCTTTTCTTCTTTGTAGCCTCCTTCTCCTCAGGGTTCAGACTTTTTTTTTTCCAGAGTCCCCTTCTCCTTGGGGCTCTGGCTTTTTATTCCCCTCTCCCACATCCTCAGAATTAAACTTGCTCAGTGGTTAAGCCATACCCCTGCTAGCTTGAGATACTGCCAATACTTTACACCTGTGTCTTAAGTAGTCTCATACCTGAGATTAAACAAAAACATTCTCACAATTGGTTTTAATAAACTGCTACTACACCTTCTCTTATGTCTGGTGACAAAACCCAGGAGGAGAACACTGGGCCCCACTTTCAAAGAGCCCTATACAGTAAAAATATAACTTAATTGCTGATTTTGACCCTCTTATGCACAGATTATTTGCTCCTGCTGGCTCCTGCCACCCACCATATTCAATTCCTACTTTTAGATTCTATCTCTTCAGCCATTTCTCTCTTCCAACTACTCTGTAGATGCCCCCTCTGAGCTGCCTGTTCTGTCTCTTTATCTCTCATCAGTTTTCTGGAGCCTACTTTCTGTCTCTCTGGGCTTCTGCAGCCTATGCAGCAAAAGTCACACTGATACATCTAGAGGCTTCTCTCACCCTACTGGATACCCATCATGTGGAAAGGAATTCCTCTCCACTGTGATTCAGGGCATTTTACTGACAAGTGTTAATCTGCTTGGGGATGTCCTCAAACTGAGATTCCATCACTCTGGCACTTACTCCTTTCCCTCCCTATGTCTTTGTCCCTCAGCTATTGGAATCTTCCTTCTGCTGAGAACCCTGTTTAGGACCCTTTATCCTAGTCTCTCCCACCTCTTGCTTGTTCTGCTTCCAGAAGTTCTTTACTGTCACCCTTTTCTGTATCCTTTGCTATCTTCTTTGTCTCTAACTCACTCCTAGAGCTTGCTCTTTCTCTAACCATGGGCTCTTTTCATACATAATCAGATTTGTTAATCCCTTGTCTGTATTCTCTAATCTTATTTTGTCTCTAACTCAGAAATTCCATTGAGGTGTGGTGGCACAGCCATATCCACTGGAAATGATAAAAGTTGTGAAGCCAGCACAGCTGTAAACACAGTTCCAGGAAAGTTGAGCCAAATGCTGGAATTGCTGTCATTCTGTCTCTCACTTTTAGTTTTTAATCTCTGCATGTTGCATTCTTGGGGATTGGGGGACTTTCTGCATTATAATTCATTTTATATCTTTTCCCAAGAAAATTGTGTCTGAGTTATTTTGTTGTTATTTTTGGAAGGGGGAGTTGGGGATTTTGGGGAATTTTGTTTTTTGTTTCTTGTCTCTGGTTTTTTTTTGGGGGGGGGTTGTTTTTTGTTTTTTGTTTAGTTTTTTGTTTTGGGTTTTTTTTAGGGGAAAGTACTAAACTTACTATCATTTCTGTTTTGGGGAAAATAGCTTTATCTGGCCCTATTTGGAAATCTTGCTTACACCCTAGAGATCATTATGATAAGCACAATTAAGCATTAAGCAAGGGATTTCTAAATGAGGCCACAACTCCAGGAATATTCTTGGGGTATCTGCTCCTAAGCAAACTCAAATAGTATTATTGGTCTAGGGTAACCAGAGATAATTATCAAACTCTGACTGGCCTGGAGAATTAGTAACAGATTCTATGCCTCTTTTTACAATATGCTTAGAGCTCTCTGAAAATGTACCTTAAAGATAGGGAGGCATTCAGGGTACAACCCTGAAGGAATAGAACTTAGTAAGTATGATAGATTTACTAAAATAGCCTTTTCCTACATTATAGCATAGATGATGAAATGGTAGCATAAAAAGTGCTAGGTATTAGTATTTACTATTTATAAAAAGACTGGTTCAGATATTTTCTGTTTGTCTGGAGTGCTTTAAAACTCCAAATACCGCTAGCCTAAAGACTGTCATATAATAAATGTGTTTGCTTTGGCAGAAACATTCTTTATATTCTTTAATCTGGAGTTATAGGGCTAATAATAAAAATGAAATATATTCTATTTGTACTTTCTAGTTGTGACTGAACTTGTAAACCTACACATGTAGTGAAAAATCAAACACATGTCCAGAGACAAAATGATATAATCTGTACTTCATGGATAATCATTAGTTGGCCTTTGTTCTATGAAAGGTGTATAAATAAAGAGGCAGACTGATTATTAGTCACTCAGAGCTGCAGGATTCCCCTGACCATCACACCTGACTCACTCTTCCCTCACCAACTCCTTATCTCTTCTTGGACCACCCTGTCAACAGCCGGGGAAGGACAATGGTAGTGGTCTGTCTTACTTCGAATGGCTTGCCCTCAGTACAAACTATACAATCAGTCTCGATGATCAAAAAGTGCCACACTCAACTTCTAAATTCTCACAGATTTTTAATAACTTCTGCCAATGCAGAAACAAATGATCCAGAATCCCTTTAACCCTAAGCTTTCTTTACTCTCTACTCTCAAAAATCTATCTCTAAGCCTTCTTGGCCCTCCAATCCCATCCCTCCCTCTGATCACTGGATTCAGTCTTACAGAGCTTCAAATGACTTTGGAGTGTAAATAATAGTGGAATATTTTCACGTCCTGTTTTACTTTACTGCAAAGCTGACTCTGGAGATGAGATTAGGCCTGGTCACTCCAGATCTAAGCATGTGTGCTTAAAAGTTTCCTCCAAAGTCTCAGTCCTTGGTGAGTCTGGCCACTTGACCCAGTGACAGGGAAAAGGATAACAAATCTAAACAGCCTAGAAAAAAAGATACCCAAACTTGAGAACAGCTAAGAGATAAACTACTTCAAATAGATGTTACTAATTGGCTAAATGTAATTGTAGATGTTTAGCTCTCAGAATATTCTTCCCTTCTTCCTGGTTTTTTTTACTGTCTTTGAAGCTTTTGTTAAAATATAAAATTTCTCAGGAATACAAGTAGGGTGTGCTTTTTCAAAATCTGCAAATTCTCATGCCAAAACAAAAGTTAGTTTAAAACTTGCAATGAACAGAGTTGATAGTTTAAAATCTATGTATAGTTAATCTTAATTTGCCACAGCATACCATTTAGGTAACTTGTATTCAAATCTTAATTAGGAGAATAGATTTTTCATTAGACTAAACGGGCAGCACTAGCCCTCCAAGCTGATTTATTTTATCTTATTTCCCTAAACTAATGAGGCAGCACTGGGCCTCTAAAGAATTTTGTATAAGAATGGTTTTGTTCTTCTCTTTATATGATGATTTTTTTCCTTAAGAGTGAAAAGTAACAAATGAGGAGAAAAACATGAACACACTTTATGGATAGGACTTTGGAGTGATACATGATGGATGGTTAAGATTTAGAAATTCCTATGCTTATAATGATTTGTCCAGGCTAACAGAAACTGACTTAAACATGTATGTCTAATCACCTATGTCTTTGCTAACTTTGTTGAGGTCTAACTATTTGGACAAACTGAGTTATATAAGTCACTATGATAGTTTATAAAAGTACACTAAAGGGGACCTGGAAAATGAGGTTCTTAGTCTCTCCATGAACTGTATTTATTGTTTAAAGTTTATTTTGATACTAAATGATCTTCAATGCAAAATTATAAATTATCAGGAACAAACTTTACTATTATAAAAGAGACTAATGTAGAAAGAATTATTATTAATTAATATTGATATATTTGGTTACTAGGGCAATGAACTTAATCCTTAACCTACTATATCCTAAATTAACACACAAAGACCTGTTGGATTTTAATATAAGCCTTAAAGCACTGGAACTGGGCAGATCTTAACCCTCTAAACTATCTTTCTACTTCCTCAGCTAAAACTCCATAATACTTGTACACACTCTAGAACAGGTCCCCAGAACAGGTTGCTCCTGGACACATGTGCTCCTCCTCCACACTCTAACCCATGGCATCTGTTCCTTCCCTCTCCTCTTCCTCTTCTCTCGCCTGTCATCCTCTGCTACTCCCAAGTCCACTACTTGCCTTCTGCCCAGTCACAGGCTTTGGCATTTTTATTAACCAATCCACTTTAAATTAGATAGACCAAGGTTTATACAACAAAGCATGCGTATGTGAGAATGTGCTCATTTAGAGTATAACCAGATTTTGGGATGCCAGTAATTAACATTTAAATAAATATATTAGCAGCATAAGACAAACCACAACACACTTATTGTAAACTGTTAAAGATAATTAAGAGATAAAAATTGACAGTCACCCTAAAAATGGTCAAAATCTTTTGTGTGCTCAGACTGTGTTTGTAATCATGTTAAATACAATTTTAATTCATTTCTAGAGACAAGCTTTAGCCATCTGTAATGTTGTCAAAGTTAGCCTGAAGCAAGTAACTGAAAACAAGTAAAGTTTAATGTAAAATAATATTCAAAATCAGGCACTAGATGATAGCTCTCAAATCCCTCAGAGAGATCTGTTAAATGTGGTATTTAACGTGTTTAGTGGAAGGGACAGATGTGG
Organism: Lophiomys imhausi; assembly: GCA_907164525.1. Classification (NCBI taxonomy): domain Eukaryota; kingdom Metazoa; phylum Chordata; class Mammalia; order Rodentia; family Muridae; genus Lophiomys; species Lophiomys imhausi. The sequence continues at coordinate 12,384,887 of CAJQZJ010004760.1, forward strand.
ATTCCCATGACAGACAGAAACACTAGTTTCTGTCAGCAACTTGGAGGCTACCTCAGAAGAAGACGAAGTACCAACAGATTCTACCTGGAGCTTTGTTGAAGTGTGGTAACATAGCTCACTTGGCAAAAAAAAAAAAAAATGTCCCATGCATTGTCCACCACCAGGACCTTGTCCAAACTGTGGATACTGGAGGGTCGACTGTACCACTATGCTTCACCAAGAGAGTTCAATCTTGGGGCTGGAGAGATGGCTCAGCCATTAAAGGCTAGGCTCACAACCAAAAATATAAGATAGTTCAATCCCCCAAGTTCCTGTTCTACAAATAGATAGATAGATAGATAGATAGATAGATAGATAGATAGATAGATAGATAGATAAATAAAATTCAAAACCTCAGATCTTCTGGGCCTGGCTGTCGAAGACGGATACTGACTTGTGTGGTGGTTGGTCAGAGACTGAGTTTTCCCTCGGACCTCTGCCCCCAATAAAGCCATCAAGATTACTATGAAATGTCCCAGGCTGACTGTCCAGGTAGCAGGTAAGTTGTGGTCATTTTTAATAAACATGGGAACTACTTGACGCATACTTCTTGCTCAGTCTGGTAAAACTTATCCTTCTCAGATCTCTGTGATAGGTATTGATGGCTGACCCCCCAACCCTAAGGCTACAGGTCTTCCTCTCTGTTCCCTCTTTGGTCATCTTTCAGTCCTTCCTTGTTATGACTAGTTGCCCAACCTCAATATTTGGAAGGGATATCCTGTGGTCCCCTGCTAGAGCAACAAGTACTCTTAACCACTGAGTTACCTCTTCAGCCACAATTTTTTTTGCTATAATTTTTAACATCTTGGTATCAATTAAAAACCTTATGATTTAGTATTTTAATTTTTTTAAACTTGAGTTAAGAAATGATTTTCTCATACCATTGCTGTATTGTAAATTTGACTGCATGTCTCAATTTGCTAGTAAGTTTGATACTTTTGTGCATTTCAATATTATTCTGAGAACCAGTTTCCTTGGGCACATGTCCAACAATCTAAGGACATGGATTGTTGTAGGATAAAGAATGTATAGGAAAACTTGTTACTGGGGATCCAGGATGGCGGCAGCCCGCTTGGACGTATTTTGATCTCGGGGAAAAGAGTCAAAGGGCGGCAGGTGTTGCAGGGTGCTGTACAAACGGGTCTGGGGGGCTCGACCCCCCGGCCTCACCCAACTACCAAGGGACCACTGGGGATCCCTGAGCAGGATGCTTCCTCCCACTCTCAGACACACACGGAAGCCACTGAATCCGGGAATCGGGATCCACCCCTCCCCCACCAGTAGAGACACGCCAAGTAAGTCCCAATCTAGTACACAGCAGGCAGATTCAGACCCCATGCAGAGATACTCTCCAGTCTGCTGGGCACCCCCAGGTCTTGCACAGACGATCCGGCTATCTGGTGAAAGGTTGCGACCCGTGGAAGTGCACTCAGCTGGGCTGTAGAGTGCCATCAGGCTGCAGATTGCAACCGACTGCAGTATATGGGAGCTTAGTCTACCGTGACGTCACTTGCTAGCTTCCAGACCCAGGCCATGGGAACGGCAAGGCTATTGGGTGTGAAGGCAGATTTACCCACCCCAGAAGCCAACCCTGGGCAAATTGTGAGGTATTTGCAATTGCTGTATATTGGACTTTTTTTAATAGTACTGGCCCTTTCGGCAGGGAACCAGAGCTTACATGTACACAGCTCCACCCTCTGGATTAGTTAGGTCTCCACCTAGAAGGTGGGGCTGAATGACTCACCTTATACAGGGGCGGAGTAAGGCAATTCGACTCCTACACCAAAGCACCCCCTTTGGACCCAAGTTCAGAAGACAGCTAGAAATTTCCAATGGTCAGAGGGCCCAGACCAAAAAAAAAAAAAAAAAACATAGCGGAATGACTCCAACAAAAGAAAGCAATGCTATTTTATCCAGCCCAGACAACGTCACCACAGCTGAAACACATGAAAACGAGGACAATTCTACATTATGGAAAGTGATAGAGTCCCCTCGAGAAGAACTTGAATCTATGAAGGAATTCAAAGAAGCCACAATTGCACATATGAAAGCAATGGAAAACACCATTAGAGAACTTCAGAACAAGGTGGCTCACTTTGAACAAGAAAAAGAGAGGGCAATGGAAGACTTCCAGGCAAAGACAAGCAAACTGGAGCAGAAAATGTACAAAACAAATAGAATCACTCAAGAAATGAAAATGGAAATGGAAACAATAAAGAAAACACAATCAGAGTTAAAAATGGAAATGGAGAATCAAGGGAAGAGAAAAGGAACTACGAATTTGAGTACCAAAAATAGGATTGAAGAGATGGAAGATAGTATCTCAGGCATGGAAGATTCGATGGAAGAAATTAGTACAACATCCAAGGAAAATGAGAAAGCTAAAAAAATCTCTCACCCATAATATCCAAGAAATCAAGGACTCAATGAAAAGATGAAACCTAAGAATTATAGGCATAGAGGAAAGAGAAGACTCCCGACTCCATGGTCCAGGAAATATCTTCAACAAAATCATAAAAGAAAACTTCCCAAACTTAAAGAAAGAGATGCCAATAAAAATCCAAGAGGCTTACAGAACACCAAACAGATTATTTCAGAAAAGAAACTCCTCTCACCACATAATAATTGAAACTCCAAATGTACAGAACAAAGAAAGAATATTAAAAGCTGTAAGAGAAAAAGGCCAAGTCACATACAATGACAGACCCATCAGAATTACACCTGACTTCTCCTCAGAAACTTTAAAAGCTAGAAGAGCCAGGACAGATGTCCTACAAGCCCAGAAAGAACATAGGTGCCCAGTCAGACTACTATACCCAGCAAAACTCTCTATCAACATAGATGGAGAAAACAAGACATTCCATGACAACATCAAATTAAACAATATCTACCCACAAACCCAGCCCTACAGAAGGTCCTAGAAGGAAAATTCCAAACCAGAGAAGATAACCACACCCAAGAAAACAGAGGAAATAGAAAACTCCACAGCAACTAAACCAAAAGAATCACAGGACGACCTCCTATTCCAAAATAATGCGAAATAACAACCCTGGTCACTAATATTAATCAACATCAATGGACTCAACTGCCCAATAAAAAGACATAGACTTACAGATTGGTACCGTAAACAAGACCCATCATTTTGCTGTATCCAAGAAACACATTTCACTAACAAAGGTAGACACTATCTCAGAGTAAAGGGCTGAAAAGTTTTTCCAAGCAAATGGACCCAGGAAACAAGCTGGAGTGGCCAACCTAATATCAAACAAAATAGACTTCCAAATGAAGTTAATAAAAAAAGACAGAGAAGGACATTACATACTCGTTAAAGGAAATATTCATCAAGAGGACATCTCAATATTGAACATCTATGCCCCAAATACAAAGGCACCTACATTTATAAAAGAAACGCTTCTAAAACTTAAATCGCACATCGATCCAAACACTTTAGTAGTGGGAGACTTCAACACCCCACTCACAACTATGGACAGATCATCAAGACAGAAGCCAAACAGAGAAATAATGAGTCTAACAGAGATCATGAACCAAATGGACCTAACAGATATCTACAGAATGATTCACCCAAACACAAAAGAATACACCTTCTTCTCAGCACCTCACGGAACCTTCTCCAAAATCGACCATATAGTTGGACACAAAGATAGCCTCAACAGATACAAGAAAATTGAAATAACCCCTTGTATCTTATCAGACAACCATGGAATAAAGCTGGACTTCAATAGCAAAAGAATCAACAGAAAGTCTACACACACATGGAAATTGAACAACTCTTTACAGGAGGATGACTGGGTCAGGGAAGAAATAAAGAAGTAAATCAAAGACTTCTTAAAATCCAACGAAAATGAAGACACAACATACCCAAACCTATGGGACACAATGAAAGCTGTGATACGAGGAAAGTTCATAGCACTAAGTGCCTTCAAAAAGAAAATTGTGACAGCTCACATTAGCGAATTAACAGCTAAACTGGGTGAAATGGGAAAAAAAGAGAAGCAAACACTCCCAAGAGAAGCAGAAGGCAGGAGATCATCAAACTTAGGGCTGAAATCAACAACTTAGAAACAAAAAGGACTGTACAAAGAATCAATGAAACCAAGAGTTGGTTCTTCAAGAAAATCAACAAAATAGACAGATCCTTAGCCAAATTAACTAAAAGGCAGACGGATAAAACCCAAATCATAAATCAAAAGGGAAAAATAACAACAGACATTGAGGAAATCCAGAGAATATTTGGATCCTACTTAAAAATCCATACTCCACCAAATTTAAAAATTTAAGTGAAATTGGCAATTTTCTTGACAGATTCCACCTGCCGAAGCTAAATCACGATCAGATAAACAGATTAAACAGCCCTATAACCCCTAAGGAAATAAAAACAGTCATTAAAAATCTCCCAACCAAAAAAAGCCCAGGGCCAGATGACTTTAGCACAGAATTCTACCAGACCTTCAAAGAGGAGCTAACACCAATACTCTTCAAATTCTTTCACCAAATAGAATCAGAAAGAACATTGCCAAACTCATTCTATGCGGCCACAGTCACCCTGATTCCTAAACCACACAAAGACACAACAAAGAAAGAGAACTTCAGACCAATCTCTCTCATGAACATAGATGCAAAAATACTTAATAAAATACTAGCAAACTGAATTCAAGAACACATCAAAAGTATCATACACCATGATCAAGTAGGCTTCATCCCAGGAATGCCGGGATGATTCAACATATGAAAGTCTATCAACATCATTCACCATATAAACAAGATGAAAGAAAAAAAACCACATGATAATCTCACCAGATGCAGAAAAAGCATTTGACAAAATCCAACACCCCTTCATACTAAAAGTTCTGGAGAGAATGGGCATACAAGGACCGAACCTAGAAATAATAAAGGCAATATACAGCAGGCCAGTGGCCAACATCAAATTAAATGGAGAGAAACTTGAAGCATTTCCTCTAAACTCAGCGACAAGACAAGGATTTCCACTTTCACCATATCTCTTCAATATAGTATTTGAAGTTCTTGCTAGAGCAATAAGACAACTAAAGGACATCAAGGGGATAAATATTGGAAATGAAGAAGTCAAATTATCCCTATTTGCAGATGATTTGATAGTATACATAAGCGACCCCAAAAATTCCACCAGAGAACTCTTACAGCTGATAAACACCTTCAGCAAAGTGGCTGTATACAAAATTAACTCAAAAAAATAAGAAGCCCTTCCTTATACAACAAACAAATGGGCTGAAAAAGAAATAAGAGAAACAACCCCCTTCACAATAGCCACAAACAACATAAAATACCTGGGGGTAACTCTAACCAAGCAAGGAAAGGACCTGTACAACAAGAACTTCAAGCCCTTGAAGAAAGAAATGGAAGAGGCCTTTAGAAGATGGAAAGATCTCCCATGCTAATGGATAGGTAGAATCAACATAATAAAAATGGCCATCCTACCAAAAGCAATATATAGATTCAATGCAATTCCTATCAAAATACCAACACAATTTTTATAGACTTTGAAAGAGCTATTCTCAATTTCATATGGAACAACAAAGAGCCCAGAATAGCTAAATCAATCCTGTACAATAAAAAAAAATCTGGAGGTATCACCATCCCAGATTTCAAGCAGTACTACAGAGCAAGAGTGAAAAAACAGCATGGTACTGGTATAGAAACAGACAAGTAGATCAATGGAATCGAATTGAAGACACAGAAATTAATCCACACACCTATGGCCACCTGATTTTTGACAAAGAAGCCAAAACCGCACAATGGAAAAAGGACAGCTTCTTCAACAAATGGTGCTGGTCCAACTGGATGTCCACTTGTAAAAGAATGAAATTAGACCCATACTTATCACCTTGTACAAAACTTAAGTCCAAGTGGATTAAAGACCTTAGCATAAGGCTAGACACACTAAATGTACTAGAAGAGAAAGTGGGGAAAACCCTCGAACTCACTGGCACAGGTGACAACTTCCTGAACAGAACACCAACAGCTCAGGACCTAAGACCAACAATCAATAAATGGGACCTCATGAAACTGAAAAGCTTCTGTAAGGCAAAAAAAACACTGTCATTCAAACAAAACGGCAACCTACAGATTGGGAAAAAAAAATCTTCACCAACTCCACATCTGACAGAGGGCTAATATCCAAAATTTACAAAGAACTCAAGAAATTAAATGCCAAGAAACCAAATAATCCAATCAAAAAATGGGGAATAGAGCTAAACAGTGAATTCACAAAGGAAGAATCCCTAATGGCTGAGAGACACTTGAAGAAATGCTCAACATCCTTAATCATCAGAGAAATGCAACTCAAGACGACTCTGAGATTCCATCTCACACCTTTCAGAATGGCTAAGATCAAAAGCTCAAATGACAGCACATGCTGGTGAGGGTGTGGAGAAAGGGGAACCCTCCTCCTTTGCTGGTGGGAGTGCAGGCTTGTGCAAACACTATGGACGTCAGTCTGGCGATATCTTAGAAAACTTGGAATAGCTTTGCTTCAGGACCCAGCCATACCACTTGTGGGTATACACCCAAAGGACCTCTCACGGAGACATAGGGAAGTCTCCTCATCTATGTTCATAGCAGCCTTATTTGTAATAGCTAGAAACTGGAAACAACCCAGATGTCCCTCAACCAAAAAATGGGTTAAAAAACTGTGGTACATCTACACAATGGAATATTATTTAGCTATCAGGAACAGTGAAATTATGCAATTTTCAGCCAAATGGATGGAACTAGAAAAGCTCATCCTGAGTGAGGTAACCCACACTCAGAAGTTGCATATGGCATCTATTCATTTATAGTAGGATTTTAGCTGTATAGTAGAGGATATTGATACTACAACTAACACACCAAAGGGAACATGAACATAGACTTTTTTATTTTTTATTTTTATTTTTTTTCTATCTGTTTGTCTGCTTATTTGTTTTTGTTTTTGTTTTAGTTCTCTCTCCCGGTCAATGAGATACTTTTCACTGGTGGTACTGCCCCATAGACTCCCAAAGAATAAGGAGGCTCTTGGCCCTTATACGACCTCTGAACTGAGATGAGGGACTGTTATATAGGGACCCCACCCCAGAGAAATGGGATGGATGGGTTTAGGGGGTAAAGAAAAAAAATGAAATGTGAAGTTTCAGCCTTTTGCTACTAATTGTCATAAACTGTTTAGGATAATTAAGAAATGCAAACTAATAGTCATGCAAGCCGGTCATTGTGTTAGGTACTATGACAGTCTATTGTAGTTATTTTCTAAGCTAATCAGAAATAAAGCTGCTAAGAGACAAGCAACATCTGCTTATCCTAATATAAGAGATAGATAGGGCTGCTTCAAAAACCTCGAGATCTGCAGAATATGGCATTCAAAGATGTTCTCTTAACTTTAGATTTTTTTATATTGAGACATATCAACTCCTGATAGCACCCCCTATTCTACTCCAAGTAGAAGATGAGCATCAAAGAATCTCCAGTGGGAGATGATTGAATTAGTCACAAGCCTATCTCTTGGTAGGAAAAGCCCCTTGCTCCAACTGTAGACAGAATGCTGTCCAAAAAGGACAAAACTTGGAAGCAGGTAAGTCGACAGCCTGGCTCTGCCAAGACAGGGTAGGCAAGTCCTTCATAACCCCTGCTCTACAATTAATGTCTGTCAGAGAAACGGGGCCAAACAAATGAAGATCGATGCTGTAATGTATGGAGAAAAAATGGGAACTGTCCAGGCAGCCACTGGTATGTCATTTCTTAGTTTTGGAAGCTGCAGGCCCTGTATTTCCTATAAAATCAGATATATTTATCCCTCTCAGGTCTCTGAGGTGGTTGAAGAATAGATAGCTAGAGTCTCATAATTAAATTTTGAGTTGTTTAGGAGTCAAGAGAGTGTTATAGATCTAAGAAGATGCTTTTAAAATTGTGTTGTAAGTTAGTATGAATGTTGAGTTAGATATAGAACTTTAAACTCATGGAGATGGTTAGATAGTAGAAAGTTAAAGTCAGGTGCCAAATACATATGAACTGGACATTGGGAATGTACGCTAAGCCATATAGCCCTCATAACTGTGACCTAATTACCTCTGTTGTTTTGTATTGTATTTAGTATTATAAGAGAAAGAGCCATTTGTTGTACTGAAAGGGGGAGCTGTTGGGGGAAATAAAATATACCTTAACCTTAAAAAAAAGGGAAGAGGATGGGGGTTGAGGGTGGGAGAGTGGGACTGGAGGGGGGGAGTAGGGACGGGATTGCCATTGAGATGTAACTTGAAGAAATAAAAAAAAAAAAGAAAACTTGTTAATATAATGGACAAGTAGCCTGCCCCTAGAGGCATTGCAGATGTGTTGGCTATGTCACATGTGCATCAGTAGGTAGCAGAGAGGAGAGAGGCTACATCTACATTCAGTGTTCTGACTTATGAACATCTGAATGAATAGTAGCCTAGCATTCCCAGAAGAAGAAAAAAGAAGCAAGGTGGATACCAACTCCACTTTGGAGCCATGGGGGTAACCTGAGATGACTACAATACGATCTGCCCCAGGTGGGGTCACAAGAACAGGAGAGCTATCCTTGCTCCTCACATGCTGCAAGCATTTGGGAGAGCAGCCCCTGCACCCTGCCAGTATAGCACACTACAGCTGGTCCTGGATTTGGGGGCTGTGGGTGAGCCAGCCCTGAGAGAGTGAGTGTGAGAGAGTCAGCCCTGCCTAGGTCTGCTATGTGGTAGTGTAGGCTAGGGAGAAATGCCCTCCCCTCCCTTTTGCCCTCAACACCATTGGCCGATAGGAGATCTAGTCCAGATAGGGACACAAGAGCAGGAGATCTGTTCCTGCCCCTCACATGCTGTAGCACTCAGGAGAGCAGGCATGGCACCTTTCCATAGTAGAACTAGCTGTGCAAGTGGTGGTTACAGGTCCAGAACCAGGACTTTGAGTTGGCCCACCCCAACATCTACCCCATGGTTGAACTGCTGGAATGCAAGAAGAGTTCAGTTCCACAACCCAGGACTTCAGGATCTCCAAGACCCAGACAGTTGTGGCATATCTGAAAGGAGTTCCAGTACTGATAGAGTGACAGAAACCAGGGGCCTGTACTAGACCAAGGAGTCATTACAATGAACATTTGCAAGCAGAATGTGTGGACAAAGGGGAACATTGCAGGACATACTGAGATACACTGCACTGCAGCTTCCACAATGAGCTGCTGTTTTTTATGCTGGGACAGATTGCAATGGTGGAGGATGGGTCTGGAGGGAGGAGGGAGATGGGAGAGAATAGGGTGCATGATGTGAAATTCACAAAATAATTTTTTTCAATAAAAAAGCAACAAAAAAATGGACAGGTAGAGAGACTATAGCATGGCAGAAGGTCTGGGGAAAGTTTAGGCCTCAGTACCAAAGACAGACAGCATTGGTGAGGGGTCATGGGATTATTAATAGAGGAATCAGGCCTAATGTGGCAAAAGTAATTGTTCTTTTTTTCTTAGAGCTTCCTTAGGACAGAATTGGTTCACAGCATGAATCTATATCCAAGCTCTTGATCTCAGGCAGGACAGGAGGAAGGATGTGGAGACAGGATGTGTGGCCATCAATACCCCCTTTAATGTAAACTCACTTTAACACTTAAGAAATCCTAAAACCTAGATTCACAGACAATGGTTTTTTTTTTTTTTTTTTTTTTTTGGTTTTTCGAGACAGGGTTTCTCTGTTTAACAGCTCTGGCTGTCCTGGAATCGCTTTGTAGACCAGGCTGGCCTTGAACTCACAAAGATCCGCCTGCCTCTGCCTCCCAAGTGCTGGGATTAAAGGCGTGCGCCACCACCGCCCGGCTACACAGACAATGTTTTAATAGTGTAAATGTCTGGAACTGTGATTCTATGAGATAGGGAATTGTGCTGTTACATGTACTGTGGCCTGAGCACCAGCTGGATTCTAACATTACATTCTTATAATTAGTATGCTGGGGTTTTTTTTTTTTCAACTTAAATGACAACCATTAACACCTTTTTCTTAAAACTACATTCAGCCATGACAAACCCTCAACCTTTGTTTATATGGTGAAATGTTTCTTGGTTGAAAGGTTTTTTTTTCTCCCTGCCCCTAGAGACATTGCAGATGTGGCTGCTAGGACACATGTGCATCAGTGGGTGGTAGAGAGGAAAGAGGCTATGTCTATATTTGGTGTTCTGACCTGTGGACATCTGAATGATTAGTAGCCTAACATTCCCTGAAAAGAGCAAGCCTGAGACCATCACCACCAGTTTGGCACCAGGAGGTCTGGACAGAAGCTAGCCTGTAATGATCACCAGTCTAGCACCAGGCAAGCCCAGATAGGCTTCCAGCACATGAAGCAAGCCAGAGACTAGAAGAACCCTGCCTGGCACTATAGAACCCAAGCCAATGGCCAGTAGGAAAAACTTGGCAAGGAGTGAACCCAAGACAACCACCAGACTAGTACCATGGGGCCTGGACATGGAGCTAGCCTGAGATGAACAACAGTCTGGTGCCACACACTCCCAAGGATCAGAGACCATGCTGGAGTTGACCCATGCCAGGCACCATAAGGTGCAATGCACAAGTGGAGCATAGAACTTCTGAGACCAACCCTGAGACAAGCTGAGACATTCAGAGACCCTGAGCACTACTGAGGGGAGCAAGTAAGTGGTGGATAAATGAAAGAGAAAGTGAAACAGAAGGATGTAGGCACAAAGAGAGGCAGAACTGGAGACTTAGGGATAGTGAGGAACAATCTGATATGAGTAGCTGGTGTTACCAGCTAGAACCATGCTGGAGAACTAGGCTCTGCTGCCACCAAGGCCCATAGCTGGGTCCATAGCCCTGAAGCAGCAGGGGTGTGTTACCACCAAAAGCCAGGTGGACTTCCCTGGTCTGGGCTGCCACCCAAGGATATGTTGATGTCTGAGAGCTGTACAGAACTGACCCACCTCCCACATGGGCATCATGGGAGAATTAGTCCTAGAGGCATGAGAGCAAGAGAGCTGACTCTACCCCTAGCCAGCTGCAGAACTTAAAAAAGCAGGCCCAGCACATTTCGGAAGTTATAAGTGAGCTGGTCCCAAGGATATGTGCTTGGAGGAACTGACCGTACTACTCATCTCCCTGTGATGGCATGGACAAGGAAAAGATACCCTCCTCTCCTTCACTCCTCATCACCCTTAGCAGGTGGGAGACCTGGATCTGAGATCTTGAGAACAAGAGAGCTGGTCCTGTCCTTCACCAGTGGCAGCACTCAGGACAGCAGGCCCTGCACCTCACCTGGGCAGCACAGTGCAGCTGGCCCTGGATGTAAGGGTTGTAAGTGAGCCAGCCCCAACGATATGAGTGTGGGAGAGTCAGCCCTGCCTTGTGTCTGCTTTGAAGTGGTGTTGGTGAGGGAGAGATCCCCTCCCCTCCCTTTTGCCCCCACTGTCAGTGGCAGACAGGAGATCTGGCCCCGATAGGGTCACAAGAGCAGGAAACCTGTCCCTGTCCCTCACATGCTGCAGAACTTGAGAGAGCAGGCCTTGCACCGAGTCTAGGTAGCATGGTAGAACTAGCCCTAGATGTGGGGGTTGCAGGCACAGAACAAGAGCTTTGAATTGGCCCACCCCAACATCTACCTCATGGTAGATGCTGAAGTGCAAGAAGAGGCCAGTTCCACAGACCCAAATCTACAGGATCTCCATGAACAAGGCAACAACAGGATATCTGAGAGGAGCCACAGTGAGGTTCTAGTATTGACAAAGTAGCAAAAGCCAGAGGCCTAGCACCAGACCAAGGAGTCATTGTAATGAACATTTGCAAGCAAAAACATGTGAACAAAAGGGAGAATTGTGGGACACACTGTGACACACTACAGCTTTCCACAATGAGATTTTCTTCTTCACTGTTGGGAGTGGTTGCAAGAGTGGAGGGCAGCTCTGATGGGGAGGTGGGAAATGGGTGGGATCAGGGTGCATGATGTGGAATTCATAAATAAATAAATAAACAAATAAATAGTAAATAAAAAGCAAAAGTAAAAAGAAAGCTTTTTCCTGAACTCTTACAATTATTTATTCATTTAATGGTGTGTGTTTATGAATGTGTATGTGTCTATATAAATGTGTGTGTGAATGTGTATGTGTCTATATAAATGTGTGTGTGTGTGTGTGTGTGTGTGTGTACATGCTTGCAAGCATGTATGTTTATCTCCAAAGATGACTTGTGGGAGTCTGTTCGTTTCTTCTATTACATGGGTTTTAGGGACTGAACTCAGGTTGTCCGGCTTGGTGGCAAATGCTTTCTCCTATTAAGCCACCTTATTGATCTGGTGGCAAGTTTTGTTCTTTTGGCATTTCAATGTAGTATCTACTCTAATTGCTAAGTCTTTACTAAAAAATCCTCTCATTAACTTTTTTCAATTCTCAGTATATGATGTGTCTCCTTTTCATTGTCACCATTAAAAAAATTGTATAATTGGAGGGAAGTGTCAAGGGTGTTTTATCCATGTGTTTGACACGTACTATTAGATTTGCAATGTGAAACTGTAACGCAACTTTTCTGCCAAGGTCCCCTGAGAAATCGTGTCTGTCACCATAGAGGGGGGTGATATTCATGAAAAAAACCTCTGGGACATAGAGTCCTTGGAGAAAGAAATAATATACTGAAATTCGATTTGTCTACATTGTGTGCTGCTTGGGAAGATGCAACTGAGGATTTGGCACTATAGCAATACTTCTATTTCTTCCTTACTAGTTAGCTGTCCGTATGTTCATTCACAGGAAAATACAATGCATTGAGTCACTACTGTGAATCATAATATCTAAAATTATGGTAGTGCTTTGTGAAAACACATCAGCAGCTATGTTTGTTCAAAGACTCTCAGATCCTTTTCTGGCAATGCCTTAAGCCAAGAGTAATAAACTGCTAACTTGACAGCCTTCTTAAAGCACAGTGTGCAAACTCGAGGGCATAAATATTGTTTTTAATCACTCCTTAAAAAACGCTATTTTTCCATGCTGTCAAGGGAACAAAGGGTCTCTGTTTCTAAGCATTTAGCTATCTTATCAGAGAAGAAAACACATTTATTAGTCAAGGGTCATATTTTTCCTTGGAAATCATGAAGTCAGAAGTAAACGAATGACTGAAGTTGCCAATTACTACACAAGGATCAATTTCCTAACATGTATTACTTTCTTCTATATCATTGCTGTTCTCAAGTGAAGGTATTCTTGAATGACTTAACATTTATGATTTCCTTTACAATGGAAAAATTATATGGTGAGTTATGTTAGTCAAAAATGTGTGAATGCTTACAGGATCATTAGCACCATTTGCTGCTTTAAAGTGCTCCTTTACCTTTGCATGAAGATTAAATTTGAGACATTAAATTCTAAATGGTTTTCCAACTTCTGACATATTAATTATTCAACAAAGTAATGCCATTTAGTTTTTCATCATTGTAAAAGTAAGATTGTGTGTTACTACTCTGCGGATGTGTTATTTTAATATTTTTGCTGATGCTACTATCTATTGTCTATTCCATGGATAAGGTTGAATTGTAATAATTTGTCTTGATGGTGCTAGAAAACACTCAATCATTCTGTCGTCATACAGTTACTACATGTAAGAAAATTGAGAAATGACACAAGAATATTCATCTGAAAACAGACAGATGAAAAAGACAGTTCAGAAAATAAAGCTTTTATCATCTTGGTTACTTCATTCTCCAGGCCTTAATGTATAAATTGGAGTTGATGAACAGGCAGCTTCTAAAGGATGAGGAGTTAAGAGGCCTAAGATCTGACTGTGACCTCAAAGTTTAATTGTGCTTAGGTTTGAGGTTTTCATCATCTCACTTATTGTCTAAATAGGAAATCCTTTTGCCTAATGGATTGTGATAAAGAATATATATTAATCTCCATCTAACTATTATCATTTATGACTCTTTTAAATGACAGCTAAGAAAAATAAAATTTGAAACAGGCTAAAAACAACTAGAATTATATCATGGATAGAAATAGAATGTGTGTGTCTGTGTGTGTGAGTATGCATGTGTGCATGTGTGTGAATGTTATTATATTTAATCTCTTATATATTTAATCTTACAAATTTCTTCATCCAAAATACACACTTGAAGGAGCAAATGGTGCTAATAGTGATTTTATGTTCCTATAAGTATTCACACACACACACACACACACACACACACACACACACACACACAGACAGACAGACAGAGTGGAGAAATTAAATGAGTAATGGGTGAGATAAAGAAACATAAAAATACTAGAGACTTTTGAATAATTTTTAATATTATCTTGTGTGTTTATTTGATCTGAAATTCTTTAGTGCTAAAGTAATACCTAGGAAGTATCCAGTCATTTGGGTAATTTCCTCTTTGCAGTGAATGAATGAATGAACAGTTGTTTATTCCTTTTAAACATTAAAGAATCATTTATTTTATTTACTTAAGCTGTACATAGCATCCTGCTACTAATACCTAAGGATCCTGATATAAGGCAATTCATGCCTATAGGGTTTTATTTCTAATTCAAAACCTACAAATTATATCTAATAATAAAAAATATATCTATAGATTAGGACACTACATCATTACAGCTCACATGGTTGAGAAAACTACATTTCTCCATAAATCTATTTTCTTTTTTTTTTCTTTTAACATTAAGGATATTTTCCAAACCAAAATTCTCCTGTTCATGACATAAGATTTCACTTAACATTTCTTTTTTATTGTTATTAAATATATTTATTTATTTATTTGTTATTTCAGGTTACATCTCACTCATATTGTCCTCTTTCCCCCCCTCCCCAGCCCGGTCCTACCACCCTCTACCCCCTAACCCTTCCATCCCACTCCTCTGGAGTAGAGTGTCCCTACATAACAGTCCCCAGCCCCAGTTCAGCAGGCACATGAGGGCCAAGAGCCTCCTCATACACTGGGGGCCTTCAAGGCAGTACCACCAGTGAAAAGTGTCTCATTGTCAGGGAGAGAAAACTAAAACAAACTAACAAAAAGTCTATGTCCATGTTCCCTTTGGTGCGTTGGTTGTGATATAGATATCCTGTACAATATAGCTAAAATCTGACTATAAGTGAACATATGTCATGTGCATCCTTCTGAGTCTGGGTTAGCTCACTAAGGATGAGATTCTCTAGTTCCATCCATTTGGCTGCAAATTGCATGATTTCACTGTTTCTGATGGCTGAGTAGTATTCCATTGTGTAAATGTACCACAGTTTTTTAATCCATTCTTTGGTTGAGGGACATCTGGGTTGTTTCCAGTTTCTAGCTATTACAAATAAGGATGCTATGAACATAGATGAGGAAACTTCCTTATGATTCCATGAGGAGTCATTTGGGTGTATACCCAGAAGTGGTATGGCTGGGTCCTGAGGCAACGCTATTCCAAGTTTTCTAAGACATCACCAGACTGACGTCCATAGTTGTTGCACAAGCCTGCACTCTCACCAGCAAAGGAGGAGGGTTCCCCTTTCTCCACACCCTCGGCAGCATGTGCTGTCATTTGAGCTTTTGATCTTAGCCATTCTGACAGGTGTGAGATGGAATCTCAGAGTCATCTTGAGTTGCATTTCTCTGATGATTAAGGATGTTGAGCATTTCTTCAAGTGTCTCTCAGCCATTAGGGATTCCTCTTTGTGAATTCACTGTTTAGCTCTGTTCCCCATTTTTTGATTGGATTATTTGGTTTCTTGGCATTTAATTTCTTGAGTTCTTTGTAAATTTTGGATATTAGCCCTCTGTCAGATGTGGGGTTGGTGAAGATTTTTTTTTCCCAATCTGTAGGTTGCCATTTTGTTTGAATGACAGTGTTTTTTGCCTTACAGAAGCTTTTCAGTTTCATGAGGTCCCATTTATTGATTGTTGATCTCAGGTCCTGAGCTGTTGGTGTTCTGTTCAGGAAGTTGTCACCTGTGCCAGTGAGTTCGAGGGTTTTCCACACTTTCTCTTCTAGTACATTTAGTTTGTCTAGCCTTATGTTAAGGTCTTTAATCCAGTTGGACTTAAGTTTTGTACAAGGTGGTAAGTATGGGTCTAATTTCATTCTTTTACATGTGGACATCCAGTTGCTGTCCTTTTTCCATTGTGCGGTTTTGGCTTCTTTGTCAAAAATCAGGTGGCCATAGGTGTGTGGATTCATTTCTTAATCTTAAATTCGATTCCATTGATCTACTGGTCTGTTTCTATACCAGTCCGATGCTGTTTTTACTGCTATTGCTTTGTAGTACAGCTTGAAATCTGGGATGGTGATACCTCCAGATGTTTTTTTATTGTACAGAATTGATTTAGCTATTCTGGGTTTTTTGTTGTTCCATATGAAATTGAGAATAGCTTTTTCCAGGCCACTACAGAATTGTGGTGGTATTATGGTAGGAATTACATTGAATCCATATATTGCTTTTGGTAGGATGGCCATTTTTATTATATTGATCCTACCTATCCATGAGCATGGGAGATCTTCCCATCTTCTAAAGGCCTATTCATTTCTTTCTTCAAGGGCATGAAGTTCTTGTTGTACAGGTCCTTTACTTGCTTGGTTAGACTTACCCCCAGTTATTTTATATTTTTTGTGGCTATTGTGAAGGGGGTTGTTTCTCTTATTTCTTTCTCAGCCCATTTGTTTGTTGTATAAAGAAGGGCTTCTGATTTTTTTAAAATTAATTTTGTATCCAGCCACCTTGCTGAAGGTGTTTATCAAATGTAAGAGTTCTCTGGTGGAGTTTTTGGGGTCCCTTATGTATACTATCACATCAGCTGCAAATAGGGATAATTTGACTTCTTCGTTTCCTATGTTTATCCCCTTGATCTCCTTTAGTTGTCTTATTGCTCTAGCAAGAACTTCAAGTACTATATTGAAGAGATATGGTGAAAGTGGATATCCTTGTCTTGTCCCCGAGTTTAGAGGAAATGCTTCAAGTTTCTCTCCATTTAATTTGATGTTGGCCACTGGCCTGCTGTATATTGCCTTTATTATTTCTATGTACGGTCCTTATATGCCTGTTCTCTCCAGAACTTTTAGCATGAAGGGATGTTGGATTTTGTCAAATGCTTTTTCTGCATCTAGCGAGATTATCATGTGGTTTTTTTCTTTCATCTTGTTTATATGGTGAGTGACGTTGATAGACTTTCGTAGGTTGGACCATCCCTGCATTCCTGGGATGAAGCCTACTTGATCATGGTGTATGATAATTTTGATGTGTTCTTGAATTCAGTTTGCTAGTAATTTATTAAGTATTTTTGCATCTATGTTCATGAGGGAGATTGGTCTGAAGTTCTCTTTCTTTGTTGTGTCTTTGTGTGGTTTAGGAATCAGGGTGACTGGCCTCATCGAAGGAGTTTGGCAGTGTTGTTTCTGATTCTATTTTGTGAAAGAGTTTGAAGAGTATTGGTGTTAGCTCCTCTTTGAAGGTCTGGTAGAATTCTGTGCTAAAACCATCTGGCCCTAGGCTTTTTTTGGTTGGGAGCTTTTTAATGACTATTTCTATTTCCTTGGGGGATATAGGACTATTTAATCTGTTAACCTGACCTTGATTTAGCTTAGGTAGGTGGAATTTATAAGGAAAATTGTCCATTTCACTTAAGTCTTCAAATTTGGTGGAGTATAGATTTTTAAAGTAGGACCCAAATATTCTCTGGATTTCCTCAATGTCTGTTGTTATTTATCCCTTTTCATTTCTGATTTTCTTGATTTGGGTTTTTTCTCTCTGCCTTTTAGTTAATTTGGCTAAGGGTCTGTCTATTTTGTTGATTTTCTCAAAGAACCAAGTCTTGGTTTCATTCTTTCTTTGTATCATTCTTTTTGTTGATAGGTTGTTGATTTCAGCTCTATGTTTGAAGATTTCCTGTGTTCTGCTCCTCTTGGGAGTGTTTGCTTCTTTTTTTTTTTTCCAATTCACCCAGTCTAGCTGTTAATTCGCTGATATGAGCTATCACAATTTTCTTTTTGAAGGTACTTAGTGCTATGAACTTTCCTCATAGCACAGCTTTCATTGTGTCCCATAGGTTTGGGTATGTTGCGCCTTCATTGTCATTGGATTATAAGAAGTCTTTGATTTCCTTCTTTATTTCTTCCCTGACCCAGTAGTCATCCAGTAAAGAGTTGTTCAATTTCCATGTGTGTGTAGACTTTCTGTTGATTCTTTTGCTGTTGGGGGTTATTTCAATTTTCTTGTATCTGTTGAAGCTATCTTTGTGTCCAACTATATGGTCGATTTTGGAGAAGGTTCCATGAGGTGTTGAGAAGAAGATGTATTCTTTTCTGTTTGGGTGAATCATTCTGTAGATATCTGTTAGGTCCATTTGGTTC
>CAJQZJ010004760.1:12403668-12419977 GCA_907164525.1 Lophiomys imhausi
TGATGTTGATGAATATTAGTGACCAGGGTTGTTATTTCGCATTATTTTGGAATAGGAGGTCGTCCTGTGATTCTTTTGGTTTAGTTGCTGTGGAGTTTTCTATTTCCTCTGTTTTCTTGGGGGTGGTTATCTTCTATGGTTTGGAATTTTCCTTCTAGGACCTTCTGTATGGCTGGGTTTGTGGGTAGATATTGTTTAATTTGATGTTGTCATGGAATGTCTTGTTTTCTCCATCTATGTTGATAGAGAGTTTTGCTGGGTATAGTAGTCTGACTGGGCACCTATGTTCTTTCTGGGCTTGTAGGACATCTGTCCTGGCTCTTCTAGCTTTTAAAGTTTCTGAGGAGAAGTCAGGTGTAATTCTGATGGGTCAGCCATTATATGTTACTTGACCTTTTTCTCTTACAGCTTTTAATAGTCTTTCTTTGTTCTGTACATTTGGAGTTTCAATTATTATGTGGTGAGAGCAGTTTCTTTTCTGAAATAATCTGTTTGGTGTTCTGTAAGCCTTTTGGATTTTTATTGGCATCTCTTTCTTTAGGCTTGGGAAGTTTTCTTCTATGATTTTGTTGAAGATATTTCCTGGACCTTGGAGTCAGGAGTCTTCTCTTTCTTCTATGCATATAATTCTTAGGTTCCATCTTTTCATTGAGTCCTTCATTTCTTGGATGTTATGGGTGAGAACTTTTTAACTTTCTCATTTTCTTTGGATGTTATACTGATTTCTTCCATTGAATCATCCATGCCTGAGATCTTGTCTTCTATCTCTTGTTTCCTATTTTTGATACTCATGTCTGTAGTTCCTGCTCTCTTCCCTTGATTCTCCACTTCCACTCTTAACTCTGACTGTGTTTTCTTTACTGTATCCATTTCCATTTTTATGTCTTGTATGATTTTATTCATTTTGTACATTTCCTGCTCCAATTTGCTTGTCTTTGCCTGGAAATCTTTCATTGCCCTGTTTTTTTCCTTTTCAAGTTGAGCCACTTTGGTTTGGAGCTCTCTAATGTTATTATCCATTGCTTTCGCTTGTGAAATTGTGGATTCTTTGAATTCCTTCATAGATTTAAATTTTTTTTTAAAGGACTCTATCACTTTCCATAATGTAGAATTGTCATCATTTTCATGTGTATCAGCTGTGGTGAAGTGGTCAAGGCTCGCTGTACTAGCATAGTTGTGTTTTCTTGGAGTCATATCTCCCTGACTTTTGTTGTTTCTGTTTTTTCTCTGACTTTTAGCCATTTGGATGTTCTTAGCTGTTTGTTCCTCCTGCCTTCTGGGTTTGGTTCGGGGGGGGGGGCGCTTTGGTGTAGCAGTTGTATCGCTTGGTGATCTGTAGCTTTTTCCACTGGCTGGATAGGGCCTTGTGTGGAGGTTCTCAGGGTGTCTCCCAGAGCTCACCCCTACCTGCTTTGTATCAATTGGAGACTCAGGTGAGGGGATGTGGTGGGATGTGTTCCTGTAGTTTCCTGGGATCCACCTGGTCTTCATACAGATGATAGTGCAGGTTGGTAGGCCACAGACTGATTGTAGCTCCCCTGCAGCTTACGTGTCAGGACCATGTTTGTGGTCCTCTCCAGCTGTTCTCAGGGGGTTCTCCCCAGTCTGCGACCCTTCAATAAATAGCCAGGATGCCTGCATGGGATCTGGGGGCCCAGGAGGCTTATGAGTAACCCTGTCTGGAGTTTGGGTATGCCTGCTGGGTAGTTGAGTAGCTCTTACCCTGAGGCTCTCCTGGTGACGTTTCCCGATTCCTGGATTCAGAGGCTTCCGCTGGTCTGTTTTGCTGAGAGTCTGAGAGAAGGGAGGAGGCTCCTGCCCAGGGATTTTAATAAACCCTGGGTAGCTGGGTGAAACCCAGCACCTTCGAGTCACTCAGATTGTTGCTCAGCATCTTATAACTCTGTGGCTTTATGGCTATTTTCCCTGCTTTCAAAATGTGTCCCCATGCGCCACCACCATCTTGGATCCCCCACTTAACATTTCTTAAAAGGAATACATCAATCCCTGAGATCTCCAAAATTCTCAGTAAACAGAAAGTGTAATTTAAACAAACAAACAACAACAAAAACAAAACAAACCTGTACCAAAACATCTCCTGGTGGCTCAATGCCATTTCCTGAAATTCCATTATTTGTTATTTGAAAACACTACTGTATTTAATGCAAATTTCTCTAAAATTACAAAGCGCAAGATACTGTTAAATTGTTCAGATATTTCCTATTACCCACATGCTCATGAATACAAAATTATTTTAAAAATGACTCCCAGTTACCCAAGGTTCTGAACTGTATAGGGTCAGTTTTAGAGTCAAGGAGAGCATATTGAAGAAACTTCAGTCCACCTACACTCTCCATTGACCTTGTACTTTTTGTATGAGCAACTTATTCTAAAACAAATGTTTAATCTTGAATGAATCCTAAAGTTAATTCCCACTTTCCTATCCCAAGTGTATTTGTGCCCTTCTCAATTACTTCAGTCCGTATTTGATGTGGAAGAGAATACAACCAAAGGAAGCCAGATAAGCTTCCACTGCAGGCATTTTCTTCAGAGCCCAGAATTGTCATGAAATTACCAAGGGCCTGTGTCAGCATAGACATCAAGTGAGAATATGTCTCACACTGTTACTAAAGAATGAGAAACATTATGACACAATACAGTGATGTTAAACTTTACATACCAAATTAAAGGTTTTGTTTATTTATACTGTGCAGTGAAATTATGTACAGAAATATGACTTGATTCCTTGGGGGCAGTCCTGATGGCTACAACTCAAGATGTCTGAGATCTTTTCCAGGTGAATTCATACAGAAGCCTGGTGAATCTTTGCCATTTAGGAATTAGTTCTAAGGGACGAGAATAGAAAATAACAAAGAAAATTCCAGAGAATAATGTGCCAAGGTGGCATCAGTGGAAAAAGTAACAGCTCTTTCTTGGTTTACCTGATCTTCATTCAGCCAAGGGAGTATAGTCTGAAAAGCTTGATTTATGCAAACTTAGAGGAGGCAGGTACAATGCTAATGGCCCACAAAGTCTGCAGTGGATCTGGCTTCATCCTTTCATTTCTTGCCCTCTGAACCAGTAAACAGGAGACTATGGGACATGTGCTCTGGGCCTCTATCTTGATAAGCCTTTCCCCTAATGAGCCACCTCCTTTCTTGTAACCATTCACGTGTTTCTGTATAAATCATCACAAAGAGGCATGTGGTATGGAAAGTTCAACATCTGCCCTGTAGACTCACACCTGTAGGAGAGTTCTGGGAACTCAGGCTGGACTTCCTGTTGCTTATGCTGATTACCACATTTGATCGCTCTAAAAGCATCCTAAGATTTGGGAAGCATTTGAGAAGTCAAAATAATTTTGAGGAATCAATCCACCCTCATTAAGTGTTATCTGTATGGCCATCTCATTTTGAAATTTAACTTATATTTCACCTATGAAGAATGGCTTTTGGCAACGAGCCCTTCTTTTAGTCAACATTCTTTGTAGGCAATGACAAAATCTGGAAAAAAAACCTTCTACTCAACTATTTTTTCATTTTTTCAAATATTTATTAAATAACAATGTATTGGAATGTAACAGAACAACCAAGTGCTGGTAATTTTCTCTCTTTTTCTTTTTGTCAACAACTTAACAAAAGTTTTTATTTTATTCATTTACTCACTAATTTTATTAATAGTAGGAACAAAACACCTTACTTGTAAGCTGGCACAGTGCACCATGCCTATCATCCCACACTTCACTGCTTTTTAATAAAGCTATCTTATTGCTGGCAAATCCTCATCTTTCTGTAACATTCCTATTATCTAAATGTTTCTCATATAGCATGAACTTCAATTCTTCTAACATCTTGGTTGTATTCAATGACATTTTTGTATTCTAAAGCACTGGGCACAAATTACCACACATAAACCTCCATTGCTGAGAACAACTTTGCCCTTTAACTGTCCACTTAACACTCACTCAAATATAAACTGAACTTTCTATGCCCTTTTCTCAGCCATATGGAAATAAGGATTAAATCTAAGCTTACTATATGTTAACAAGTCTGTGTTTCTAAGCCTCTGCTTCACCTCAGCTTTCACTAGTTGTTAAAATTCACTCGCTGTCTTCATATTTGTCCCTTTTGAAGTTCATGCCATTGGATTTAGTTCATTGTTCAGACTAGATTTTTATTTTATCAACTAACATAGTTACCCTTCTTTTTAACATCAGGACATTCCTTGATTTTATGAGCATATGTCTTCTTTACTGTCAGACAGCTAAGATAAACACAGTGCTGTTTGCAGTGTGAAGGATCTGGAAGGACAATGACAATCCAGCAATAAATACTCTTTAAACATAACTGCTCAATTATCTACAACTTCTCCTTTCAAATAAGACTTGTTAATGACACACCAAAAGACTCTGAGTTTGCTGTGAGACACACATATAAATCTCATACTATGGTCATAGTGTAAAATTAAATGAGTTTGATATGCTATGCATTCACCATATATACTGATTCAAATAGTCACTGCTTTTTTACTCAATAATTCCTTTGAGCTCACAACTATAATTCTCCACATTAAATCAATCTAATTTCTCAAATATTATAGCATTAATGAGTCTTTGCATCTTTTTAGGACCACTTGAATTGGTGTAGAATTCCAACTTTGAGTTAGGTTAACAAATAGCATGAGGTCATATGTTATGACAAAGTGAGTGAGGAGTATCTTAAGGAATGTGGAGATAAGGGCCCATGAGTCCCAAGGGAAGGGTTACAAGAGCTGAGTGATACAACTGTCTACTGTCGATATTTTACCATTTCTACAATGAAACTAACTTGTTTTTGAGGATTCCTGGAAAAGATTCTTCGAAGGAGTTGCAGAAAATGTAATAATGAAAGCACTAGAGAATCACATTTTGAACTTTTGATACTTCAATTTTCATTAGCTTCAGTCAAGTACACACTTGCTGATGTAATATTACACACATAAAACGAGAAAAGTATAAAATTAAATGGGAAAATGACAAAGGATGCAGGCCTGCTGCTTCACATGGAGAGCCACACTGCAGGAAGAGAGCGCACCAGTGTCTGCTGTTTTGCCTGTAAGTCAATATTTTGATTTAGTGTTTCTAAATTATTTTTTTATTAAATACTTTATTTTTTTTCTTCAAGTTACATCTCAGTCACAAACCCTTCCCTATTCCCCCTTCCTGTCCCACCCTTCCACCCTCTTCCCCCCAACAGCTTCCCCTTTCAGTCCAACAAATGGTTCCTTCTCTAATAACAGTAAATACTATACAAAACAACAGAAATAAATATGCCACATTTATGAGAGTTAGATGGCCCAGTATATATTCCCAATGTCTAGTTCATACATATTTGGCCCCTGACTTTAACTTTCTACCATCTAACCATCTCCTTGAATTTAAAGTTCTATAACTGACTTAGCTTTCATACTAACTTGCATCACTATTATAACCATCTTCTTAGATCTAGAACGCCCTCTTGATTCCTAAACAACTCAAAATTTAACTATGAGACTCTAGCTGTCTATTCTTCAACCAGCTCAGAGACCTGAGAGGGATAAATATATCTGATTTCATAGGAAGTGCAGGGCCTGCAGCTTCCAAAACTAAGAAATGACATACCAGTGGCTGCCTGGACAGTTCCCATTTTCTCTCCACACATTCCAGCATCAGTCTTCAGCCTTTTGGTCCTGTTTCTCTGACCGACATTGATTGTAGAGCAGGAATTATGAAGGACTTACCTAACCTGTCTTGGCAGAGCTAGGCTGTCGACTTCCCTGCTACCAAGTTTTGTCCTTTTTGGACAGCAGTCTGTCTACAGTTGAAGCAAGGAGTTTTTTCATGCCAAGAGATAGGCTTGCCACTAATTCAACCATCTCACACTGGAGATTCTTCGATGCTTATCTTCTACTTGGAGTAGAATAGGGGGTGCTGTCAGGAGCTGATATGTCTCGATATCAAAAAAAAACCTTAATTTAAGATAACATCTTTGAATGCCATATTCTGCAGATCTCTTGGGGTTTTTGAAGATGCCCTATCCATCTCTTGTATTTAGATAAGCAAATGTTGCTTGTCTCTTAACAACTTGATTACTGAGTAGTTTAGAGAATATCTGTGATAGACTGTCATAGTAGCTAACAAAATGACATGTTTGCATGACTAGGAGTTTGTTTTTCTTAACTATCCTAAACAGTTTTATACGGTTGGTATCAAGAGGCCAGAGCTTCACATTTTATTTTTAAGTATCTCTAGGTATGATACCATTAGGAAGCATTACCTTTAATTTTGTATCAATATACAAAGCTTTATTCACTTGTGGCTAAATATACTCTTAATTTTGTATCAATATACAAAGATCAGAACTGATGTAGTCCAATAGGATCTTATTTTTGCACAATAAACAATGGTCAATACCACTTTAGCCAAATATTCTACTAATTTGGTATCAATATACAAAGGTATAAGGGCATATTCAATAATCTGTCCCTTCTTCTTGGTCCTTCCAGTGCTATGTCTATGTCTCATTTTTCTCAAGTCCGTGCACTCCTACATTGGAGAGAAAGAAGGATACAGAAAAGGAAAAGTAGGAAGTCCCTGGGTCTAACCTCCAAAACCCATTAAACAGGACCATTTAACAGCTTGTAATCTCTTCCCCTAAATAACAGAGTATTCAGTTATCCTTCAAATAACCAAAAAAGGGGAGGCAGAGAAACACCGTCCCCACCCTCTGGGCATGGGACGTCGCTCTCTTAAAATGACTTCCTGCTGATTTGGGTTGTAGTAAACCTGTTTGGGGCCTGAACCAAAATGGAAAAATGGTTTAAAATGTTAGTACACTCCTTTTATGTTCAGTCCTTCTGTTCTCAGCTGTTTAGATGTCCTAAGGAGTTTGTAGGCAGAAGCTGATCTTGCAGGCTTTACTGAGGTTCTAGCTGGGGCATTGTGTAGAACTGAACGGTCTTAGCGATATTGAATTGTTGTGGTTGTAGGCTTTTGATGGAGACAGCTATTGAGGGAGTCTGTCAGGCTGAATCAACTGGGTCACTCGTCTTCTTTGGTGACTGATTCTGTTTTCTGCTGAGGTTTCCGTTGTCCAGTTGTCCCTGGGTTCCTTGAATGGATGCTTTGATTCTCCTGGAAAGATAAGAACAGAGCCCTGCCCTAATCCTAACTCTGGGAAAATTACCCTCTTTTTTTTGGGGGGGGGGGGCTAGGTAATATTTCTCCTGAAGCAAATTTGGTTTTTTGACAATATATAAAGTGTTATCTTTCAATCTAGGTTAAAGAAGAAATTATTTTGTTATTTTGGAGCTAAACCAGCTTTAGTGCATATATTTTGAGATCTCAAAGGACAATTTGTTTGTATTGACTAGGCCTTTTGTAAGTAGCTTTTAAACTTAAGTCTTTCCAAATCCTATATGTGTGTCTCTGCATTCTAGTTATTGGGATCAGAGACCTGTGGTTCCCATCTGAAGGGATTAAAGATGTGTTCCACCACTCCTGGATCGAAGTTTTTCTCTATTTAGAGTTTGTTTTTATCAGGCTGCCCTTGAGCTCTGAGATCTGCCTGTTTCTGTCTCTAGTGTGTTGGGATTAAGGGTGTACTCTTCTTGAATGATGGGATTAAGGGTGTGCACCCTTTATAGATTCTTTTTCCAAGTCTATAAAGAATTGTATTGGTATTGTGAACCCAAATCAACAAAATCAGAAATGAAAAGGGAGAGATAACATCAGATATTAAGGAAATCCAGAGAATTTTAGGTCCTACTTTAAAAATCTATACTCCACCAAATTTGAAAACTTAAGTGAAATGACAATTTTCTTTATGAATTCCATCTACCTAAGCTAAATCAAAGTCACGTTAGCAGATTAAACAGTCCTATAACCTCTAAGGAAATAGAAACAGTCATTAAAAATCTCCCAACCAAAAATGGCCCAGGGCCAGATGATTTCAGCACAGAATTCTACCAGACCTTCAAAGAAGAGCTAATACCAATACTCTTCAAACTCTTTCACAAAATAGAATCAGACAACACTGCAAACTCATTCTATGAGGCCACAGTCACCCTGATTCCTAAACCACAAAAGGACCCAAAAAAGAAAGAAAATTTCAGACCAATCTCCCTCATGAACATAGATGCAAAAATACTTAATAAAATACTGGCAAACTGAATCCAAGAACACATCAAAAGTAGCATACACCATGATCAAGTAGGCTTCATCCCAGGAACGCAGGGGTGGTTTAACATATGAAAATCCATCAACATAATTCACCATATAAACAAGATGAAAGAAAAAAAACACATGATAATCTCGCTAGATGCAGAAAAAGCATATGACAAAATCCAACACCCCTTCATGCTAAAAGTTCTGGAGAGAACAGGCATACAAGGACCATACCTATGAATAATGAAGGCGATATACAGCAAGTCAGTAGCCAACATCAAATTAAATGGAGAGAAACTTAAAGCATTTCCTCTAAACTCAGCAACAAGACAAGGATGGCCACTTTTGCCATATCTCTTCAATATGAAGTTCTAGCAAGAACTTCAGTACTTGAAGTTCTTGCTAGAGCAATAAGACAACTAAAGGAGATCAAGAGGATACAAATTGGAAACGAAGAAGTCAAATTATCCCTATTTGCAGAAGATATGATAGTATACATAAGCAACCCCAAAAATTCCACCAGAGAACTCTTACAGCTGATAAACACCTTCAGCAGCATGGCTGCATACAAAATTAATTTTTAAAAAATCAGAAGCCCTTCTTTATGCAACAAACAAATGGGCTGAGAAAAAAATCAGGGAAACAACACCCTTCACAATAGCCACAAACAACATAAAATACCTGGGGGTAACTCTAACCAAGCAAGTGAAAGACCTGTATGACAAGAACTTCAAGTCCTTGAAGAAAGAAATTGAAGAGGACATCAAAAGATGGAAAGATCTCCCATGCTCATGGATATTTAGGATCCACATAATAAAAATGGCCATCCTACCAAAAGCAATATACAGATTCAATGTAATTTCTATCAAAATACCAACACAATTCTTTATAGACCTGGAAAAAGCAATTCTCAATTTCATATGGAACAACAAAAAACCCAGAATAGCTAAGTTAATCCTGTACAATAAAAAAAAAAAGTCTGGAGGTATCACCATCCCAGATTTCAAGCTGGACTACAGAGCAATAGTAATAAAAACAGCATAGTACTGGTATAGAAACAGACCAGTAGATAAATGAAATCGAATTGAAGACCCAAAAATGACCCCACACACCTATGGTCATTTAATTTTTGACAAAGAAGCCAAAACTGTACATTGGCAAAGGACAGCATCTTCAACAAATGGTACTGGTCCAACTGGATGTCCACATGTAAAGGAATGAAATTAGACCCATACTTATCACCTTGTACAAAACTTAAGTCCAAGTGGATTAAAGACCTTAACATAAGGCTAGACACACTAAATGTACTAGAAGAGAAAGTGGGGAAAACCCTCGAACTCACTGGCACAGGAGACAACTTCCTGAACAGAACACCAACAGCTCAGGACCTAAGACCAACAATCAATAAATGGGACCTCATGAAACTGAAAAGCTTCTGTAAGGCAAAAAAACACTGTCATTCAAACAAAACGGCAACCTACAGATTGGGAAAAAAAAAATCTTCACCAACCCCACATCTGACAGAGGGCTAATATCCAAAATTTACAAAGAACTCAAGAAATTAAATGCCAAGAAACCAAATAATCCAATCAAAAAATGGGGAATAGAGCTAAACGGCGAATTCACAAAGGAGGAATCCCTAATGGCTGAGAGACACTTGAAGAAATGCTCAACATCCTTAATCATCAGAGAAATGAAACTCAAGACTCTGAGATTCCATCTCACACCTGTCAGAATGACTAAGATCAAAAGCTCAAATGACAGCACATGCTGACGAGGGTGTGGAGAAAGGGGAACCCTCCTCCTTTGCTGGTGGGAGTGCAGGCTTGTGCAACCACTATGGAGGTCTGTCTGGCGATATCTTAGAAATCTAGGAATAACCTTGCCTCAGGACCCAGCCATACCACTTCTGGGTATACACCCAAATGACTCCTCGTGGAATCATAAGGAAGTTTCCTCTTCTATGTTCATAGCAGCCTTATTTGAAATAGCTAGAAACTGGAAACAACCCAGATGTCCCTCAACCAAAGAATGGATTAAAAAACTGTGGTACATTTACACAATGGAATACTACTCAGCCATCAGAAACAGTGAAATCATGCAATTTGCAGCCAAATGGATGGAACTAGAGAAGCTCATCCTGAGTGAACTAACCCAGATCCAGAAGGATGCACATGGTATCTATTCACTTATAGTCGTATGTTAGCCATATAGTACAGGATAACTATACTACAATGAATGCACCAAAGGGGACATGAACATAGACTTTGTTTCCTGTCAGTGAGGCAACTTGCCCTAGTGGTGCTGCCTTATATGGCCCCAGTGTATGATGATGCTCTTCTTGGCCCTCATATGACTGCTGAACTGGGGTGGGGGACTATTATGTAGGGACACTCACTCCAGAGGAGTGGTATGGAAGGGATAGGGGGTAGAGTGTGGGAGGGTGGGACTGGGAGGGGTGGAGAGAGGACACTATTATGGAGATGTAACCTGAAGTAATAAATAAATAAATTTATAAAATGAAAAAAGAGAGAATCATATTTTTCACTTTTGATACTTCAATTTTCATTAGCTTCAGTCAAGTATACACTTGCTGATGTAATATTACACACATAAAATGAGAAAAGTATAAAATTAAATAAGAAAATGACAAAGTATACAGGCCTACTGCTTCACATAGAGAGCCACACTGCAGGAAGAGAGCACACCAGTGTCTGCTGCTTTGCCTATAAGTCAATATTTTGAATTTACTGTTTCTAAATATCTTTGTTTCATCAAAAATAAAGTATACTTAATGTTTTAATTCTTTACAACCCTGAATTGGATGACTCACTAATAATGGTCCTCTTATGTTTTAAGTAGAGATATACTCCCTCTAAATCAGAATTATACTTTCAATATCTTTTTACAAAAGAACAAATATAAGAAGTGAAGATATACTATATATCAAGCCTAATACAAGATATTTTCTGGGATAAAGCAATATATGTCACTTTCTTCCAACTCATAATTTGATGGAGAGAATACATGGGCACTTATACTAGGATAGAGCAGATGTTTAAACCTGTGATTTATAACCCCTTTGGGGGGGTCACATATCAGATATCCTGCATATCGAACGTTTACATTACAATTTATAGCTAAATTACAGTTTTGAAGTAGCAGCGAATACTTTTTTGGTTGGGTATCAGCACAACAGAGGGAACTGTATTAAAGGGCTACAGTATTAGGAAGGTTGAGAACCACTTGAATAGAGTAAGGTAAAAATAATTTAATGATAAAAGAGTACTCGGTAAAAATCAATAGGCCAAGTTAAATACAGGGATATATGTGCTAGAGAGATGGCACAGTGGTTTAGAGCTCTTGTTGCTCTTGTGGAGGACCTGGGTTTTCCAGCATTCACGCTGTGTGACTTAGGACTGTTTGTAACCAGTCCCAGGGAATCTGATGCCATCTTCTAGCCTCCATGGGTACCTGTACTAATCTGGAATATGCACATATCTTTAGGCACCCACATATACACATAAGATAGATAGATAAATAAATAAATAAATATTTAAAATAGATTTATCTGCTGAGTAGAGCACATTTTAGGTCAAATGCATTTTAATGGAAATATGAAGCCTTTTATACAGCTAGAAAGAAACATGGAGCATTTGATTCCAAAGAAATAGAAGAAGGCACATGATAGTAGTGAACATTTCATATGGAATCAAGAACCCTGGTGTTAAATCTAACTTCTGCTGTCTGTTTTTTTATATATAATAATATCAGAGTTCTTATTTACCTAGAAATAACACTTATGTAACAATAATAAAGGGAATATATCTTCTTTTTCTTAAAATTACAAGATTGTTACACCATTTTCTCCCTCCAAACCTTATTATCCCCCTTGCTCTCTCAAATTCATGCACACACACATACACACAATTTCTAAATATATCCTGCTCAGTCTGTATAATATTACCTGTATATATGATCACAGGGCTGATCAGTTGATATTGCATAACTAACTGAGGGGCTCTTCTCTAGGGAAGACCATTTTTTCTACTCTCATCATTCTTCAGTTTCCTACATTCTTTGTCTAGAGTTAAGACCCTGTCATCTTTCCCCTGACCATCTTAGCATGTCCATTGGTGGTCATGTTCAGGTGTTGTATAGGCAGCCATGATAATGAGGCTTCATGGATGTAGCCTCTCTGACATTTCTAGGAGACACAATCTCATGTAAACTTCCTGTTCTTCTGGCTCTTACAATCTTTTCACCTTCTATTCTACAATGATTCCTGATTTTTCAACTTGTCTAAATCACTTTCTACATCTGAAAAAAATATTCATTTCCAAAATGTTCTTATGTTATTCAGTGAAAGCAAAGCAGTATAAATAGTATCTGAAATGTCATGAAAGTAATAAAAAATGAACTATCCATGGAAGATAAGCACCATCTACTTTGGCTAGAGTTTATTATATAGGTGATAAATACAAATGAAAGTATGTAACCTCTAAAAGTCCTTCTGTGTACAAATAAAGAGTTTAGTTTTTTAAATGATACAATAATTTATATAAAATAAAATTCACCATTTTTAAAAACACAATCTCATTACTTTTGAGAAATGTGTCCCTAAATCTCCATAAATTCTGTCATAGCTCTAATTAATCCAATTGTTAATTCTAAGCTACTATTCTTTTGCTACTATAACATGCCCTGTTCTAAAATTTCCAATAAATGGAATCAATCAGGCTATAGAATGTGTGACTGAATTTCAGTTTCCTAAATGTGTTTTAAATTGTCTGTGATGCTGTGTATTGATGCTGGGTAACAGGCCACCACATTTTCCTTCCTTCACCAGCTGATAGACAACTGGATTCTCAAGAGTTTGGCATTGCTATGTGTAAAGCTGTAGGAAATTTTGAACATAAGTTTTTCTTTTCTATTCCTTTTGGGAAAATAGGGTGAGATATCTGGTACACAAGGAATGGTGTGTTTAAATATTGAAGAAGCTGCCACGCTGTCTCTACAGGTTATATGATAGTTCCACTTCTAAAACAGAGCCAAGAGACCTAAAATTTGGATGGAGAGGGATAATGTAATAAGAGAAGGAGGGGGTGAGACAGAATAACAGAAATGAAAAAGAGTAAATGACATTATACACACAAAAGAAAGAGAAACAAGTAAATACATTTAGAAAAAGGAAATCCAACTATGTAATTATTTTTCTAAATTTGACATTGTTAGCATTTTCTTTAACTAACTATCTAAACAACCCACTCAATTTTCTTCAATTATCATTATCAAGACATTTTAGTGTTGGTATAAAGATCAACAGACTAGAGACCAGAGATAATGCTTTTTATGAAAGATCACAGATCTATATTAATGAGTCAAGATTGTGAAACTCTAGATAAGACATGAAAGAAATGTTGGAAATTTTATGTCCTAAATAAGACTCAGTGTAAATCATCAAAATAATGGCAAGTTAGACTTTATACAAACTAAAAATATATGACCTTTAATTGAAAATAGATGTCAAAAAAACTAATAATCCAATTTAAAATGGGGCACAGGTTTAAAAAGAGAATTCACAGTAGAGGAAATAGCTAAGAAACACTTAAAACTTTTTCAACATCTTTAGTTATCAAAGAAATTCAAATAAAAAACTACTTTGAGGTTTAATTTTACACCCATCAGGATGATTAAGATAAATAAAAGCAAATAATCACTCATGCTAGCAAGGATATGGACTCAGGAGAACATTCATCTACTGATGATGGGTCGACAAAATTGTGTGGCCACTACAAAAATCTGTGTGACAATTCCTCAGGGAGGTGGGAATTGACCTAACTCAAGATACAACTATACATCTATAGTGCATATAGCCTAAGGATCTTTCTTCATCCCACCACAGAGACACTTGCTCGATCATGTTCTTTGCTACTCTATTCATAGCAGCCAGACATTGGAAACAACCTAGATGCCCCTCAATAGAAAAATGGATAAAGAAAATGTGGTACATTTGCACAATGTAATTACTCAGACTTTAAAAAAAATGACATCCTGAATTTTTCAGGTAAATGGATGGAACAAAAAAACAAAAATCTCAAATGAGGTATCCAAGACCCAGAAAGACAAATATAGTATGTTTCCATTTATGTGGATATTGGCTATTAAGTCAATGATAACCAAATTACAATCTGTAGGACCACAGAGGTTAGATACAGAGTAAGAGACTGGGGGAACAGATAAATCTCATTAGGAAAGGGAAATAAAGTAGGTAGTTATGGATGGATGGGGTCATGCTGGAACAGGATAATCAAGTGAATAGGGGGAGAGAAAATATGGAGAGAGAGAGCTAAAATTAAGGGGTATTTGAGGGGTAGTATGAAAACATAATACAGTAGAAGCTCTCTAATATATACACATATGAAGGCCACTTAAATGGAAATTACCAAATAATGGGAAAGACAGAGTCCCAATTGGCCTTCTCTTGTCACCAATTGAAGTGCTTAGTACCAGGATCAGATTACATCTAATTGAGTTGTTGGCCAAGGGAGTTCCATGGAAATCCACAAACAACTCAGGCTGTTGCCAAGACAATAGGTGCTCTCCACAAACTGACAGCAAGGCCCCATTGCTGAAGATAACACCTACACAACTCTTTGAACATGGAGAAATTGAGCTGACTACATGCAGACGTCTCCATTATATGCTAGTGCCTTTGGTACAGGGAAGGTACTCTGCACACTATCAAAAAAAATTTAACTACCAAGCCAGCCACAATCCCTTTGATCTATGATGATGTTCCACCAACAAAATATGCTAGGGCAACAGAGGCAGAAAACTTGTGAGAATAACCAACCAATATCTGATGTGACTTAAGGGCCACTCTATGAGATGAAACCCATACTTCAGTGACCAAGAACCAGAGACTAAATACCCCATGGTCCTAGGACAAAATCAAATAATACTGATCTTTAAAAAAAAAAAATGTGGCAATAAAATTACTCCTAACGGCATTCTGATATACTTATAGATCAAACCCTTATTCAACCATCACCAGAGAAGCCTCTTTCTGCAAATATGGGAACAAATACAGCCAGACATTAAGCAGAGAGTGAGGTACCTTGGAACAATCAGTCCTAAATGGAGACAATATATTTCAGCAATGTCCTAGAGAAACAGGACCTCTCTCTCTTTTTTTTTTTTTTTTTTTTTTTGCTAGTGGGAAGACAAATTGTGCTAGTACTTTGAGATGCAGTTTGTTAAAAAGTAAATGAACTTATGCTATATAACCCAAGAATTGTACTTCTTGGTGTTTTGCCAAAATGAATTATAAACTCATCCCTTAATCAACACTAGCACATAAATGTTCAGATAAGCGTTACTGATGGCCTGGCCAGTAAGAAGCAGCCCAAATGTCTTTTAGTATAAGACATCCCCACGAAAGTTGTATTAACAGTTTCGTGATGGTAGCTTGTCATTTGAATCTGCAATTCCCTAACAGCATGTTGATGTGGAGCAAATTTCCATGTACTGTTTGTCATCTATATGTACTCAATGGTGAGATATCTTTTCATAATTTTCATTATTTTGCCTGATTAGCATCAGTGAAAATAAAGACTCCTCGAAACAGGGATTAGAGGAAGTGGAGAAACAGACAGACAAAAATAAGTGTGATCTAGTAGCAATCTATTTTAGGTACTATAGTTTGTTTACAAGGAACACAGACCAACTGTACCTAAACTAACCAAATGAAAGATTTTGGTGCTCTGGTTAAAATAGTTAAACCTAGGGAGAGAAGTAGAGCACGTGTTCTGTACCATCCACTTTACCATAGAATACATCAGTGAAGAAGAGTACGGCTTAGTCTGTAACTCAGCAGAACCCACATCACTTCTGTGCTTTTCCGTGTTACACATCAGAGCAGTTTCTTTATATATATATAAGTACTTTATTTTTTTTCTTCAAGTTACATCTCAGTCACAAACCCTTCCCTATTCCCCCTTCCTGTCCCACCCTTCCACCCTCTTCCCCCCCCCCAACAGCTTCTCTTTTCATTCCAACAAATGGTTCTTTCTCTTATAACAGTAAATTCTATACAAAACAGCAGAATTAAATATGCCACATTTA
>CAJQZJ010004760.1:12424977-12444735 GCA_907164525.1 Lophiomys imhausi
TCATCGTGTGTACATATAGTTAAGTAAACATAAAACAATATTACTTACTTTGATTTTATTTTTCAAATATTCTTAGTGTTATTTATCGTACTTCCCTCCTTTTCCCCATATGTAACCTTCCTTTTCCATCCCGAAGTAAGTCTCCCTGATTTTTCTCATCGTCCCATTGATAGTACTCATGTTTTACTATTCTGCTCTCTGTGGCCTCCCACGTCATGGTCCCTTTTTACTTTCCTGGTATGTTGTATTACTCCAGGTGACATGCACAAATAAGAGAGAAAATAAGGTATTTGTCTTCAAGGGTCTGGGTTTCCTCACTTAGTGTAAACTTTTCTGGGTCTATAAGTTTACCTGCAAATTTCATGATTTCATTTTTCTTTAAATCCGAATACAGTTCCGTTGTACATACATACCATATTTTTTATTATCAATCCACCAGTCAAAGGACATTTAGGTCATTTCCATTTCCTATCTATTGTGAATAAAGCAGCAATGAATATGGTTGAACATCATAAAATTCACATGGAACTACAAGAATACCCTAAATAGACAAAGTAATTCTGATAAAACAACAACAGTGATGCTGACCATATTATCGTACTAAATTTCAAGATATATTATAGAACTCCTATAATAAGCATAGCATGGCACTAGCACAAAAACAGACATGTAGATTAATGAAAAATAGAATAGTCTCAAACATGAGTTCATGCAACAATAATCATCTGCCATTTGTCAAAAGGCGAAAAATGTACCCTGGAGAAAAGACAGCATCCTCAACAAATGATCCTGGGAAAACTGATTGTCCACCTGGACAACAATGAAGGTTGATCCAGGTCTATCAACCTTCAAAAAAAGGCCACTCCAAATGGACCAAAGATCTCAAATGTGAAAGAAAAAATGCTGAAACTTCTAGAAGAAAACATAGCATTGTAGGCAGTACCCTATAACATATAGGTGCAGGTAAATATTTTCTGAATAAGATTACATTCACACAGGAATTAAGACCAAGGGTTGACAAATGAGATCTTATAAAAATAAAATGCTTCTGTACAGCAAAGGAAATAATCATAACATAAAGAGAGGAATCCCACAGAGTAAGAAAGAACCCTTGTCAGCTATACATCTGGTGAAGAATTCATATCCAGAAACACATAAACAACTCAAGAAAGCAATTGATCCAGCTTTAAAAATGAGTTATGGATCTAAACATAGAGTTTTCAAAGGAAGAAATAATGGTGGCTAAGAAATACCTCAAAAATGTTCAATATCATTAACATTTAGGGAAATGCAAATTAAAACTAATTTGAGATTTCATTTTACCCAAGTGAAAATGGTTAAGATCAAGAAAACAACTAACAACAAAACCTGGTGAAGATGTGAGGAAAGGGGAACCATCAACAGTTGTTGGTGAGATTTCAAATTTATGCATACACTCTGGAAATCAGTGAGAAGAGTTCTCAAAACCTAAAGGCAGATCTACCACATAACTTAACAATTATGCTCCTTGGTATATGCTCAAAAGATGCAACATCAAACAATAGTTTTAAAGTGTTTTTCCCCTTCCTTTTGTTTTAACTTTATTACATTTACTGTTTTATTTATTTTTTTCATTGTTTGAAAATTGTATGTATTGCATATTTAACTCCCATTTAATATTCATTACTCAAACATAAATTTTAATGTGCTAAATTTACACTGTTCTCATTTTCAAATAGATTGTAGTTTCTCTGGAAAAAAAAAAAAACCTCCCTTACCCTTGCCCAACTCATTTATGCTTCTGTAAGATAAAAGAATCAGCTTAGACTCAGAGATTTTTCTATCAACTATGCTTACTCATGTGTCCCATGACACAATAACAGTGGGTCACATAAAAGGATTTATTTGGGGCATGATTTCCAAGTTAGAAAGTTAATTTTATAACCCACAGCATTCTTTATAACTATTCCCGTACAAGTATTTTATAGCTATCAAGCAGATTTTTAAGGCCACAAGGATAGAAGAATGCTTTAGAAGACTGTATCAGAAGATTGCAATTTTGCCAATATGGTTGAAATAAAATTGATGGCAATAATTTTGCATGGCATTGATCTCATTCTTAAATAGAACTCATTTGGGTTGTATTTAGGATAAAACTAAATTCTAAGTCAAGGCTAGAATCTGAAGACTCAGTCTTTCTCAGAATATCCAAAGAAAGTGTTTGTGTTCTGTGTGCTTCACAATATTTCTGGATAGTTACTTCATTATATTTTAATTACCTTACCCACATTTAACACATGAAGATGCTGAAGTGATAAATATTAAATACCTTGACCAGATCCATCAAACCAATTAAACATTTTAATAGGGGTCAAAATCCAAGGTGCTTATTCAATAGGCTCTGGCCACTGTCCAAATGTTACCCATTTCTTCTCACAAACATGAGATTAACCTGCATATAAACAGGTTAATATACAAATGTAGTTATGTAACATGGATATTGTGGATTGTGCTTTAGAAAATTAAGTTCCAGAATGTCATAACTAGTGTGGTCACCTCTTTCTCCACAATTAAAAAGATATGTGTGTCAAATAAAAAATAAAGGTAAACAGGTTTTGGAAAAAAGAGAAGGATAAAAAAAATTAGATCAATTCTGTTCTGATCTCATGATTGATAAAACAACTTGAATGAGTTTAGGTTCAAGGTCCTACATGTTTGAAAGCATAAATATAAATTTGGTAATTTTTGGCTCCTCTCAATAACCCAAATTAATAATTTAGATAAAGTTTTAAGGTTTTATCATGGTATTATTATAGACAGAATGCTAGGATGTTCAAAAGACAAACACATGTTTTCAAGCACTTTTCAGCCAACATGTACTGATTAGCCAGATTCTAAATGCAGACATAGAATTAGCTCTAGGAAAACAACATGTCATGGATGAGTTGAAATCACAAGATTATAAACTTTTGACCTCAGAACAATTTACACCCACAGCATGGACTCAATAAATAAGCTCTGAATTGGACTGTTAACACAGATACTCTGCAGTATCCATGGACTTGTGAACCACTGTGCCTCATCCGCAGTGGCATGACCCATCCTGCTGAACTGTCCATTCTTCACAGCAAGAGTCGTACTTTATGAGACCCTCTTCACCAACTAACAGTAGGCTGAAGAAAGTGCTTTCACTGCTTAATTTGAATTAAAGGGGGGAGAATATGTTTCCTTTTCACATTTGTTGAAAGCAATTCCTTCAGAGTGAAATGACACCTGTCAAAGTCCTTGATAGCTTCACATTTCCTGTTAAAATTGCTAGCCTCAAAAAGCATACCAACCTGGTCCTAAGTGCTCCAGGATCATGAACAGCACAGCTATAATTAGGAACTTTTGCCTGGTGTTAACAAATGCCAGGAGGCATCACAATCTCTGCAGATGAATTCTCTGGGAGTTAATTGGCTCTCTCCCTTTATTCTTTATAGAATTATGTTGCTCCAACATACCTGGCGCTTGCTCCAGGCGTGGGTCAAAGCATGGCGGTGCCAATTATTTAATATTCATGGCATCTTATAAGAAATGAAATGTACATGAGGCCCGTCATATTTAAGACCAGTAAAGCCAGTGCATTTATGAA
Organism: Lophiomys imhausi; assembly: GCA_907164525.1. NCBI lineage: Eukaryota > Metazoa > Chordata > Mammalia > Rodentia > Muridae > Lophiomys > Lophiomys imhausi. The sequence continues at coordinate 12,428,591 of CAJQZJ010004760.1, forward strand.
ATAGCCTAGTTCTATGAATAATAACTTGAGGAACTCAAGGCCACAGGAAATTTGCTTCTTACATTTTGGAATTGGTCTTCTTCTTAAGCTGTTAACATCCTTCCAATCTCTTCCTTCTAGCAAGAGAATTACAGAAATGTGAAACCAAGCCTGCTTTTTACTTGGGCTCAGAATCCAAAGTTAGGTCCTCCTACTTACTTACCTGTCAGGCATGTAGCCCACTGAACCATTGCCCAGCTCTACGGAGACATTAAACAGTTTCATTGAGGTGTAATAGTGATAGTCTCATAAACTTCACACATTAGGATTGTGTAATTGATTGTTGCACATGTGCACACCTGTGAAGTCCTCACCCCATCAAGATAATGGACATACTATAGCCATCATTCCCTCTCAAGGCCTCTTTGTAATCCTCTGTAAATCTCTTCTTTTCCCCATTCCAACTCCTCTCTCCAAATGGCACTTGAGACTAGTTTGTGCTTTCTAGATCTTTACAAAAATTTATTCACAATAGTATACATTTTTAATTTCCACTAAGCACCATCTTGAGATTCATCTGTGTTACTATATATAGAAATAATTAGTTTTTCATTGTTAAATATTATTCTATTGTATAAACATGCTACAATTTATTTATGCTTTTTGTTGATGAGTATTTAGGTTGTTTGATGGTTTCCAGTTTGGAACTATGACAATTTAGTGTGCTATGAATAATTGGACCTGTCTTTTCACATGTATGTGTGCATGCTTTCTATACACATCACACATTTTCTCTTGATTGAGTAACTATGAATGCCAAATTTTACAGTTATTGGGTCTAGTAGGTATTAATGTAAGAGCCACTTGATTTCTATATAAATCATATATCATCTCAATATAAAGATGAGTTTACTTCCTTCTTCCAAATCTGAAAGCATTTTGCTTCTTTTTTTTTAATGCACCATTACACTAGCCAGATTTTCCAGTACAATGTACAATAGAACTGCTTTAGAACAATACCTCAATCTTGTTTCTAATATTGGAACAAAGTATTTAGAATTCAACACAGATATGATGTCAACTATAGGTGTCACAGATATCATTTACAAGGTTGAGGAAGTTCTTTTTTATTACTAATGTGTTGAGAGTTCTTATCAGGAACAGATGCAAGATCTCACCAAATGTTTTTACTGTATAAATGAGATAACTATTGCCACCCTTTTATTGCACTAGTATTATATATGAGTTGTCTTGATTGACTTGCAAAGGTTAAAATAATGTAATATTTATATAATAAGCTTTACTTGGCAGTTATATATTTTCTTACAATATATTGTTGCTTGAATTTAACAAAAGGCATTCTTTTAAAATTGGACATAATTGTGAGCATTTATCAAGAACACAGGTTTTATGAAATCACAACCATAATCAAGTCATTAAAGTTTTCTATATTTTAGTTTACTCAACTGCACAATATCAATAAGGGAAAACAACTGATCTGTTTCCTGAGCAGCCAGTAGAACAAAATTAGGTAATATAATTGTGAGATTACTACAGGACCTGGTAGATGATCACTGCTAAACAAGAAGTATAATGTATTTTGAGTGGCTGTAGAGCAGGTTATCAATCATAAGAGAAGATGAGGAGTTTTGGAGTAATTATGAGAAGTTATGAAATACCACAAAGTCATGTCTAAACTACTCAGAGAAGGGGAGAAGGGGACCTAGAGGGAGGCTTCCATGTTGGAGTCAGAAGAGGGGGAAACTTTCTATTCATCTAAAAACAAGGATGTGAAGACGCTGGTATAGTTGGTCTGTGTCAGGGAACTCTAATGAAGCCCTGTGTCCCAGGGCCACCAGAGGCTTATAATAATGTCAAGGTCTGAACGTGACAAACCTCGTGTCCTTTCAGGACATAGTGCTCAGCATGCTCTAACCTATACCTAAACAAGCTTTCATGAACTACATTCCAATAATTCTATTCTACTCAGGTGCAGCTGTAGAGATTTCTTTGAACAATTTTTCAAGCATGTGTAACACACATAGTAAAAAGTAAAAACATTTTTGTGCCTTGTGTGCAAGCCATCAAAGGAGTCATGAGGTACTTTTATTGCCATAAATTCTAGCTGAAATATATGTGGAAAATATGCTTAAGATAGAAACAAATAAGATGAATTAGAAAAATTAACAGCACATTTTGTTTCTCAAGTTTACCATAAGAAAACTACATAGGTGTGTATTCTGTATTTTATTTTAATGCTATGTTTCTCTGCGTCCTTTTTTGTCTTCTCAAAAACTGTAATCACTTCTCATGTGGCCCATGACATGAATTTGTGATTTTAAAATATATATTTAATTTAAAATAAGAATATATAATTTGTGGAAAAAGTTGTACTAAATGTAGATCCTGATTCTACAAATCAAGTTTTCAACTTTAGTTTATTGATTGCTAATGGCTGCCTTGACAATACAAAGCAAAGTTAGGTACCTTGTCCTATCTGATTCTTTCGAGAAAAATTCATTGGCTCCTCTCTCCAACATATATTTTGTTGTTGTAAGACATATGCTTTTACTGTTTATTCTTCCTGCATATGAAACATTGTCTAATAGTAGCTTTTGCTTGCTTGATTCTCCAGTTTATTCCTGATGCTGATAAACAATGTTTAAAACCCAGTTAAAGCTCAATGAACTTTTGCTTATTCAAGCCTCTCTAACACATAGCTAGCATATATGGAGCAGCTGAAAGAGGAAAACATTAGCAGGAAGCACAGAGGTAGATCAAACACAAAACACTAAAAAAAAAAAACTTTAAAAGATCCTGAAATATGACTACAAACTTCCAATAGGGTTGCAAGAAAAATAATCCCAGGAAACTAAAACACTCAAATTACCAAGTAGTAATGAATATGGTACATAACAAAAAAATACCTCTAGAAATACACATTTATGATAGGGGAAGGAAAAATCATGTTGGAAAATGTGAAACCAGAGCCAGATTGTGAATAGTCTCAATTTTCAGAATGGGAGCTTGGTATAAGGCCAACTTCTGGACATCCTGAATCAAATATATTTGTTTACAAGCTTTGGAACGAATAGTGGAGGGAAAGGTTATAAGCGAGCCAAGAAGATGTCAATTTCCCCTGTAGTTACTTGTTATTTGGGGCAATTCCAAACAAAAGCAGCAAATAGAAAGCTCCCATCCCCTTTATTTCTTCTCTTCACTCTAAGAATACCAATTACAAGTGACTGAAGGAAAATGTTTTCATGCCATTTCCTCAGCCCTAACAGTGTTACACGCCTGGGTTAATTCTAAGGGTTTCAACACAGATACTTTTAAAGAAGAGACAGTTTGAATTTTCCCCTTGATTTCTGTCATTGTGTTGAGGTTATTTTGATGTTTATTGTATCTCTCAGTTGATAAAAATTAAAGTTAGATAAATACAATCAACATATTTTTACTAGTCCTTCAAATTGTGACTTCCTGTCTGTAGGAAACAATAGTAATTTGTAGTGTTTTAGACATTGGGTACCACATCCCTCTCAGGAAATTGAAGTTTTTAATCCACTCAATTGTACACATTGTTATAGATTTTAAAAATGTAATTATGAAGCATGTGAATTTAATCAAATGCACCAGAATTTTAAATATGCTAAATTTTCTAGTGAATGATAAGATAGTATTACATGATTATTAAGCAGAATTTGAGAAAACAATGATATTAAACATAAAAACGTCTTTTAATGCCAACGTGTATGTTTTCACAAGAGTGATGTCACCTTAGAGAGTGAGACAAACTTTATATGTTACAAAGTTTTGTGGCCCTCTGAAGGTTTACAATAGAAAAAAATAATGGCATAGTCTGAAATGTATTGAAATTTCATGGAATTTCAGAAATATTAAGTGTGTGTGTATGTTTAATGTTTACTTAGAAGAGAATGAGATTTTTTTTAAATTGGAGAAATTACAGTCTCTGAGTTTAAGTACCTACCTTATTTTCTAGTTGCTTTGCTATCTTAGTTGCCCAACATTTGAACTACTTTCTGGATATCTTCCTAATATCTACATGTAAGTGTGCATGGGTATGTGCTTGTTGGCATACCCATAGAGATGTGTATAAAATGGTTAAGAGTTGACGTGTGAGAATTGATACGCATCTTAGGATATCCTGATTAATACCACATACCACTCTGGCCAATGAAGAAGGTAGGCTGACTGCAGATCTTCACTGTCCCTCTTGTCCTCCAAATCCAAACTCCATTCTCAGTCCTAGCTCTGTAGCAGACACCTGCTGCTGCCTCCCCTCCTCTCTGCCCCAGTCTCCAGGGATCACACAGATCTTCTCTCCCACCTTCCTCCCATTTATCCTGCTATACCAGCCCCAACTTCAGCAGGTTTTCTCCAGGAACCCTCCAGCCAATCCTGCCTGAGAAGCAAGTAGGCCAGTAAAGCAGGTACACAAGTTCAAGACCTTCACTCTCACCTTTTTCTCCATGTTCCATTCCCAGTCCTTTCCGCAGCTCTGTAGCAGACTATCTATTGTGGCCTCTCTTCACTCTCTACCCCAATCACAGAGGACTAAGAAGATCCTGGTGAAAAACTTTCTATTCCTCCTTCTTGTGGACCCCTTTCCCCTCCTGTACTCCATCCTCATTTCTAAGTGTCAGTTCCTAAAACATAAAAGCACATTTTACCTGGGAACCCAAGTGGCCACACCTATTAGGATCCAAGAAGAATAGGCAACACACAGTCACCACACTTTCCTAAGAACCAGAACCAGAGAGCACCAGAAATCAAGTAGCAAACACCCACCCAACAGACAAGACCAGATATCAGCACTTTGAATTACAATCTTCCTAAATGCAAATGCCTAGATGTCAGTGTAAAAACACAGTCAGTAACAGTCAGGCAATATGCCTCCACTAGAGTCCAGCAACCCATCCACAGCAGGCATTGTGTATGACAACATAGCTGAAGCATTATACAAAGACCTTAAAATAGATTTTAGGAATAAGATAGAAGTCTTTAAAGAAGAAATGAATGAATTCCTTAAAGAAATCTATGAAAACACAAACAAACAATGGAAGGAAATGAATAAAATAGTTCAAGACTTGAAAGTGGAAAGAGAATCAACAAAGAAACACCAAACTGAGGAAAATCTGGAAATGAAAAAGTAGGAACTTGAATAGGAACCTCAGAAGCAAACCTTGTCAATAGAATACAAGAGATATTGAAGGCAAGATAGAAGAAATGGATATCTCAGTCAGAGAAAATGTTAAATCTAAGAAACCCCTGACAAAGAAACACTCAGGATATATGGGCCACTGTGAAAAGACCAAATATATAAATAATAGGAATAGAGGAAGGAAAATAAACCCAGAACAAAGGCATGAAAATATTTTCAACAAAATTACAAAAAGAAAATATACCTAACCTAAAGAAGGAGATGCCTATCAAGATACAAAAACATAAAATACTAAAATACTAAATAGACTAAACCAGAAAAGAAATTTCCCTTGGCACATAATATTCAAAACACTAAATGTACAGAACAAGCAAATATATTAAAAGCTGCAAGAGGGAAAAACCAAGTTGCACATAGAATCAGGCCTAATAGAATAACATCTGAATTTTTAATGGAGACTCTAAAAGCTCAAAGGGCCTGGATAGATGTACTACAGACTATAAGAGACCACATATGTCATACCAGAATACAATAACCAATAAAACCTTTTTATTACATTTATTTATTACTTCAAGTTAATCACAATATGTGGAGAACATACAACATTGGATGATAAAGTCGAATTTTTAAGCAACTATCTATCAACAAATTCAGCCCTACAGAAGTCACTAAAAGGACAACTCCAACCTAAAGAGGTAATCAGACCCAAGGAAACAGAAGGAACAAATAATTCCATAACAGAAAATCAAAAGAGAGGAAAATACACACACCACCACCACCACCACCATGACCACAACTAATACCAAAGCTACCACCACTACACCACAGCATAGTAAGAATCAAAAAACACTTCTCTTAATATCTTTAAACATCAGTGGTCTCAATTCTCCAATAAAAAAGACAGACTAACAGAATGGATACAAAAAAAAAGATCCATCTTCGTGCTGCATCCAAGAAACACACCATAACATCAAGGATAGACATCACCTCAGGATAAAAGGATGGAAAATATTCCAACTTAAGAAGCAGGCTGAGGTAGCCATTTTAATATCTGATAAAATTAACTTCAAAACAAAATTAAGCAGAAGAGATAGGGAAGGACACTACATACTCATCAAAGGAAAAATCCACAAAGAAGACATTGCAATTCTGAGCATCTATGCACCAAGTACAAGAGCACTTAAGTTCATAAACACTACTACAGCTTAAATCATATCACATATTAACCATCATACACTGCTAGTGAGTGATTTGAATAAAAAGGTCATCCAAACAAAACTAAACAGAGAAATATTGGAGCTAATTATGTTATAAACCAAATGGATCTAACAGATATTTACAGAACATTTCACCCAAATACAAAAGGATATACTTTCTTCATAGCATCTCATGGAACTTTCTCCAAAGTTGATGACATACTCAGACACAAAGCAAGTCTCAACAGATAAAAGAAAACTGGAATAACACCCTGAATCCTATCTGACTACCAGAGATTAATGCTGAATATCAGCAACAACAGAACAACAGAAAGTTTGCAAACTCATGGAAACTGAATAACTCACTAATGAATAAAAAATGGATCAAATCAGAAAATAAGCAAGAAATGAAGGTTTTCTAGAATTGAATGAATAATGTATATACCACATACCCAAACTTATGGGTACAATGAAGGTGGTTCTAAGAGGCAAGTTCATAATAGTAAGTGCTTACATTTAAAAAAAATGTAGAGATTTTATACTAGTAACTTAACATCACCCATGAAAGTTCTAGAATAAAAAGAAAATATCACATCCAAAAGGAATACAAGACAAAAAAAAAAAATCAAACTTAGGACCAAAATCAATGATATAGGTTAAAAAAATCAAAGAATCAATAAAACAAAGAGATTGTTTTTTGAGAAAATCCATAATACTGATAAACCATTATCCAAATTAACAAGTAGGTGGAGAGAGAATAAATTAAGAAAATCAGAAATGAAAAGGGAGATACAACAGTAGACATTGAGGAAATTTAGAGAATCATAAGGACAGACATACTATAAAAAACCTACCCAGAAAATTGGAAAATCTAAAAGAAATGGATAAAGTTCTCAATTCTTACAACTTACTAACATTAAATTAAGATCAGATAAGCAATTTAAATAGACTTAAAACCCCTAGTAAAATAGAAGAAGCAATTAAAAGGGTCTCTAACAAAAAAAGAAAATGACAGTGCCAGATGGTTTTAGTGCAGAATTCTACCAGATTTGGAAGAAGACTTAATGCCAGGACTCCTCAAATTATTCCACAGAATACAAACAGATGGAACATTGCCGAATTCATTTAATGAGGACACAATTACCCTGATATTCAAGCCATGTAGAGGCCCAACAAAGAAAGAATTACAGACCAGTTTCCCTTGTGAACACGGATGCAAAAATTCTAAATAAAATACCTCCAAACAAAACCCAAGAATACATCAAAAAGACCATCAGCCATGATCCCAAAGATACAAGGACTGTTCAACATATGCAAATCAATAAATGTAACCCACCATATAAACAAACTGAAAGACAAAAAACACATGATCATGTTATTAGATACATAAAAGACCTCTGACAAATTCAATACCCCTTAATGATAAGAGATAATGAAGAGATTAGGGATAGGCGGGACATACCTAAACATAATAAAGACCCTTTACAGCAAGCAAGCATATAGTCAACATCAACTTACATGGAGAGAAACTCAAAGCAATTCCACTCATATCAGGAACAAAACAAGGTTGTCTACTCTCTCATACATATTTTATATAGTACTCGAAGTCTTAGCTAGAGCAAAAAGATAACTGAAGGAGATCAAGGGAATAAAAATTGCAAAGGAAAAAAATCAAAGTATCTTTATTGGCAGATAGTATGATAATGTACATAAGTGATCCTAAAAACTTTACCAGGAAATTCCTATAGCTGATAAGTACTTTCAACCAAGTAGCTGAATATAAGATTAGTTCACAAAAATCAGTAGCCATCCCAAAAACAAATGACAGATGGACTAAGAAATCAGGAAAACAACATCTTTCACAATAGCTTCAAATAGTATAAAATATCTTGAGGTAACTCTAACCAAGCAAGTAATGGACTTGTATGACAAAAACTTCCAGTCTTTGAAAAAGGAAATTGGAGATCAAAGACTTTAACATGCAGCCCAACACACTAAATCTAATAGAAGAGAAAGTGGGGGATAGCCTCGAACTCATTGGCACAGGAGACAACTTCCTGAACAGAACACCAATAGCTCAGGATCTAAGACCAACAATCAATAAATGGGACCTCATGAAACTGACAAGCTTCTGTATAGCAAAGTACACTGTCATTCGAACAAAATGGTAACCTACAGATTGGGAAAAGATCTTTACCAGCCCCACTGTTGACAGAGGGCTAATATCCATAATTTATAAAGAACTCAAGAAATTGAACACCAAGAAACCAAATAATCCAATCAAAAAAAAAAATGGGAAACAAAGCTAAACCTAGAATTCACAAAGGAGGAATCTTTAATGGCAGTGAGACTTTTGCGGAAATGCTCAACATCCTTAATCATCAGAGAAATGCAACTCAAGACAACTGTGAGATTCCATCTCACACCTGTCAGAATGACTAAGATCAAAAGCTCAAATGGCAGCACATGCTAGCTAGGCTGTGGAGAAAGGGGAACACTCCTCCATTGCTGGTGGGAGTGCAAGCTTGTATAACCATTATGGAATTCAGTCTGGCAATATCTTACAAAACTTGGAATAGCCCTACCTTAAGACCCAGCCATACCACTTCTGGGTATCCACCCAAATGATTCCTCACCAAACCACAAGGACATATCCTCATCTATGTTCATAGCAGCCTTATTTGTAATGGTTAGAAACTGGAAACAACCCAGATGTCCCTCAACCGACAAAAGGATAAAAAATTTGTTGGTACATTTACACAACGGAATACTACTCAGCTATCATAAACAACAAAATCATTCAATTTTCAGCTAAATGGATGGAGCTAGAAAAGCTCATCCTGAGTGAGCTAACCCAGACTCAGAAAGATGCACATGGCATCTACTCACTTATAATTGGATTTTAGCCATATAGTACAGGATAACTATCCTACAACCAACACACCAAAAGGATCAGGAACATAGACTCTGTTACCTATTAATGGGACAATTTGCCCTATGGGTGCTACCATGTAAACTCCCAGTGCAAGAGGAAGCTCTTAGCCCTCATATGACTGTTGAACTGAGAGTGGCTGATATATAGAGACACTGCACATCAGAGGAATGGGATGGGTGGGAGAGGGAGGAAAGGGTGGGAGGGGTGGAATGAGGGCACTGTGATGGAGATATAATTTGAAGTAATAAATTTTTAAAAAGAAAAAGGAAATTGAAGGAATCAGAAGATAGATCTTCCATGCTCGTGGATAAGTAGGATAAACTAGCAAAATTGATCATCCTACTAAAAGCAAGGTACAAATTCTATGTAATCTCTGTCAAAATATCAACACAATTTTTCACACATCTTGAAAGGATAACCTTCAGCTTCACATGGAAACACAAAATACCCAAGATAACTATAGCAATCCTTAACAATAAAAGAACTGCAGGAGGTATCATTATTCCCAATTTCAAGTTGTACTACAGAACTATAGCAATGAAAGCAGCATGGTATTGGCACAAAACAGACACAGAGATCAATGGAATAAAATTGAAGACACAGATATAAATCCACACATCTATGAACACCTGATTTTTATAAAGAAGTCAGAAACACACAGTTGAAAAAAGACTGAATCTTCAACAAATAGTGCTATATGGTCATACTATATGACTCCTTTTGGAAGAATCCAAATAGACCCCTACTAATAACCTGTACAAAACTCAATTCCAAATGGATCAAAGACCTCAACATAATACCAGATACACTGAACCTAACAGAAGAAAAATTAGGGAGTAGCCTTGAACTCATTGGAACAGGCAAGACTTTCTGAACAGAATGCCATTAGCTCAGGCATTAAGATCAACAATTAATAATTAGGACCTCATGAAACTGAAATTTTTCTATAAGGCTAAAGGATATCATCAATCTGACAGGCAGCCTATAGAATAGGAAAATATTTTACCTATTCCACATCTGATAGATAACTAGTATCCAAAATGTATAAAGAACTCAAAAAACTAGATATCAAGAAAACATATAACCCAATTAAAAATGGGGTACATATCTATACAGTTTTAGACATGTAAAACATATATGGTCAAAAAACACTTAAAGAAATGGTCAACATCTTTAGCCATCAAGGATGTTCAAATAAAAACTACTTTCATATTTTGTCTTACACTCACCAAAATGTCTAAGATCCATAATATAAGTAACAGTTGTGCTGATGAGAATGTGGAGCAAGGGAAATACTCATCCATTGTTGGTGGGAGTGCAACCTTGTATAGCCAGTATGTAAATCAGTGTGGTAGTTCCTCAGGAAAATAGGAATCAATTTACCTTAAGGGTCAGGTATTTGACTCTTTAGCATTTACCCAAGGAATGCTTCACCCTATCAGAAGGACACTTGTTCAACCATGTTCATTGCTGCTCTACTCATACTAGCCAGATATTGGAAACAACCTAGGTGTCACTCAACAGAAGAATTGATAAAGAAAATGTGGTACTCTTACACAACCAAGTATTATTCAGCCATTTAAAAACTTTTTCACTGGTAAGTGTATAGAACTAGAAAAAAAATCATCCTTGGTGAGATAACCCATACCCAGAAAGACAAATATGGTCCTTTGTCTATATATTTTAACTTCTATTTTCTTGTTTTTATGGGATCCCAGACTGTGTGAATGAGTGGGTCTCTGTTTCTTAGATTTTTCTCTTGGGCTCTTTTCCTTCTGTTTGTTTTGTCCTATTCCAATATGTTAGTTTTTGTTTTATCTTATTATATTGTATTTTTATTATTATCACTTAGAAGCATGTTTGTTTTCTAATGAATAGAAAGGAAGTAGATTCACATGGGAAGGGAGCTGGAGAAGAACTGAGAGAAGTAGAGAGATGGGAAACTGTAATAAGAATATATTATATGAGAAAATAAATCTATTTTCAATGAAAGGGGAACAAAGGAAAAATCTGATTGATTTAAGTTGTTTCCTATTCCTAGTCTTCTTTTTACTTTGTCTACTACTTCTTGTAGAATTTCTTATAATTCTTATAAAATTTCTTATAAAAACTAATTCAAAATATCATTAAAAATTACAATGTCAAATCATTTTCTTGATATGACTATATATAAATATGTATATTTATATATAGTTTATTTATAGTTGCATGGTTTACTCATTGAGTTTTCCTAACTCTACCTAACATTTTAAATTTCTACTTTAACAAATTAATACAAATTTGGACAAAATCTGACCTCCTTTTACAATCTTCTCACCTCCTTTTCCATTTGTTCATTGAAACTTAGGTTTGGGTGTTATGTTGCAGATGGATTCAACTTGGTTGGAAACCCCATGATAAGTTGTTCTCTGTAGTTTTACTAGTTGTGGCTTCTGTAATTGTCTCTGTCTGCTGAAAGAAATAAAAGACCTTTATTGATGTGGAGAGAAAGCCATATTTATTGATGGGTATAATGAAAATTATTGAAATTATAGTTAGAATTTATACTTGTTTAGGAAAGTGACAGTAGTATGTTCTCCTTTGGGTTTCATGACCTTGCCAACTACAGGTAGTTGGCTAGATTTGCAGTACCAGGCATAAATATGATTCTCTCATATTTAATGGGTCTTGAATCCAATTAGAAAGCTATTTGTTTACAAATAGGGCATAAGTGCCACTACTGCACTATTGAAGATACATTGCTAAGTTGGTTATTGTTGTGTTCTTAGGCTTTACACATGGGTGAGACTGTCAATTTTTTTTCCTTAGCAATTGCAAAGTATCTGCTATGAGAGATGGTCCTTGGTAAGATATGTAGCTGGCAATGATTTTCCCCCACTTTGTGGGCTTCCCCTTGACTTTATTGACTGTTTACTTTTATGTATAGAATCCTTTTAGTTTTATGATATCTCAATTGTTAGTTAGGCTCTTTAATTCCTGAGTGAATTAAGTTCTAGTCAAGTCTTTTCCTGCACATGTATCTTATAGGATACTACCTATGTTGTCCTCTAGAAGTTTTGGCATTTTAGGTTTTATAGTAAGGTCTTTAGTCCATTTTAGAGCTGCTTTTGAATGGGGTGATAGATATGGGTCTACTTTTGTTTCTCTACAAGTGGGCATTCAGTTTACCCAACACCATTTGTTGAAATGCTGGCTTTCCTCCAATAGTCAGATTTTAGCCATATAGTACAGGATAACTATACTACAATGAATGTACAAAAGGGGACATGAACATAGCCTTTTTTTCCTGTCAATAGACACTTTGCCCTAGTGGTGCTGCCTTGTAGGCCCCCAGTGAATATGAAGAGGCTTTGGCCCTCATATGACCACTGAACTGGGGTGGACACTCCACTCCAGAGGAATGGGATGGAAGGGATAGGGGGTAGAGGGTGGGAGGGTGGGACTGGGATGGGTGGAAAGAGGACACTGTGATGGAGATGTAACCTGAAGTAATAAATTAATATTTAAAAAAAAGAAAAGGGGGGATTTGTGTCATGAATGCATGTTATTTTCTAACAAAGGCCTTTTCTGAATCTATTATGATGATCATGTGATTTTTGCAATCACATTAAAGACAGAAAATAGAGGGAAAATTAGATTTTTCTTCATTTAGGATATTATTGACTGTGAGCTTGTCATATACATATATAGACTTTATTATATTTATATATGTTCTTTCCACTAATATTCCCTCTAGGATTTTTTTCATGAAGACATGCACTTTGTCAAAGGCTTTTTCTATATCTATTAAGATGAATGTGTTATTTTTGCATCTAAGTCCACTTATATGACTAACTACATCTATATGATTAATTATATCTGTTGCCTTTATTTTGTTGACTCCTACATATCCAGGATAAAGCCAACTTAATTTAGGTTGATGATCATTTTAATATACACCTATATTTAGTTTCCAAGCATTTTCTTGAGGATTTTTGCATCTATGTTCTTTGGGTGTATTGACTTGTCTCCTTTTTTAAATTTCTTGTTTCTCTGCATAGAGAAACATTATGTACAATGTCATTTTAAAGATACTGGGGCTATTAAAGATGATGAAGACTTTGGAAGTTGGAACTCGTGAGTTTTGCATCATGAGACAGCCATACGTATATTGAGGCCAAGGTTAGAATGATATAGTTTAAAGGTGAAATGCTCCTCACATCCTCTCGTGTTTGAATCCTCATCTGGTCATGCTGTTTTGAAAGACTGTAGAACCTACAGGAGTTGACACTTTTCTGGAGGAAACATTTCACTGGAGTTGGCCCTGAGTTTTATGGCTCAGACTAGTCTCCTGTTCATTCTCTGCTTCTTGAGTGTCTCTGTCTTCATGTCTTTCTTACTGATACTGCATCATCATCATCATCGTCATCATGACGTATCCTTTCTAAGTGTATTTCATTTTACTTCTTCCATTACATTGCCTCTTGTCAGATATTCGTCACAGCAACAAAAAGTAACCAAAATATGTTCTGTATTCATAAGACATCACCTCACTGGACCTCTGGGCTGTTCTGTGACATAGTGTAGTACAGTCAAACCTAGAATTGAAACTTTGCTTTAGTGTACACTTCTAATCCAAGAAAAGAACTTTAAACATTTTAAAGATTTCAACTTACATTTTCTCATTTCTAGAATGGATACTGTGATACTATTAACTTAAGAGTGTTATTACAATAAAATAATAATGCATTGCTCATAATCTTGGTACCTATAATTTGACAGTTCTGAGATCATGTTATCTACATGGCCTAGTTAGCATGTAAAACTATTTCAAAACATGTGACTTTAAAGACATAGGATATTTTCAGACTATTTTATTAGCAGTAACTTATAAAATATTGAATTAGAGGTGGAGGTAGTCTCATTTGAGCTAGCTAAAAAACAGCTGTCTCAGTTTATCAGGTATTTCATCAATACATCTGTAGATATGAAAAAGAATTATGAAATGGGTAGAGTAAGGAAGAAAATGTACTCATTTCTGAACTCAAACCAAAAAAAAAAAAAAATCTGTCATGTGTATCAAAACATTCTGAGAGCAAGGACTTAGAAAGATATAAGAAGATTTAAGTAATTTGCATTAATATTTGTAGAGTATGCTAAATAGGGGTACATTAAATATAAATACAATAAAAATAGAATAATATTCTAATGACTCAGATTTGTAGTGCATATTCATTGGAAGGATATTCATGACTGAAGCAGAAATTAAATTTCAATGAGTACTTACCTCATGTTCATGACAGGAATAAATAAATTCCACTTCCCTAACCAAAAGGAGTTTACAGTTCAAACTTCTTTCTGTAAGACTTGAACATTTATGCGTTTTGTGACCTCTATTTAAACTCAGAAAATTTGAAATTATTTTCTGAAAAAAAATTCAGACCTTCTCTGAATAAAAGAATGCTTCAGCATCCACTTCTCTTAAAGCATCATTGGTGTAATTCCCCTACCACCAATCGAACAGCTCTATAGTACTCATCTAAATGTGCTCAGTCAATGAATCCCCAGTGTGTTTCTGCATCATTAGGTGTTTACATGGTGACCTCAATAGCAGGGTTTTAGCCTAATGAGTTGTCTTTTTCCTTAGGCTGCCTCAGGCAGCAGTTAGAGTAGGGCTACATAACACTTAGGGAAACAGTGACAAATGAGAAATGTCACATTACCCTTCTTAAGCTTGCTGCATTAAACACTGAAAAGCTTTTTATTGGGTTAGCCTCCAAACAGCCCCAGCATCTTAAGCTCTGTTTGGGAAGTGTTCAGCTCCTACTGATAGGGAGTGAAAGATTCAGATGCTGTGGTATTTGCTGCTTATATTTCAAATCTCCATAATCCTTTATTTGAAGTCAGGCATTCTAAATAATAGTGCTCAGTTCCTAATGAAATTGCTATTGACATTATATGTTACAATGTCAAGGAAGGCAGTATGTGCCAATTTCATATATCTTTCTACTATAGCAAGAATAATCTCTCAGTCAGCTAAAAATTAAAAAAAGGAAATTTTACTGCACAAGTTTGTTTACTAGTGAGATCTATTTAGTAATGACTGTATCAGTGAAATAATTCAGTACCTTGATTTAGATAGGTCATGATGACAATACAACTCCTCTCAAATGCAGTCTGTGACTTGGCAAAAATGTCATTGAAACAGAGGCTGAGACCCACAACCAAACACTGGACAGAAACCTGGGAGTTTGTGGAAGAGTTGGGGGAAGGACAAAGGCATCATCGGAAGGGAACAAAAACTATACTAGACCCGCAGAGGCATCTAACCCAGGGCTGTGGGGGCTCACAGAGACTGAACCATCAACCAAAGAGCATGCTGAAGTAAACCCAGACCACCTGCACTCATGGAGCCGAGGGAAAGTCTGGTCTTTATGTGGGTCCCCTACCAATTGGATCGGGGTCTATCCCTGACACTCTGTTGCCTAGAGTCGGATACTTTTCCCCTCGCTGGGCTGCATTGACTGGCTTCAGTGGAACATGTTGCAGTTAGTTCTGATGTGACATGAAATACTGAGGTGGGTTGGTGGGGGAAGTGTCCCTTCTCTGAGAAGAAGGGGAAAGGGGAATGGGGGCAGAAGGTGGGAGGGTAGGATTGGGAGGAGAGAAGGCAGGGGGGCTGTGAATGGAATGTTAAAAGGAATAAATAAATAAATCAACATTTTAAAAATGTCTGATGCATGCATATCAATAAATAGTTCTAAGAGAAAGATTAAATGTAAGCATAATAACTATGCCTCTTTGCAGGAGATTTTTCCCTTTTTTTAAATTAATTAATTTATTTATTTATTCATTCATTCATTTTAACATCCCA
>CAJQZJ010004760.1:12493350-12505970 GCA_907164525.1 Lophiomys imhausi
TCTATCTATCTATCTATCTATCTATCTATCTATCTATCTATCTATCTTTCTATCTATCGTGATGAGTTTAAAGTTCTATGCCTAACTCAGTTTAGTCATTCAAACTTGTCTTTTTGTTTGGTACTAGTGTAGGGTATCATAGATGTTTTCTTATGTATTTATTTATTTAAATATTTATTTATTACTTCAGGTTACATCTCCATCACAGTGTCCTGTTTCCACCCCTCCCAGTCTTGCCCTCCCACCCTCTACCCCCTATTCCTTCCATCCCACTCCTCTGGAGTGGAGTGCCCCTACATAATAGTCTTCTGCCCCAGTTCAGCAGTCATATGAGGGCCAAGAGCCTCCTCATACACTGGGGACCTACAAAGCAGCACCACTAAGGCAAAGTGTCTCATTGACAGGTAACAAAGTCTATGTCCATGTTCCCTTTGGTGCATTGGTTGTAGTATAGTTATCCTCTACTATATGGCTAAAGTCCAACTATAAGTGAAGAGATGCCATGTGCATCCTTCTGAGTCTGGGTTAGCTCACTCAGGATGAGCTTCTCCAGTTCCATCCATTTGGCTGCAAATTGCATTACTTCATTGTTTCTGATGGCTGAGTAGTATTCCATTGTGTAGATGTACCACAATTTTTTAACACAATCCAGATGTTCCTCAACAGAAGAATGGATTAAAAAACTGATACACCTATACAGATGTTTTCTAAGTTAATCAGAAATCAAATTACTAAGATACAAGCAATATTTGCTTATTAAAATATATGGAGATAGATAGATGATCTTCAAAAACCTCAAGAGATTTGTAGAATATGGCATTTAAAGATGTTTTCATTTTTTTTAATGTTTAGTTATTACTTTGGTAAGTCTCCATTGCCACACCCTCCTGGCCCCTCCCTCCCACCAGCACTTCCTCTCCTACTCCTTCCATGCCTCTAGTGTGGGTGTCTTTATGTATCAGCCCCCTCCCAGTTTGTTAGTGTCCCACTAACAAGTATCCAAGTCCATCTTCCTGCTCTTTTGGGTCTATTGATTGTAGGATGGTTATCCTGTACTATAGGGCTAAAATCCATTTATAAGTGAATATATGCTATGTGTATCTTTTTGAGTCTGAATTAGTTCACTCATGATGAGCTTTTCTAGTTCCATCCATTTGGTTGCACATTGTAAGATTTCTTGTTTCTGATAGCTGAGAAGTATTCCATTGTGTAAATGTAGCACAGTGTTTTTAAAAAATCCATTCTTCATTTGAAGGACATCTGGGTGGTTTCCAGTTTCTAACTATTACAAATAAAGCTGCTATGAACATAGTTGAGGAGATGTCCATGTGGATTGGTGAGGAACCTTTTGGATATATGTCCAGGAATGGTATGGCTGGGTCTTGAGGAAGAGCTATTCCAAGTTTTCTAAGATATTGCCAGACTGATTTCCATAGTGGTTGTACAAGTTTGAAATCCCAAAAGAAATGTGGGAGTGTTCCCATTTCTCTGCAACCTCACCAGCATATGCTGTCTTTTGAGTTTTTAATCTTACCTGTTCTGACAGGAGTGAGATGGAATCTCAGAGTCATTTTGATTTGCATTTTCCTGATGACTAAGGATGTTGAGCATTTCTTCAAGTGTCTCTCGGCCATTTTAGGTTCCTCTTTTGTGAATTCCCTGTTTAGATCTATACCCAGTTTTTTGATTGGGACACTTGGTTTGTTGGTGTTTAATTTCTTGAGGTCTTAATAAATTTTGGATATTAGCCCTGTGTCCAATGTGGGGTTGGTGAAGATCTTTTCACAATCTGTAGGCTGCTGTTTTGTTTTAATGACAGTGTCCTTTGCTGTACAGAAGCTTTTCAGTTTCATGAGGTTCCATTTATTGATTGTTGGTCTTAAAGCCTGAGTTTCTGGTGTTCTGTTCAAGAAGTTGTGTCCTTTCCCAATGAGTTTGAGACTTTCCCCCACTTTCTCTTTTATTAGATTTAGGGTGTTGGGCTTCATGTTAAGGTTTTTGATCCACTTGGACTTAAGTTTTGTGGAATGTGATAAGTATGGGTCTAATTTCATTCTTTTACATGTTGATATCCAGTTAGACCAGCACTATTTGTTGAAGATACTGTCCTTTGTCCATTGTATGGTTTTGGCTTTTTTGTTGAAGATTAAGTGACCATAGGTGTGTGGGTTCATTTCTGGGTCGATTCCATTTATCAACTGGTGTCTCTATACCAGTACCATGCTGTTTTTTGTTACTATTGCTCTGTATTATAGCTTGAAATCTGGGATGGTGATACCTCCAGATGTGTTTTTAAAATATATACATACATATATATATATATATTTAATTGTATAGGATTGATTTAGCTATTCTTGGTTTTTTGTTATTCCATATAATGTTAAGAATTTTTTTCCATCTCCAGGATTGTCTCTGCTTATGTTTTCTTTATTGCCTTCACTTCAAATTTCAAGTCTTGAACAATTTTACTCATTTTATATGTTTCCTGCTCCGATTTGCTTATCTTTATCTTCAGATCTTTCAGATCTTTCAAATCTTTCATTGCCTTGTCTCTTTCCTGTTCATGTTGGGTTGTGTTGGCTTAGAGGTCTCTAATGGTATTCTCCATTGCTTTCATTTGTAAAATTGAGGATTCTTTGAATTCTTTCAGAGATTTAATTTCTTCTTGTAAGGACTCTATCACTTTCAAAGTATAGATTTGTCATCATTTTCATGTGTTTCAGCTGTGGTGGGATGGTCAGGGCTTGCCCTATGAACCTTACTGAATTTTATTGGAGTCATATTTCCCTGATTTTTGTCAGTTTTGTTTTGTTTTTGTTTTTGTTTTTGTTTTTGCTAACCTTTAGCTATCTGGTTATCCTTAGTTGATTGTTCCTGATGTCTTCTGGATCTGGTGCCAAGGAGGGAGCTTTGGTATATAGTCCATATAATATTGGTGGTCTGTAGCTCAACACAAGCTAGGTGGGATCTTGAGATGGGTGCTAGGTTTCAGTGGGGCCCCCAAAGATCACCCCTTCCCATTGTGTCCCAATTGGGAACTCAGGTCAGGGATTGGATAGGATGCACTATTGCAGCTTGCAGAGTCTTGGGCTCTAGCAGGTCTTCCTAGTGATGTCACTGGGGCTCAGAGGACCACCGATTGTAGGTTAGAGCAGCATGTCTCCTGCCACTTGTGTGTCTGGTCAGAGGGTCAGGTCTGTGGTCATGATCCCCCCAGGTGGCTTCTTCTAGGTGGTCCCCAGGGCACCTCTGTGCCTCTTGGCCCTCAGCAGTAAGCCCTTGTAATCTGAATCACTCAGGTGGTGCACAAAGGCCAAGAACTCACTGCTCCCACACTGAGATTGTAGATGCTGAAGACAGGGTATTCCACAGATAAAGGGCAAGATGCACTGGCTCCGATATGGACACAACCCATCTGATGGGCTTAGATTCAGTGGAGTTCCACAGTCTTTCAGCCTGCTCTGATGTTACCATTTCAGTGGCACCACTGCTCTCCCTTGGGTGCTGGAGTGATTATGAGGAAGCTGGGTGCTCAGGAAACTGGGAGGTACCTCTATCTGGTGGTTGGCACAGCCTGCCAAGACCCAGCAGTGGTCAGACTTGTGGGACACTGCACTGGTGCAGGAAGAGCAGCCTTCTGCTCTGTCCAGGCGAATGTTATTCCATGTGATTGTGTATCCAGTAGAGGGACCTATATGTCCAACACCTTTCTAGGTAAGCCCAGATATGTTTGCACCTCCCAGATAACTACTCTACTGGAGATAAATCGAGGTTGTCCCACAATTCTCTTGAAGCTCAGAATGCGCTGTGGATCGCCACCATAATGGCTCCACCAAGAATATACCTGTTCCTGTGGTTCTGCTGGTCCTTTTTTTGTTGTTGTTGCTGGAATGCTGGCATGGAAAATGGGTTCTCTGAAGGCTGGTGAGTACCCCTGTCTGGGGTTTGGAGCCACTTCCTGGGTATTTGAGTCCATTCCCTAATTTTTTCCCAGCCCATTTATCTTTTGTGTGAAGTAGGGCTACCAATTTTTTTTGAGTTAATTTTGTATCCAGCCACCTTGCTGAAAGAGTCTTTCAGCTGTAGGAGTTCTCTGGTAGAATTTTTGGGGTCACTTATGAACACTATCATATTGTCTTCAAATAGGGATAATTTGACTTCTTCCTTTCCTATTTGTATCCCCTTGATCTCCTTTAGTTGTCTTATTTCTCTGGCTAGAACTTCAAGTACTATGTTGAAGAGATTTGGGGAGAATGGGCATCCTTGCCTTGTCCTTGATTTTAGGGGAAATGCTTTAAATTTCTCTCCACTTAATTTTATGTTGGCTACTGGTTTGATGTACATAGCCTTTATTATTTCTAGGTATGGGTCTTGTTTGCCAGTTCTCTTCAAGACTTTTAGCACGAAGTGATGTTATATTTTGTCAAATGATTTTTCAGCATCTAATGAGATGATCATGGTTTTTTCTTTCAGCTTCTTTATATGGTGAATTATGTTGATGGATTTTCGTATGTTGAATCATCCCTGCATTCCTGGGGTGAATCCTACTTGATCATGGTGTATGATACTCTTGGATTTGGTTTGCAAGTATTTTGTTGAGTATTTTAGCATCTATGCTCATGAGGGAAATTGGTTTGAAATTCTCTTTCTTTGTTGGGTGTTTGTGAGGTTTAGGTATCAGGGTGACTATGGCCTCATAGAATGAGTTTGGTAGTGTTCCTTTTGTTTCTATTTTGTGGAAGAGTTTGAAGAGTATTGGTATTAGCTCTTCTTTGAAGGTCTGGTAGAATTCTGGGCTGAAACCATCTGGCCCTGGGCTTTTTTTGGTTGGGAGACTTTTAATGACTGCTTCTGTTTCCTTAGGGGTTATAGGACTGTTTAATTTGTTAATCTGATCTTGATTTAGCTTTGGTAGGTGAAATCTATCAAGAAAGTTGTCCATTTCACTTAGGTTTGCAAATTTTATGGAATACAGGTTTTTGAAGTAAGACCTAATGATTCTTTGGATTTCCTTGATGCCTGTTGTTATTTCTCCCTTTTCATTTCTGATTTCATTGATTTGGGTATTTCCCCTCTGCTTTTTAGTTAGTTTGGCTAAGAGTTTGTCTATTTTGTTGATTTTCTCAGAGAATCAACTCTTGATTTCATCGATTCTTTGTCTTGTTCTTTTTGTTTCTATGTTGTTGATTTCAGTCCTAAATTTGATGATTTCCTGCCATCTGCTCCTCTTGAGGGTATTTGCTTCCTTTTTTTCTAGCTCTTCCAGTTCAGCTTTTAAGTTGCTAATATGAGCTGTCACAATTTTCTTTTTGGAATCACTTAGTACTATGAACTTTCCTCATAGCACTGCTTTCGTTGTGTTCCATAGGTTTCAGTATGTTGTGCCTTCATTTTCATTGAGTTTTAGGAAGTCTTTGATTTCCTTCTTTATTTCTTCCCTGACCTAATAGTCATTAAGTGGAGAGTTTTTTTTTTTAATTTCCATAAATGTGTAAGCATTTTGATATTTCTGTTGTTGTTGAATTCCAGTTTTAATCCATGATGGTCTGATAAAATATGAAGGGTTATTTCAATTTTCTTGTATCTGTTGAGGCTTGCTTTGTCACCAAGTATATGGTCAGTTTTGGACACAGTTCCATGAGATGCTGGGAAGGTATATTCTTTTGAGTTAGGTGAAATGTTCTTTAGATATCTGTTTGGTCCATTTGATTTATGACCTCTGTTAGTCTCATTTTCTCTGTTTGGCCTCTGTCTCAGTGACCTGTCCATTGGTGTGAGTGGGTATTAAAGTCTCCCACTACTAGTGTGTGGGAATCAATGTGTGGTTTAAGCTTTAGTAGTGTTTCTTTTAAAAATGTGGGTGCCCCTGTGTTTTGGTCATAGATATTCAGTACTGAGATGTCATCTTGTTGAATCTTTCCTTTGACAAGTATGTAATGTCCTTCCCTATCTTTTTTGATTCATTTTGGTTGAAAGTATTTTATTGGATATTAGGATGGCTACTCTAGCTTGCTTCCTGGGACCATTTGCTGCAAAACCTTTTCCCAACCCTTTCCTCTGAAATAATATCTATCTTTGTTGGTGAGGTGCATTTCTTGTATGCAGCAAAATGGTGGGTCTTATTTACAGATCCATTTTGTAAGCCTATGTCTTTTTATTGGTGAGTTCAGTCCATTGATATCGAGGATATTAATGATCCTAGTTCATTATTTCCTGATATTTTGATGTAGGTGGTGGTAATACTTTGTGTGTTTCTTTTGGTTTAGCTGCAGTAGAGTTATTTGTTTCCTATGTTTTCTTGGCTGTAGTTACCTTCTCTCAGTTGGAATTTTCCTTCTAGGATCTTCTGTTAGAGCTGGATTTGTAGGTAGATGTTGTTTGAATTGGTTTTGGTGTGGAATATCTTGTTTTCTCCATCTATGGTAATTGAAAGTTTTGCTGGGTACAGTAATCCAGGCTGACACCTGTGGTCTCTTAGGGCTTGTAGCACATATGACCGTGCCCTTCTGACTTTTAAAGTTTCTGAGGAAAAGTCGGGTGTAATTCTGATGGGCCTGTCATTATATGTTACTTGGCCTTTTTCTCTTACAGCTTTTAATATTCTTTGTTTGTTCTGTATATTTGGAGTTTCAACTATTATGTGGCAGGAGGAATTTTTTCTCTGGTCCAATCTATTTAGAGTTCTGTATTCCTCTTGGATTTTTACCAGCTCCTCTTTCTTTAGGCTTGGGAAATTTTCTTCTATGATTTTGTTGAAAATGTTTCCTGGTCCTTGGAGTCTGAAGTGTTCTCTTTCATTATGCCTTTAGTTCTTAGGTTCCATCTTTTCATTGAGTCCTTGATTTCTCGGATGTTGTGAGTGTGGACTTTTTAGGTTTCTCATTCTCTTTGGTTGTTGTATTGCTTTCTTCAAATGAGTCTTCCACACCTGAGATTCGGTCTTCCATCTCTTGGATCATATTGACGACACTCATGTCTGTAGTTCCTGCTCTTTTTCCTTGGTTTTCCAGCTCCAGGATTTTCTCTGCTTGTGTTTTCTTTATTGTTTCCATTTCTAATTTCAGGTCTTGAACTATTTTATACATTTCCTGTTCCAATTTGGTTGTCTTTGCCTGCAGTTCTTTCATAGCTTTCTCTCGTTCCCATTCTTGTTTGACTTGGAAGTCTTTAAAGGAATTCTCCATTGCTTTCATCTGTAGGATTGTGGCTTCTTTAAATTCTTTAAGGGATTTATTTTCTTTTTTTTAACACCTCTATCATTTTCATAAATATAGATTTGTCATCACATTCTTGTATTTCAGTCATGGTGGGATGGTCAGGGCTATGGCTGAGTTTTGTTAGGGTCATATTTCCCTGACTTTTGTCAGATCTGTTCTTTCGCTGGCCTTTTGCCATCTGGTGTTCCAAAGTTGTTTGCTCCTGGAGCCTTCTGAACTTGATGCCAAGGAAGGAGTGTTGGTTTGGAGGTCTTATAATCTCGTTGGCCTGTAACTCTGCCCAGACTGTGTAGTCCTGTGTAATCCTGCATAGTTCTATGTAGTCATGTGTAGTCCTATGTGATCCTATATAGTCCTATGTGGTCTTATGCAGTCCTGAGGGTGAAAGTCAGTGAATTGAGTGAAGGGCATGTCTGGAAGATGTCGTTTGGATAGACTGCCTCCAGCTCAGAGCAACTTGGAGGGTCTCAGGGCATTGGGCAGAGCAGGGCAGTGGTGGGGGTAAGGAAGGTGAGATCTACTTTAGGTGCTTGGGTTCAGGGAGACCCGAGGTGGTACAGGATCCAATGGAATGAGCTCAATACTCCTGGGGAGTGAGGCTTTATCATCTCCAGTGGGACAGGGAAGGTGCAGTGCAGCTTGGGGTACAGCTCTCAGTTCAGTTGAGTCTGTGTCCAAGGGCTAGTTGTCACAGGGGAGATGGGGCAGGGAAATTGAGAAATCTTACTTATGTACTCCTGAGGGTGAAAGGCCCAGAATCAAAGGAGGCACAGGTCTGGAAGATGTCGTTTGGAGAGACCACCCCCAGCTTAAAGCAGCTTGGAGGGGTCTCCGGGTGTTGGGCAGAGTGGGGCAGTGGTTGGGGGGAGGGAAGCAGAGGTCTACCCTAGGTGCTAAGGTTCAGGGAGACCCAAGGTCGTGCAGGATCCAAAGGATGGAGCTGGATGCTCTTGGGGAGTGAGGTCTTGTCACTTCTGGTGGGTCAGGGAAGTTACAATGCAGCTTGTGGAGCAGGCTCTGTGTCCAAGTGCTGGTGGCACATGGGAGGTGGGGGCAGGAAAAGGGAGAAATCCTACCTATGCAGTCCTGAGGGTGAAGGTCAGCAAATCCTAAAAATGTTTTCTTAAGATTTTTTAATATTGAGACATGTCCTGACAGCACCCCCATCCCCATTATACTCCAAGTAGATGATGAACATCGAAGAATCTCCATTTGGAAATGGCTGCATTAGTGGTAAACTTGTCACTGGGCAAGAGAGAGCCCTTGCTTCAACTGTAGACAGAATGCTGTCAGAAAAAGACAAAACTTGGAAACAGATAAGTCAATAGCCTATCTCTGCCAACACAGGGTAGGCAAGTCCTTCATAATTCCTGCTTTACAATTAGTGTCTGTCAGAGATACTGGACCAAAAGGCTGAAGAGAGATGCTCTAATGTATTGAGAGAAATTGGAGACTGTCCAGGTAGCTGGTTGTTTGTCATTTCTTAGTTTTGGAAGCTGCTTGCTCTGTACTTCCTGTTTTTTCAGATATATTTATCCTTCTCAGGTCTCTGATGTGGTTGAAGACTAGATAGTTATAGTCTCACAGTTAAGTTTAAGTTGTTTAGGAATTAAAAGGATGTTCTAGGTCTAAGAAGATGTCTTTAAGTTGGTAATGCAAGTTATGATGAAAGACTAGTTTTTATTCGAGTAAGTAGGTGGCAATTAAGAAAGATTAAAAAATATTTGAAGAAGTTACTGGAGTAAGTGAATAAATGACTAGCAATTCAGGAATCAAATCACTCCTTATAAAGAATTGAAGTCGATAAAGACACTAGAACTATTGTGTAGCTATTTCCTGGAGTTGAATTTTTTTTTTTTACACAAGGGAGTGGAGAAAGGAAGATAAGACTCAGGAAGCTAATGCAACTTACTAGACTCAGGAAACTCAGGAAATTACAAGATTCACAAGAATCCTTCCTAGGATTTATGCAGTAAATAATTGATGAGAGAGAAAGAGATTTTTTTTTCATATAATGCTTCCAAGTTGGGCAAAGGGCTCCAGGGATGCAGCTTCTTTTGCGTTGTTAGACATGCTGGTGTAAGCTTTATGATGATGCAGTTACCCAAATCACCCATGGTCCTATAAGTAATTTGTCATCCATTTTCCTGTAACCACAATAAATTCATTGGTTTAATGGCTAGTCAAGGGTAGAAGAATGTTTTTGGTATATCATAGGTACCCTATCAGAGGTGAATATATATATTTTTACATCTCCCCAGGGGAAAAACTAGACATTATTTAATATGGAAATAATCAAGATTCTAATTGTAACTCAAGTCAAATATTTTCAAAGTTAGAGAGGATTAGTAATGGAAACTAATTCTGATTAAAATCAAAATCAAGATCAAGTTGACTGAACTTTGAGAAATAGCATCTGTATATTTGTCTAAAAGACTGGAACAGAATGATCAAGGGTCAAACATATGGAGCAATAGCATCATCTTCAGTTTACGATTTTATTTAGTTATGATTTCTTTTCACTGAACCACATAGTAATAGTTTTAGCAGGAGAAACAGTAGGCATTTCCTGGTAAGAAAAAATAAGAATGGTGAGCTAAATATTATGCAGTTACTTTAGGTTCTGTAATTATTTCAGATAAAGCTAAACACTACTCACGTACCACGGTTGAAGGTTTTCTTATGGTTTCCCACATTTCACATATTCACAATAAAATGTGGAGATTTTATTTTAAATTATGGAAAAATTATTGGGCTTCCTTATATGGTGGTATATAAGATTAATTTATTTTCTCATGCTTTCTTTCCTCTAAGGCTAAAGGTAAAACCTATTTAAATTTCTACATTCCAAAGTATATTCTATATGCCCTATATTCTGTCATACAAACTTATGATGGGCTAATGGAATTGAAAACTTTTGGAAAATGAAAACAAATCCCATAGAGTGAGGATTCACTTTCCTCTTACTGATGTTCTCTATTTTTCTGTAAATATTTCACACCTAAAGCCAGCAGCTAAGTGATATCCCCATTTCTCTTCATCACCCCTTGCAAAGCTCATTACTTTCTAGGTCTCTCTAAGTTCCCTTGAAACTAGTCTAAAATAATCAGCCATTCCACCTGCGTGGTCCTGGGAATGCAATGGGTATTTTAAAGCACTATGTCTTCATCTCTGCAGGGGGAACAAGGACTGACTTGGATATGGATGGAGGAGACAATGAGAGTGACCAGACAGATATCAGATCATTTTTCTAATTACCAAAAACGGAAAGCAAAAGGAACCACTCTCTGAATAGTGGAGCCTTCCAAGAAACCAAATAAGTCTTTATAAGCTGATTTGCCTTCCTGACTTTGATTTACTAGAATGACACTTAATTTTCTCTTAGCACAGTTGATGCCTCAGACACAATGGTGGATGACAGCCCACATAACCTCTCTTTCAGCTTTCATCTCATATATTCCCCTTGAAGTTGATTTCAGATGAGAGAGGGAGACATAGAATTAATATTACCTTGGATCAGCTTAGTCTCTGGAGATTGCAACAGAAGCTCTTCTGGAAACAATAAGCCCTTAAAACATGACAGGGGGAATGAGACCTTGGAAGTCCTCTGAAAGTATCCATTATTAAAAAAGGGACAGGGGACTTCACCATTTTTTCTCAGTAAAAGTAGTGATGAAATAATGGCAGTTTTACATACAAATTCAAAGATGTAGGATGGTTTATGTTAAAAGTGTTTCTCCTGCTCCATAACAGAGTCAGCAGGTAGAAGGAATTCATATGAATTATATCTGTCATGACATTGGTATTTGTCTTCTGTTTAATTTTTTCCTGAGGAAAAAGATCAAATAAAAATGTGTTACTTCAGCAGCAAAACCCAGAAAGGAAAAGCATATGAAATATACATATATGTTTATATATATGAGCATTTAATTTTTTCAAATTAAATGTCCAAAAGTTCAAACAAGAAATATATGGTTGCCTAAAAGTTTAACATTATTTTAACTGATACAAAAGTGTTTCCAAAATGAAGAAATGAAAAAAATATAAACAAAATACATATATACATTTGTGTGTTCTAACAGCAACATATTCATTACTATTAGCACTAAAACAAATGCATTTGTGGGATAGGGATGGCTCAGTGGTCAAGAGGGATTGCTTTGTAAGATGAGGCTCTGAGTTGGAATCCCCAGCACCTGTATGAATACTGAGCCCAATTGTGGGTGTCTGAGACCTAGCCTTGGAGTTGGAGGTACCGTTTTATCATTAGTTGAAAATTTTATGGACCAGAACCAGAGACACTTATTATCACACAATTCTTTCTTTCTCTAATCAATGCAAGACCCAGCAGAAAATCTGTAGATGAGGGATTCTCACTAGCTTAGCCTGAGGGGGAAAAATGTACTTTCAATTTTAGCCAATTGGCTGGTAGTGGATCCTAGAAGATCTTCTTCCAAATTCACTCAGAGGACTGTTGACAAGCTCTATCCCTCCTCTACTCTTTGTTGAAGGAGACCATTGTAGAGACATTTAACATCTCATTATATCATTTTCTCCATGAAACTGTCATTCAGTGCAAAGAGCTTCTCCAAGAAAAGCATTGTTAGTTGCCTTCAATCCTAGGTGTAGTGACTTGAAACTCACCTTTCCTGAATGAAGTGCTAAATGCCCTCATCTTCCAATCTTTCCTTTAGGGAGAAAGAGACTGATTATGGCAAAGAGAGATGATTTTTAGCAATTTCTCTAAAAGAGCCACTTTTCTGCTAAGTGCCAGGGTCAGGACATACTAAGCAAAGTGTTCAGTACACTGTTAATGGATGTCCTGGAGGATCACAAACTTATATATTCAGGGAAGATTCAGTGATTTCTACAGAATAGTAATTAATGAAGCAAGGACATAAACCTTACATTTAAGTAAATTTACCACCAAATGAGAATAAAAGTAATTAAGATTCTGCTATATAGGTCTTTGTTTCTCAGAAGAAAAATAAAATAATCATAATTTTCCATATATATGACCTATCTGTAAAAAATGATCTCTTAAGAATTTTAATTTCGATGGTTGAAAGTGGTACAACTAAGGATTTAAATTTTAGTTAAATGGATGTATTATAAAATTTTGTTTAACCATGCCCTCCATTTTACAAAGTACCTTTGAACATATATCTGCAATACTCTTAGTTGTGAGCATTGTTTTCAGCTGCACTTGGATTGCCATACCTCATTACCAGTCTACCTAATCACATATCCCAGTATTTGTATATTCACCCAAACAGAAACAGGGTAGGGTAGGCAGACAGGCAGGCAAACAGATACACACACACACACACACACACACACACACACACACACACATACACACACACACACACACACACACACACACACACACACACACACACA
>CAJQZJ010004760.1:12507259-12535539 GCA_907164525.1 Lophiomys imhausi
GCTTGCCACTAATTCAACCATCTCACACTGGAGATTCTTCGATGCTTTTCTTCTACTTGGAGTAGAATAGGGGGTGCTGTCAGGAGCTGATATGTCATGATATAAAAAAAAATCTTAATTTAAGACCACATCTTTAAATGCCATATTCTGCAGATCTCTTGGGGTTTTTGAAGATGCCCTATCTATCTCTTGTATTTAGATAAGCAAATGTTGCTTGTCTTTTAACAACTTGATTACTGCGTAGCTTAGAGAATATCTGTGATAGACTGTCATAGTAGCTAACAAGTGACATGCATGTATGACTAGGAGTTTGTTTTTCTTAACTATCCTAAACAGTTTAAGATGGTTGGTATCAAGAGGCCAGAGCTTCACATTTCATTTTTACGTATCTCTAGGTACGATTCCATTAGGAAGCATTACCTTTAATTTTGTATCAATATACAAAGATCTATTCAAATGTGGCTAAACATACTCTTAATTTTGTATCAATATAATACGAAGATCAATGCCTATGCGGCCCAATACAATCTTAATATTGCGTCCATATACAAGGGTCAATACCATTGTTGCCAACTATAATCTTAATTTTGTATCAATATACAAATATCAATACCGACGTAGACCAATACAATCTTATTTTTGCACAATAAACAATGGTCAATACCACTTTAGCCAAATATACTACTAATTTTGTATCAATATACAAAGGAATAAGGGCATATTCAATAATCTGACCTTCTTCTTGGTCCTTTCTGTGCTATGTCTATGTCTCAATTTTTCTCAAGTCCGTGCATTCCTACATAGGAGATAAAGAAGGATACAGAAAAGGGAAAGAAGGAATACCCTGGGTCTAACCTCCAAAACCCATTAAACAGGACCATTTAACAACTTGCAATCTCTTCCCCTAAATAACAGAGTTTTCAGTTGTCCTTCAAATAACCAAAAAAAGGGGGGGGGTGGAGAAACACCCTCCCCACCCTCTGGGTATGGGATGTCGCTCTCTTAAAATGACTTCCTGCTGATTTGGGTTGTAGTAAACCTGTTTGTGGCCTGAACCAAAATGGAAAAATGGTTAAAAATGTTCAGTCCTTCTGTTCTCAGCTGTTTAGATGTCCTAAGGAGTTTGTAGGCAGAAGCTGAACTTCTAGGCTTTACTGAAGTTCTGGCTGGGGCATTGTATAGAGCTGAACGGTCTTAGCGATATTGAGTTTTTGTGGTTGTAGGCTTTTGATGGAGACAGCTATTGAGGGAGTCTGTCAGGCTGAATCATCTGGGTCACTCGTCTTCTTTTGGTGTCTGATTCTGATTTCTGCTGAGGTTTCCGTTGTCCAGTTGTCCCTGGGTTCCTTGAATGGATGCTTTGATTCTCCTGGAAAGATAAGAACAGAGCCCTGCCCTAATCCTCACTCAGGGACAATTGCCCTCTTTTTTTTTTTGGGGGGGGTAGGTAATATTTCTCCTGAAGCAAATTTGTTTTTTTGACAATATATAAAGTGTTATCTTTCAATCTGATTTAAAGAAGAATTTATTTTGTTATTTTGGAGCTAAACCAGCTTTAGTGTATATATTTTGAGATCTCGAAGGACAATTTGTTTGTATTGAGTGGGCCTTTTGTAAGTAGCTTTTAAACTTAGGTCCTTCCAAATCCTATGTGTGTATCTATGCATTCTAATTATTGGGATCCGAGACCTGTGGTTCCCATCTGAGGGGATTAAAGATGTGTTCCACCACTCCTGGATCAAAGTTTTTCTCTATTTAGAGTTTGTTTTGTTTCAGGCTGACCTTGAGCTCTGAGATCTGCCTGTTTCTGTCTCTAGTGTGTTGGGGTTAAGGGTGTACTTTTCTTGAATGATGGGATTAAGGGTGTGTACCCTCACCACCCTTTTCCGTGTAACTCTAGAATTTATAAGTCCACTAACTCTATGGTGCTCCTCCCGTCTTTGCTGAAGTTAAAGGCATGGGTTAACACCACATTTCTCCTGTATTTTACCTTAGCTCTACGTTTTTTCGACACTTGGAGGTTTATAAAACCAGGTTGAATGGCTGTGTCCTCATTTTATTTACAGTGTTTTAACATTGTTACCTGCTTTTTTTTAATTAATAAATTTATTTGTTTGTTGCTACAGGTTACATCCTTAACATATTGTCCTCTTTTCCCACTTCCCAGCCCCACCCTCCCATGCTCTACCCCCTGACCCTTCCGTCTTGATCCTCTGGGGTGGAGTGTCCCTGCATACCAGTCTCTCACCACAGATCAGGAGTCATATGAGGGCCAAGAGCCTCTTCATACACAGGGGGCTACTAGGCAGTACTGCCCGTGAAAGGTGTCTCCTTGCTACGGGGGTAAAACTAAAAAAAAAAACCAACAGACACACAAACCCACAAAAACAAAGAACAACAACAAAAAAAGAGAGGAAAAAGAAAGAGAAAAAAAGGGAAAGGAAAAAGAAAAAGAAATGAAAAAAAAAAAGTTTATGTCCATGTTCCTTTTGGTGTGTTGGTTGTAGTACAGATATCCTGTACGATATAGCTAAAATCCTACTATAAGTAAATAGATGCCATGTGCATCCTTCTGAGTCTGGGTTGGCTCACTCAGGATGAGCTTCTCTAGATCCATCCTTTTGGTTGCAAATTGCATGATTTCATTGTTTCTTATAGCTGAGTAATATTCCATTGTATAGATGTACCAAAATTTTTAATCCATTCTTCATTTGAGGGACATCTGGGTGGTTTTCAGTTTCTAGCTATTACAAATAAAGCTGCTATGAACATAGATGAGGAGACTTCCCTATGTCTCCGTGAGGTGTCCTTTGGGTGTATACCCAGAAGTGGTATGGCTGGGTCCTGAGGCAAAGTTATTCCAAGGTTTCTAAGATATCTCCAGACAGACCTCCATAGTGGTTGCACAAGCCTGCACTCCCACCAGCAAAGGAGGAGGGTTCCCCTTTCTCCACACCCTTGCCAGCATGTGCTGTCATTTGAGCTCTTTATCTTAGCCATTCTGACAGGTGTGAGATGGAATCTCAGGGTCGTCTTGATTTGCATTTCCCTGATGATTAAGGATGTTGAGCATTTGTTCAGGTGACTCCCGGCTATTAGGGATTCCTCCTTTGTGAATTCTCTATTTAGCTCTGTCTCCCATTTTTTGATTGGATTATTTGGTTTCTTGGCATTTAGTTTCTTGAGTTCTTTGTAGATTTTAGATAATAGCCCTCTATCAGATGTGGGGTTGGTGAGGATATTCTCCCAGTCTATTGGTTGCCGTTTTGTTCGAATGACAGTGTCCTTTGCCTTACAGAAGCTTTTCAGTTTCATGAGGTCCCATTTATTGATTGTTGATCTCAGGTCCTGAGCTGTTGGTGTTCTGTTCAGGAAGTTGTCACCTGTGCCAATGAATTCGAGGGTTTCTCCTACTTTTTCTTCTAGTATCTTAAGTGTGGCCGGCCTTATGTTAAGGTCTTTGATCCACGTGGAATTAAGTTTTGTACAAGGTGATAGGTATGGGTCTAATTTCATTCTTTTGCAAGTGGACATCCAGTTGGACCAGGACCATTTGTTGAAGATGCTGTCCTTCTTTCATTGTGTGGTTTTGGCTTCTTTGTCAAAGATTAGTTGGCCATAGGTGTGTGGGTCCATGTTTGGGCCTTCAATTCGATTCCATTTATCCACTGGTCTGTTTCTATACCAGTACCATGCTGTTTTTATTATTATTGCTCTGTAGTACAGCTTGAAATCTGGGATGGTGATACCTCCAGAGGCTTTTTTATTGTACAGGATTGATTTAGCTATTCTGGGCTTTTTGTTGTTCCTTATGAAGTTGAGTATAGCTTTTTCCATGTCTATAAAGAATTGTGTTGGTATTTTGATAGGAATTGCATTGAATCTATATATTGCTTTTGGTAGAATAGCCATTTTTATTATGTTGATCCTACCTATTCATGAGCATGGGAGATCTTTCCATCTTCTAAATGCCTCTTCCATTTCTTTCTTCAGGGGCTTGAAGTTCTTGTTGTATAGGTCCTTTACTTGCTTGGTTAGAGTTACCCCCAGGTATTTTATATTGTTTGTGGCTATTGTGAAGGGGGTTGTTTCCCTTATTTTTTTCTTGGTATATTTGTTTGTTGTATAAAGAAGGACTTCTGATTTTTTTGAGTTAATTTTGTATCCAGCCACCTTGCTGAAGTTGTTTATCAGCTGTAAGAGTTCTTTGGTGGAGTTTTTGGGGTCACTTATGTATACTAACATATCATCTGTGAATAGGGATAATTTGACTTCTTCATTTCCAATGTTTATCCCTTTGATTTCCTTTAGTTGTCTTATTGCTCTAGCAAGAACTTCAAGTACTATATTGAAGAGATATGGTGAAAGTGGACATCCTTGTCTTGTCCCTGAGTTTAGAGGAAATGCTTCAAGCTTCTCTCCATTTAATTTGATGTTGGCCACTGGCTTGCTGTATATTGCCTTTATTATTTCTAGGTATGGTCCTTGTATGCCCGTTCTCTCCAGAACTTTTAGCATGAAGGGGTGTTGGATTTTGTCAAATGCTTTTTCTGCATCTAGCGAGATTATCATGTGGTTTTTTTCTTTCATCTTGTTTATATGGTGAATTACATTGATAGACTTTCGTATATTGAACCATCCCTGCATTCCTGGGATGAAGCCTACTTGATCATGATGTATGTTATTTTTTTATGTGTTCTTGAATTCGGTTTGCTAGTATTTTGTTAAGTATCTTTGCATCTATGTTCATGAGGGAGATTGGTCTGAAGTTCTCTTTCTTTGTTGGGTGTTTGTGTTGTTTAGGAATCAGAATGACAGTGGCCTCATAAAATGAGTTTGGCAGTGTTCTTTCTGTTTCTATGTGGTGGAAGAGTTTGAAGAGTAATGGTGTTAGCTCCTCTTTGAAGTTCCGGTAGAATTCCGTGCTAAAGCCATCTGGCCCTGGGCTTTTTTTTGGTTGGGAGATTATTAATGACTCTTTCTATTTCCTTAGGGGTTATTGGGCTGTTTAAGCTGTTAATCTGATTTTGATTTAGTTTTGGTAGGTGGAATTTATCGAGGAAATTGTCCATTTCGCTTAGGTTTTCAAATTTGGTGGAGTATAGATTTTTAAAGTAGGACCTGAATATTTTCTGGATGTCCTCAATGTCTGTTGTTATTTCTCCCTTTTCATTTCTGATTTTGTTGATTTGTGTTCTTTCTCTTTGCCTTTTTGTTAATTTGGCTAGGGGTCTGTCTATTTTGTTGATTTTCTCGAAGAACGAACTCTTGGTTTCATTGATTCTTTGTATAGTTCTTTTTGATTCTAAGTTGTTGATTTCAGCCCTAAGTTTGATGATTTCCTGCCTTCTGCTCCTCTTGGGCGTGTTTGCTTCTTTTTTTTTTTTTCCACTTCACCCAGCTTAGCTGTTAATTCACTAATATGAGCTGTCACAATTTTCTTTTTGAATGCACTTAGTGCTATGAACTTTCCTCGTAGCACAGCTTTTATTGCATCCCATAGGTTTGGGTATGTTTTGTCTTCATTGTCTCTGGATTTTAAGAAGTCTTTGATTTCCTTCTTTATTTCTTCCCTGACCCAGTGGTCATCCAGTAAGGAGTTGTTCAATTTCCATGTGTGTGTAGTCTTTCTGTTGATTCTTTTGCTGTTGAAGACCAGCTTTATTCCGTGGTGGTCTGCTAAGATAGAAGGTGTTATTTCAATTTTCTTTTATCTATTGAGACTATCTTTGTGACCAACTATATGGTCGATTTTGGAGAAGGTTCCGTCGGGTGCTGAGAAAAAGGTGTATTCCTTTGTGTTTGGGTGAAACGTTCTGTAGATGTCTGTTAGGTCCATTTGTTTCATGATCTCTGTTAGCCTCCATATTTCTCTGTTTGTCCTCAGTCTTGATGATCTGTCCATTGTTGTGAGTGGGGTGTTGAAGTCTCCCACTACTAATGTGTTGTGATCGACGTGTGATTTAAGTTTTAGAAGTGTTTCTTTTACAAAAGTAGGTGCCTTTGTATTTGGGGCATAGATGTTCAGTATTGAAATTTCCTCTTGATGAATATTCCCTTTAATGAGTATATAGTGCCCTTCTTTGTCTTTTTTCATTAACTTCAGTTGGAAGTCTGTTTTGTTTGATATTAGGATGGCTACTCCAGCTTGCTTCCTGGGTCCATTTGCTTGAAAAACCTTTTCCCAGCCCTTTACTCTGAGGTAGTGACTATCTCTGGTAGTGAGATGTGTTTCTTGTATGCAGCAAAGGGACAGGTATTGCTTGCGGATCCACTCTATAAATCTGTGTCTTTTTATTGGGGAGTTGAGACCATTGATGTTGATGGATATTAGTGACCTGGGGTTGTTGTTTCCCATTAGTTTGGTATAGGTGGTGGTTCTGTGCCTCTTTTGGTTTAGTTGCTGAGGGGTTTTCTATTCCCTTTGTTTTCTTGGGTGAAGTTTTCTTCTCTGGGATGGAATTTTCCTTCTAGGATTTTCTGTAGGGCTGGGTTTGTGGGTAGATATTGTTTAAATTTGATTTTGTCATGGAATATCTTGTTTTCTCCATCTATGTTGATAGAGAATTTTGCTGGGTATAGTAGTCTGGCTGGGCACCTATGTTCTCTCATTGCTTGTAGGGCATCCGTCCAGGCCCTTCTAGCTTTTAAAGTTTCTGAGGAGAAGTCAGGTGTGATTCTGATGGGTCTGCCATTGTATGTGACTTGGCCTTTTTCTCTTACAGCTTTTAATATCCTTTCTTTGTTCTGTACATTTGGTGTTTCAATTATTATGTGGCAAGAGGAGTTTCTTTTCTGATCTAATCTGTTCAGTGTTCTGTAAGCCTCTAGGATTTTTATTGGCATCTCTTTTTTTCAGGTTTGGGAAGTTTTCTTCTATGACTTTGTTGAAGATATTTCCTGGACCTTGGCGTCGGGAGTCTTCTCTTTCCTCTATGCCTATGATTCTTAGGTTCCGTCTTTTCATTGAGTCCTTGATTTCTTGGATGTTGTGGGTGAGAGATTTTTTAGCCTTCTCATTTTCTTTGGATGTTATACTAATTTCTTCCATCGAATCTTCCATGCCTGAGATCCTGTCTTCCATCTCTTGCATCCTATTGTTGATACTCACATCCGTAGTTTCCGTTCTCTTCCCTTGGTTCTCCACTTCCTCTTTTAACTCTGACTGTGTTTTCTTTATTGTTTTTATTTCTATTTTCATGTCTTGTATGGTATTGTTCGTTTTGTACATTTCCTTCTCCAGCTTACTTGTTTTTGTCTGAAAATCTTTCATTGCTTTGTCCTTTTCCTGTTCAAGCTCTGTCACCTTGGCTTGGAGTTCTTTAATGGTGTTGTTCATTGTTTTTGCTTGTAGAATTGTGGCTTCTTTGAATACCTTCATAGATTTAAGTTCTTTTTGAAGGGACTCTATCAATTTCCATAATGCAGAATTGTCATTGTTTTCATGTGTTTCTGTTGGTGTGAGGTCATCTGAATTGGATGAGCTAGGATAATTCTGCTTTTTTGGAGTCATATTTCCTTGATTTCTATTTTTTCTTGGACCTTTGGCCATGTGAGTGTGTTTAGCTATCTGTTCTTGTCGTTTTCTGTGCTTGGATCCACAGGGGATGCTTTGGTGAAGGAGTCGAATTGCTTGGCTATCTGTTGTTGCTTACAGGGGGATCTCAGGGTCACTGTGGTTTTAATAGCCTGAATCACTGTGAGCTGGTGCAGCCTATTCCCAAGTAGTGACTAATGGTCTGGAATTATTTCAGTGCTCCCAGTTCAGACTTCTCTATGTTGCACACTGAGTGATCAGCCTGTAATGGTTCTGATGGTATGGACCTGTTTGCCCAGGCACAGATTTTGTGGGCTTTGTTTGTTGTCACGGAGGTTGACAGGGCCTGGCTCCACACCTAATATGTCTGGATTTACCAGAATACAGCTATGGTCCCCTGGCTTCTGATTACCCACTAGGCTTCTCCGCCACAGGCCTGGCCGCTTCCCTCCCTATCTGCTCCACCGTGGGTGGGCGAAGCTTCGGCCCCTCCCACCGTCTGAGCCAGCCTCCTTCCCTAGCTGCTTTGCCATGGGTGGGTGGAGCTTCGGCCCCTCCCGCTGACTGAGCCGGCCTCCCGCCCTAGCTGCTTTTCCGTGGGTGCGCCGGGCACCAGTCCCGTCCGCCTGTGCCCGCTTCCCTCCCCAACTGCTCTGCCCGCCCACCTCCCGCTCTGGCTTGAGCGGCTGCGGATCACCCACCGAGTGCCGTTTCTTCCTTGTTAAGACTTCAACTATTCTGCAAAGTTTCCTAAGTAGTTATAAGGTCTTCCTGAGGTGTGGGAAGCCCATTAGGCTAGTGGGCAATCGCCATGTGGCCTTTGATTCTGCCTGCTGTGTGTTGGGATCAATCTTACCAGGTGCCTCTCCAAATGGGAGTTCCCGAATCCCGGATTTAGTGGCTTCCGTGTCTGTGAGAGATGGGGGGAGAGCCTTACCCTGGGACTTTTAACAGTCCCTTGGGAGCTGTGCGTGTTCCCGGAGGGGCCAGACCCTCCAGTTTTTGCACAGTGTCCCACAACTCTGTGTTTTCTATGGCTCTTCTCTCCTACATTCAAAATGCGTCTGTGCAGTTCATCTTGGCCCCCCGGCCATTTCTTTATAGCCTACTTGACTGTTTTCTCACGGTGATCAATAGCTCATTCTTGACTATATTCTTGAAAGAAGTGTTTTCCTTTACAATTAGTAATTATCAGTAATTGTCCTCTTCCAAGGAGTTTTAGTTAGTATGGGTTATAGTAATAGAAAGAATTCATTTCTTGCCCATGACAGCCAAGGGTTATAAACAAATTAAAGGACATTGGCAAGTACAAGAATAGGAAAGGGGCTCAAGATAAGGTAATGAAATGAGTTTATAGAAACATAACATATTTCAGGAAGGCTTTCTGAAGGAAGTGCAGTCTACAGTGAGGACTAAAGAAAGTGCTATGCAGGTGAAATGTGACCAGGTCTATGTGACAGTAAAGAAAGGAGAACTAGTACTACAAGCAAATTGTGTTTCCCAAGATTCCGGTAACCAAATACTCTTTAGCCTTAAATGTCACATATCTTAGTAAACACTTTTATCTCAGGTTTTCTTTAGAGGCTAAGTCTTTGATGACTAAATTTGAATTATTTACACAGAATTATTCCTCTAAGAGAAGACTCAATGAGGTTTGTAACAAGAGGCTTTTATTATTTTTATTTCTAAATTTCATCTTACACTCTAATTTACTGTACTGTACTTAATACCCCTACCTCCCTTCCACCCCTTGTTCCTCCCAAGCCCCCAATACTAGGTGGGGAAGAAAGAAGGTTAGAGAGAGAAGGGATGTAGGTCTATTTGAGTTACTTCCTGCTGATTACAGTCGTTGGATTCTTTGGGGCAAATACCAGTCTCAGTAGAAGTCCAACAAACCAGGAGACAGCAGCAGTTTGGGGGAGCACCAGTAAGCAGCTGGGAGAGCAGCGACCTCTTTATTCTGGTAGCTCTTTCTCTTCTTTGTAGCCCCTTTCCTCCTATTTCTTTGTAGAGTACCTTTTTATTTTACTTCTTTGTAGTGCCTTTTCTAGAAATTTCTTAAGCCCAGGCTGCTCCACTGGGAGAAAAGTTAGCTCGAAATAATAAAATAATAAAAATAAAAGCTACTTTTTACAAGTGGCACCCAGATGTAAGGCAAAACATAATGAGAAATTTCTTATCCAATGCTGTGGAGGAGACAAGATTTGAAGGAGTGAACAGTGTATTTTAGGATATTAGCAAAAGGTTTATGATGGCTGCTGCCACTGGATTCTCTCCTGCTTTGTGCTGAGAGTGGATTTTTTATATGTTGTTGTTTTTCCTCCTGAATGACATTTAAGATAAGAAGAATGCTTGAGCAATTTGAAAAGTTACAATTGGATAAGGAGGGGTGTGATAAAAGGGTTGCAGAAATGACAACGTAACTACAGAGGTTTCGAATTGAAGTTGAAGGGCTTAAAAAGGAAAAAGCACTGGATATGTGAACACACAGGTTTAGATCTGATGAAAGAGAAACAGCCTGTTCAGAGAGAAAGGGTTTATGTCAAGCTAATTTTACCTCCAGAGGAGCAGCCTGAGGTTACAAGATTACCACCATCAGCTTTCCCAGAAACTACCAAAAGCCTCAGATATCAAAATGCTCGCTGTTTTAATTGTTTGGCCATTTACAGAGAAATTGTAAGGCTAACAGCCCCAGAGTCCAAAATGTCCAGCATGGTGAGAAATATGGTTATTTTCAAGCCAGATGTCAAAATGGCCTGCAAGTTAACTCTGGAAAATACAGTAACAGCACACAAGCCATTTCTGGTGGCAAAAAGTCCAGATATTCTGGAATTTGTAAACTTTTTGGGAGAGGTCAGCATTGGACAAATGAATATATGTCCAAGGGGGGCATACAAAGTAATATTTTACAGTCAGGAAGAAACTTTGGGATCCTACCCCAAGGCCCGACAGCAAAATGTGTGAGCCATTTCAGACAAGAGCAGCTGAGAGTTGTTACCAAGATAGAACAGCCGAAAATTACCAGGTTATAAAAATAAACAAACTACTGACACAAACAAGCATTTAATTCATTGATAATGTCTTTGTTACTCATTTAAAAATGCAATTTTTAGTTCCAGTTTATTTGAAAGCTACTATTGAAAACTGAATAGGATTTAAGAATTTATAGTTTTGTTAGATATTAGTTTAGTTAATTGCAGAAATGTGATGTAATTAGTTTCTTGTATATGTTTTGAAGTTAAGTAATACCTACATAGAAGCAAGCAATGCTTGTCTATTTAGGAAGACAGACAGATGATAAATGGCTTTCAAAAACCTCAGAGATCTGCAGAAAATGGAATCTTATATGTTTTAGTAAGAAAAGATTTTTCTGACAGAGAGATATCTGCTCCTGGCAGCACCCAGAATGTAAAAGATGGTGGGCATTAAAGAAACAAATGTAGAAATATAGTCACTGGACAAAAACTGCTGATAGCAGGCTGTCCAATCTGTGAACAAGCAGGACACTGAAAAGTCGACTGACCAATGTTACAGAGATAAGGTAGGCAAGTACTTTAATATTCCTGCTTCACAGAAAAGTTTGTCAAATATTCTGGGCCAATAGACTGAAGACTGGATGCCCCAACAACACAGAGAAGGAACCCATGGTGACTGGTCAGGTAGCCAGCAAACTCTGTCATTACTATAGTTTTGGAAGTTGCTTGCTCTACACTTCCTACATACTTAGTTAATTTAATTTCCTTCTAAAGTCTCTGACGGGATTGAAGCCTAAATAATTATAATCTTACAATTAAGCTTAGTTGTATAGGATTTAAGAAATGCTTTAGATCTAAAAGATATTATAAGTTGGTGAATGCAAATAAAAACAGAAAATGATATTGATAGGCACAGAACTCTAACCTAGGTATAGATAATAGATGCTTTCTCCAAGGTTGATAAATACAAATGGCCTGGACATTGTCAATATAATTGTGGATAGATCTGATAAATATCTTTTTTATATGTAACATATATGTGATTTTTTTTAACTAAAAGGGGGAAATATGCTGAGTTTATTAAAATAACCAATTATGAGAATGTTTTTGTTAAATCACAGGTGTGAGGCTGCTTAAGACACAGGTGTGAAGTGTTAACTGTCTTGCGAGCTAGCAGGGGTGTGGCTTAACCAGCTGAGCAAGTTTTACTCTGAGGACTTGGGAGAAAGGGATTAAAAAAGTCAGAGCCCCAAGAGAAGGGGGCCTGTGCAAAGAAGGAAGAGAAAAAAGGGATTCTACAAAGAAGTAGGAGAAAAGGGGCTACAAAAAACAGAAAGGGCTACCAAGAAGAAAGAGATTGCTGTTCCCCCAAACTGCTGCTTGTTCTTCCTGCTGCTGTCTCCTGATTTGCTGGACTTCTACTGAGACTGGTATTCGCCTCAAAGAATCCAACGACTGTAATCAGGAGGAAGTAACTCAAATAGACCT
Organism: Lophiomys imhausi; assembly: GCA_907164525.1. Classification (NCBI taxonomy): domain Eukaryota; kingdom Metazoa; phylum Chordata; class Mammalia; order Rodentia; family Muridae; genus Lophiomys; species Lophiomys imhausi. The sequence goes on from CAJQZJ010004760.1 coordinate 12,519,260, forward strand.
ATGTCCCCTCTCTCTCTAACTTTCTTTTTTCCCCACCTAGTGTTGGGGGCTTGGGAGGAACAAGGGGTGGTAGGGAGGTAAAGATATTTAGTAAATTAGAGTGTGTAATTAAGTTTAGTAATAAAAATAATAAAAGCCACCTTGCTACAGAGGCTTCCTACTGAAGTTTAGTCTATTCGATGGTTACTCTTTACTGTCCCTTAACTAGAATTAAAATTACTACGCAAATACACTTTGGCTTTACCATGGAGGCATGCACAGACAGGAAGAGATAGCTCCCTGAAGGCTACTTGGATCTGGTAGGTTAATGTCCCAGGAGTGAAGTGGCTCCAATGGCTCCAGGAAAGTCCATGTAGCCTCTGGCCTCTGTTCCTAGGGAAGATGACATTGGTGCCACCCAAGTGTGTTTCTGTTACAAGGAACTTGAGACAATTCTCATCCTTAATCTGCAGGATACCAAAGACTCTAGACACGGAGTGAGAGGTTCCTTTTAAGCTACATTGGGAGCCAAGAATACACCGACTATATGATATCATGGCAAGGCTGCAAAGTTGTGTTTTAAGTGTCCTTGCTATGGTTTTTTGTTTGTTTGTTTTTTGTTTTTTGAGATAGGGTTTCTCTGTGTAACAGACCCTGGCTGTCCTAAACTCACATTTGAAGACCATGCTGCTGTCGAACTCACAGAGATCTGCCTGTCTCTGCCTCCTGAGTGCTGGGATTGAAGGCGTGCACCGCCATGCCCAGCTGTGTCCTTGCTTTGGAATTTTAAAGTTGATTAATTGATGAGATTGCTTGTCAAACTACAATATTGGCTACTCCAAAGTTAAAGAATTAAAAACATCTTTTTTTTTTCCTAGTACCCCTCCTGTAATTGTTTTCTAAGCCTGCATGAAGCATTTTTTTCTTCTTCTTTTTCTTTTTTTTTTTTTTTTGAGACAGGATTTCTCTGTGTAACAGCTCTGGCTGTCCTGGACCCGTTTTGTAGACCAGGCTGGCCTCAAACTCACAGAGATCCACCTGCCTCTACCTCCCAAGTGCTGGGATTAAAGGCATGCACCACCACCGCCCGGCCATTTTTTTCTTATTCTATCCTAATGAGGCTCATACCTCATACCTCCACCCTCCCCTCCCAGCCCCCCTCCTATACCCTCCCCATCAATGGCTGGTAAGAATATTTAGTGATGCTTTCAAACATGATTCATGTAAAATTTAAAAATCAATATTTTTCCAGTTAACCATGAGAAATTTATAGACTCTGACCCAAGGAAAAATATTAGGAACTCATACTACCTGGACTTCTTGACCTAAGGAAGGGAAAGAAGCTCAGAACACTACTTTACAAAAATGTGGTGGTATCTACACAATGGAATACTACTCAGCTATCACAAACAATGAAATCATGCAATTTGCAGCCAAATGGATGGAAGTAGACAAGCTCATCCTCAGTGAGCTAACCTAGGCTCAGAAGGGTGCACATGGCATCTACTCACTTATAGTCAGATTTTAGCCATATAGTACAGGATAACTATGCTACAGTCAATGCACCAAAGGGAACAGGAACATAGACTTTTTTACCTGTCCATGAGATACTTTGCCCTAGTGGTGCTGCCTTGTAGGCCCCCAGTGTATGAGGAAGCTCTTGGCCCTCATATGACTGCTGATATAGGGCAGGGGACTAATATGTAAGAACACTCCACTCCGGAGGAGTGGGTTGGAAGGGATAGGGGGTAGAGGGTGGGAGGTTGTGACTGGGAGGGGTGGAAAGAGGGTACTATGATGGAGATGTAACCTGAAGTTATAAATAAACATAAAAAATGTGGTGGCAATTTATTCTGTGAATTTTTTATGGACATATTCTTCTGTGATGAGAAATTATTTGTATACTATTTTCAGACATAGGCAAATATATCATATTCCATATTTTAAAAATGTTTTATTCAAGAAATGTAATCCTAGATTCCATTACATTTATGATCTTTATTGTTGTCAATGTTTGCTTTACCTAGCATTACATTTGAGAAAACAGTATTTAAGTTACCATGGCTGCAACAGCAGCACGTTCAACAAAGTCTATGCACTCAATGTAGGCTTTGCCAGCTGGTAGCTACTGTCCTGGTACTAGAATTGATATTTTCTTTAGAAAATATATTATTGGTACCCATTCATCTAGACAACCTGTAAAGATATTTGAAACACCCCTGCCTTTTGTTATAGTGCACCCATCCTTTTATTTCCTTATTATTACTTTTATATCCCATGATATGAAAATATAATTCTGATAATATTGCTCTGTATCTAAAAGTTTTATAATCTGACTTTCCTTATCCATGTCTCCTTGTCTCATAACTAGATAAAACATATTACCTGAAAATAGCCTTCTAATCTTTTTAAAAAATTAATTTTCATTTATTTGCTTATTTTACATGCCAATTGATACCCCCTCCCTCCTCTCCTCCCCACCTTCCTATACCCTCCCCATCAAATTGTATCTGGAGCAAGAGACTCCTCATCCTCTGAGGTAGGACAAGGCAGCTCCACTAGAAAAATGGGATCCAGAGGGAGGCAACAGTTTCCAAGTCACAGACAGACCCTGCTCCAATTGCTAGGATATCTGCTCGAGGACCAAGCAGCCCACCAGCTTCATATGTGTAGTAGGCTTAGGACAAGTCCACAAACAGCCTTTAGGTGGTGATTCAGTCTTTATGAGCCTAACTCTATCGGAGTTAATTGGATATGTAGGTCTTGTTGTGGTGTCTTTGATTCCTCCAACTCTCAAACCTTCCCTCAACTCTACCCATGGCTCCCTGATTTTCTTCCAGTGTTTGGCTGTGAGTCTTCACATTTTCCTCCACCATCTCCTTGATAGAGTCTCCCGGTGGACAGTCACATCAGACTCCTGTCTGGTTCCCTTTCTCCATCTACTTCCAATAATTTAGAGTGATTCAAGCACCATCCCTTTGGCCCTCATTGTTGCTTAATTTCTTTGGGTCTATGGATTGTTGCATAGTTATCTAGTACATAATGGCTAATATCCAATTATGAGTGTATAAATACCATGTATACCTTTCTGGGACTGCATTACTCACTCAGGATGATCTTTTCTGGTTCCATCCATTTGCCTGCAAATTTCATGATGTTATTGTTTCTAATCTCTGAGTAGTATTATATTGTGTAAATGTACCATAATTACCTTATCCATTCCTTGGTTGAAGGACATCTGGGTTGTTTCGAGTTTCTGGATTTTGATAGGAATTACGTTGAATCTGTAGATTGCGTTTGGTAGGAGGGCCATTTTTACTATGTTAATTCTACCAATCCATGAACATGGGATATCTTTTCATCTTCTGATATCTTCTTCACCATCTTTGTTCAGAGACTTGAAGTTCTTGTCATACAAGTTTTTCACATGCTTGTTTAGTGTTACCAAGATGTTTTTATATTGTTTGTGGCTATTGTGAAAGGAGTTGTTTCCCTTTCTTTCTCAGCCCATTTATTATTTACATAAAGGAGGGCTACTGATTTTTTTGAGTTAATTTTGTATTCAGCCACTTTGTTGAAGGTGTTTATCAACTAAAAGAGTTCTCTGGTAGAATATTGGGGGTCACTTATATATACTATCATATCATCTGCAAATAGGGATATTTTGACTTCTTCTTTTCCAATGTGTATCCCCTTGATCTCCTTTAGTTATATTATTGTTCCAGCTAGAACTTTAAGAGATATCAGAAGAGTGGACAGCCTTGTCTTATCCCTGATTTTTGTGGAATTCTTTTAAGTTTCTTTCCATTTAATTTGATGCTGGCTATTTGCCACACCCGCCTCGCCAGCAGTGCAGGCTATGACCGCTGTGTGACAAACATGCGTGTTGTACGGCTGGGGGGTTCTTCTGGGCTTTTCCAGGCCCTAAAGAATGACCCATTAGCCAAAAGGGGTGCTGGACGGAAGCCTGGATATTTGTGGGGGCGAATCATCAGGTCTCCTGGGGAGCTGGAAAGGTTGGGGATGTTCGGAGGGCTTGGTTTCACTTTTGGATGCTTACTTTATCTCATAGCTTATACAAGATTTCCAAGAAGTGCAGTACTTGAAAAAGGAACTTAAAATACGCTGTCTACCCCTAAACAGATGGCAACAGCCCCACAAAAAGAAAGACTAGATGTTTCAGAAAACCCAAACATTATACTAACTATGAATAATTCAGATGCAGATAATAGTCCTTTGCAGCAGTTTGTACAAATAATACAGAACAATTCTAATATGCTAGTACATGAAGCTATTAATCTTCTACAGGAAAAAGAGTTAGGATCTCAGCCAAGATACAAAAGAAAACGGAGAACATTAACAAATAAATTCTATGTACCTGGTGTTCCTATGAAAATGATAGATGATGGTAAAAGAATAGCTTAGGTTTCATGAAAAGACTTAGGAGATCACGTCCTCCCTGGTAGACATTAAATAAAGCTAAAACATTAGGAGATATTGTTAAAGCTATCAAAAAAAAAATTCCAATACTTGCTAGTGTAATAGGGAAAGCAAATAAGCGTTCATAGTTATGAAAAACTATTGAGGAAGTAAAAAGAGATTTAGAAAAAAGACATTGAAATACTGGTCTGTTTCAAAATAAAACACAATGGTTAGAAACTGTCCGGTTCGTTGACCACAGTCAATCGGGCCACCAAGAAGCTCAATGTTCCTTCCAAGATCAGCAGGTATTTCTTAGCAACATATGTTTATGCTTTTGGCTATGTAACTATGATCACACTTCTGATTTTACTGTATAAATTCTGCTTTGAAAAAAAGTAAAACTTTGCAGCAACACTGAAACTTCTCTTGAGTTGTGTTGTCTGTCACATCGAATCCGCTCCCCACCTGAAAACTTCTTGAAACCTGGTTCGGTTGCTGAGACCACTACACCGTGGTCTGCAGCAGCTATTGGCTTGCTGTATATTGTCTTTATTATCTTTAGGTATGAGCCTTGTATACCTGATCTCTCCAAGATTTTTATCATGAAGAGGTGTTGGATTTTGTTAAAGGTTTTCTCAGCATCTAATGGATGGTCCTGTGATTTTTTTCTTTCAGTTTCTTTATATGGTGGATTATGTTAATGTATTTTCATATGTTGAATCATTCTGTATCCCTGAGATGAAGATTACTTGATCATTGTGGATGATATTTTTGATGTGTTTTTGGATTCAGTTTGCCAGCATTTTATTGAGTATTTTTGCATCAATGTTCATGAGGAAGATTGGTCTGAAATTCTCTTTCTTAGTAGAGCCTTTGTGTATTTTAGGTATCAGGGTGACTGTGGCTTCACCGAATGAGCTTGGCAAAGTTATTTCTGTTTCTATTTTGTGGAATAGTTTGAGGAGCATTGGTATTAACTTGTCTTTGAAAGTCTGGTAGATTTTTGAGCTAAAACCCTCTGGCCCAGGGCTTTTTTTTGTTTGGGAGACTTTTGATAACCACATCTATTTCCTTAGGAGTTATAGGACTGTTTGATTTGTTTATCTGATCTTGATTTAACTTTGATAGGTAGAATCTATAAAGAAAATCCATTTTAGTTATATTTTCCAATTTTGTGGAGTGCAGGCTTGTGAAGTAAGACCTTATGATTCTTTGGATTTCTTCAGTGTCTGTTGTTATGTTCCCCCTTTTCATGTCTGATTTTGTTAATTTGGATACTATCTGTCTTTTAGTTTCTTTGGCTAAGGGTTTATATATCTTGTTGATTTTCTCAAAGAACCAGCTCTTGGTTTCCTTGATTCTTTCTATTGTTCGTTTTGGTTTTAATTATTGATTTCAACCCTGAGTTTTATTATTTCCTGCCATCTACTCCTCTTGGGTATATTTGTTTCTTTTTGTTCTAGAGTTTTCAGGTGTACCTTTAAATTTGTTAGTATGAGACCTCTCCAATTTCTTTATGAAGGCACTTAGTGCTGTGAACTTTTCTAATAGCATTGTTTTCATTATTATCCATAAATTTGGGTATGTTGTGCCTTCAATTTCATTGAATTCTAGGAATTTTTAAATTTATTTCTTCTGTGATGCAATCGTCATTGAATAGAGATGTTCAGTTTTCATGAGTTTGTAGGTTTTCTGTTGTTTCTGTTGTTGTTGAAGTCCAGCTTTAATCCATAGTGATCTGATAAGATGCAAGGGCTTACTTCAACTTTCTTGTGTCTGTTGAGGCTTTCTTTGTGACCAAGTATATGGTCAATCTTGAAGAAAGTTCCACAAAGTGTGGAGAAAAAGGTATATTCTTTTGTGCTTGGATGAAATGTTCAATAGATATCTGTTAGGTCCATTTGATTCATGACAACTCTTAGTTTCATTATTTCTCTGTTTAGTTACTGTCTTGATGATCTGTCCATTGGTGAGAGTGGGGTGTTAAAGTCTCTCACTATTCATGTGTAAGGATCAATGTGTGATTTAAGTTTTAGTAATGTTTCTTTTACAAATGAGGGTGCCCTTGCATTTGAGACACAAATGTTCAGAATTGAAACATCATCTTAGTGGATTTTTCAGTTAATAAGTATGAAGTTGTTAAACTCTTTTGATTAATTTTGGTTCAGTCTATTTTATTAGATATAAGAATGGCTACTCTGCTAGGTTCTTGGGTCTGTTTGCTTGGAAAACCTTTTCCAGCCCTTTACTCTGAGATAATGTCTATCTTTATTGATGAGGCATGTTTCTTGTGTGCATCAGTATGATGGATCCTGTTTTTGAATCCATTCTGTTAGCCTGTTTCTTTTTATTGGGGAATTGAGTCCATTGATATTGAGAAATATTAGTGTCCAATACTTGTTAATTCTTGTTATTTTGATGTTGGTAGTGGTAGTGTGTGTGTGTGTGTGTGTGTGTGTGTGTGTGTGTGTGTGTGTGCTTCCTTTCTGGTTTGGGGGAGTTATTTATTTCCTGTGTTTTCCTGGGTTATAGTTAGCCTCCTTGTGTTGGAATTTTCCTTCTAGTATCTTCTGTAGGACTGGGTTTGTAGATAGGTATTGCTTAAATTTGGTTTTGTCATGGAATATCTTGTTTTCTCCATCTATGGTGATTACATGTGTTGCTGGGTATAGTAGTTTAGGCTGACATCTGTGGTCATGTAACATCTGCAAGATAACTGCCCAGGCCTTCTAGTTTTAAGAGCTTCTGTTGAGAAGTTGGTGTAATTCTGATAGGTCTGCCTTTACATGTTACTTGACTTTTTCCCCTTGTAGCTTTTAATATTCTTTCTTTGTTGTGTACATTCAGTGTTTTGAGTATTATGTGGCAGGAGGAATCTCTTTTTTGGTCCAATCCATTTGGTATTGTGTAAGCTTCTTGTATGTTTATCGGCATCTCTTCCTTTAGGTTGGGGAAGTTTTCTTCTATAATTGTGTTGAAAATATTTTCTGGACCTTGGAACTGGTACTCTTCTCCTTCGTCTACTCCTATTATTCTTAAGTTTGGTCTTTTCATAGTGTCCCTGATTTCTTGAATGTTTTGTGTCAGGAACTTTTAGATTTAACATTTTCTTTGACCAATGTATTGATTTCTTCAATTGTATCTTCCAGGCCTAAGATTCTCTCTTCCATTACTTGTATTCTGTTGGTGATGCTTGTGTTTATAGTTCCTGTTCTCTTCCATAGCTTTTCTATCTCCAGGATTCCCTCAGTTTATGTTCTCTTTATTCCTTCTATATCCATTTTCAATCTTGGACTTTTTTTATTCATTTGCTTCACTTGTTTTATTGTATTTTCCTGTAATTCTTGAATAAAATGATTTATTTATTTAGTGAATTTTCTTGTATTTCTTTAAGGGATTTCTTCATTTCCTCTTTTAATGTCCTTATCATCATTATTATAGGATTTGATTTAGGTCATTTTCTTGTGTATTGATTGTATTAGGATAACCAGCACTTGCTGTAGTATCCCTGTGCTCTGAAGTTGCCATATTGCCCTGGCTCTTATTGGTTATGTTCTTATGTTGGCCTTTACCAACTGGTTGCTCCTAGCTGTTCCTGGATGTTCTTCCTGTGACAAGCCTGGATTTTCCTGTGTTACAAACCTGTGTTTAAATGGTGCAGTAGAATTGGTGGAGGCCAGTGGAGTAGTGTCTGGACAGTGGAGCTCAGGATGAATGCACAAAGCTCAGGGCACCTGGATGTGCCCTAGGGGATTCTGGATGTTTATAGTGCAGCAGGTGTGGATGTTGCTGGTGTAGCAGGCCTAGTGAAGCCTGGATGTTCCTCTTATAGCTGATCTTGTGGAGGTCAGTGGAGTGGTGTCCCACAATTAAGATGGATTTTGCAGGTGTAGTAGGCTGGTGTTCCTGATGTGTCATGCCTGGTGGCCTCTCCATATTCCTGAAGTTTCAGGCCTTGTTGTAACCGAACTTTTAAATTATTATTTAACACTTATTTATTTATTACTAAATTCACTTATCACAAACACCAACAATTTCTTATCTATTAATCTTATAAATTCCTACAACCCCTTTAACCTATCCACTAAACCTATTGATAATTATAACAACTACTTTCATAACCTTTTAGAATGATACAGTCTCTGGGGCAGGTCCTCAGTCGTCAGGAACACAGTCTTTGTTGTAGATTCTTGAACGCACTTAGCAGTCCTTTTTCTGGATCTCTCAGATGCAGGTTCGTCAGGGTAAGTTGGTTATTGCAGTCTCACCTTAAATAAGGCTTCATGCTTTCTTCTCTGTGGGAGACCTCAGCTGTCTGCAGGCCAACTTACTTCTTTTGAATCAGGAACTCAGCTGCTCTGCCTCAGTCCTTAAAGCCAGGCACAGTTTCCCCTAGGCCACTGATCAGACAGATCAAACCCCTCTAGGCAAAAGCTGAGCCACAGGGTCCAGTCCTTGGCCTTTTGGTGTCTTTCTCAGGCTTTCTTTGCTCACCGGCTTCTTTCTGCTTCAGGGAGAGAGCTGGCCATCAATGGCCAGCCCTTTTTTCAGCAGGACTCTTGGAGTTCTCTAGCATCAGGGGCCTCTTCTTTTTTTGGGCTCCATGCACTGTCCTTAAATAGGAGGAACTCTGTTTCAGCTTAATTTGGGCTGCGCCCACTTAGCAGCTGAAAACAATGTCAGGCTAGATACTTTGTTTCTTCAAGTCCATTAAATCTTTCCTGTTTTCCTGACTTCAACCTTGTTTTTCAGTCTATTGAGTCTTTCCTGTTTTTGCTGACTTCATGCTGATAATGCTCTTCAGGCCCTGAACTAAGAGACAGTATCAGAAACTCCTATATATTTTCTAAATCTAATTTATCTAATTCCTACACCTTGTGGTCCCAGGTTGATGAGGTCTGGACAAAAATACTGGATGTTGAATATTCCTGAAGTTGCAGGCCTGGTGACCCAGGTGGAGCTGGTCCAGAAGATGTCACTGGATGCTCCTGGTATATCAGGCCTGGTAACCTCTGGTGTGGCAAGTTTGGGACAGTGAAGCTCGGGGCATAGTACTCTACTTAGGTAAGCTGGGCATGTTCCTGAGCAATGGGGAGCATAGGGATTTGTGAGGGGAGGTTGAGAAGGGATTCAACCTGAATATTCCTGAAGTTGTAGGCCTGGGGATCACAGGTAGAGCTAGTCTGGAAGATGGTAGGACAGCACTCTGCTCAAGGCAGCTGGGCCCTGTGGACTGGGTTGGCAAGGGTGTGGCTGGTGGGAAAGCTATTTAACCAGGATAGTCCTGGTATATGAGGCCTGGTAGCTACTGGTGGGACAGCTTTGGGACTAGCCTTCTAATCTTATGATTGATGATATAATCCAAAATTGGCCAGCTTTTCTGTCTGATTTGACAGAGGATGAATGGGTTCCAGCCTCGTACTCTGGTTTGGAAAAAGTATGTATCCCTGCAGAAAGGATGAGATGTGTGCTACCAATTGCATAGAAAAGTTCAGGGGCATAAATTTTGAGGAAAAGAATCAGGAAGGATTCAATCATGGCTGATTTACTCATTTCCCAAATATTTATTGAATAATGATGATTTGCTAGAAATTTATGGAAGTGTTGTGTGTCATCTCTGACTTTACAATGCTTATGGGTTTACAGGTAAAATGTATTTTGTGAGAGCCTTTTCTTTGTTTTAAGCATTGGTTCTTCACTGCTTTGTATTTCTTTCTTTAAAGATGTGCAAAGAATTATATAGACTATTGTATAATAATTTAGAAAAGTATTTACTACACCTTTGGTCCATCTCTGCTTACCAGTTTAAAAAAAAGAGCTTTATGATGATATAACTGAAGGTTCTTATGCCAAACAGATGCTTATGTATAAAACCAGAAACTTGGCTTATGCATTAGACGAGCTGCCTCTACAGTCCAATGTTCGTGTATATATGTATGTGTCCTTGATGTCAGTGGATCTTATTATTGTATAGCCACTTACACTTCTCAAGACTGAAAGGAAACACCCAAACTTACATAATTGCCTTCCAAAGTCCATTAATGTAATCTGAAGTTAAAGGCTCCATGAGAATTGCTAGTATTCTTACTATAAGGTGTGGTTCTATTTACGTTTTCTATGATTACTTCTTAATATACATGTTCAAAATATGTTTGTTCAATTATTTTGCCAAAATGTCTACTATGGCATTGAAAATATGCCTTTCTCCCTATTTTGGTCAAGCTGTGGAAATCTATGCTAATGAGTGATCTGAGGAACTTCTGGATAGCCTTAGCCTCTGGCCTTTTAGACTCGGTGAAGAGAGAAAGTTTTCAAATTGAATTTAATATTGCTAGTAGCCAGTGATTTGATCTAACATACTGATGAACAAACCCTCATAAAGTACTCTAAACTACTGTGTTCTTAGAGCTGGAATGCTCAACACATTTGCTTATTGAGAGGGTGTCATTCCCCTACTCAAAGGAAGCAGGTACTCACTTGGAACTCATTATTTAAGCCTTATCCTATAGAACTCTTTAAATATTTTTTCTATCCTGGGTTTTTGTTTTTTCCACACGAGGTTGAGAATTGTTATTTCAGTCTGTAAAGAATTATGTTGGAATGTTGATAGGAATTGCATTGAATCTATAGATTGCTTTGGTAACATTGCCATTTTTACTCTGTTAATCCTACTGATCCACAAGCATGGAAGATCTTTCAATCTTCTGAAATTGTCTTCAATTCATTTCTTCAGAGACTTGAAGTTCTAGTTATATAGGCCTTTCACTTACTTGGTTAGAGCTACACCAAAATACTTTATATTATTTGTGGCTATTGTGAAGTGTATTTCAATACTGTACAATAAAAGAACTTTTGGAGGTATCACCATCTCTGATTTCAAGCTGTATGACAGAGCAATAGTAATAAAAACTGCATGGTATTGGCATAGAAACAGACAGGCTGATCAATGGAATCGAATCTAAGACCTCGAAATAAATCTATATGCCCACGGACACTTGATTTAGGACAAAGATGCCAAAACCACACAATGGGAAAATGAAAGCATCTCCAACAAATGGTACTGGTCTAACTGGATGTTTGCATATAGAATTCAAATAGATTCATACTTATCACCTTGCACAAAATTGTAGTTCAAATGGATTAAAGAGCTCAGCATAAAACTGTATACACTAAGTCTAATAGAAGAGAAAGTGGGGAATAGCCATGAACTCATTGGTACAGGAGACAACTTCCTGAAGAGAACACCAACAGATCAGGTACTAAGATCAGCAATTGATAAATGGGACCTTATGAAACTGAAAAGCTTCTGTAAGGCAAGGACATTGTCATTAGAACAAAATGAGAGCCTATAGATTGGGCAAAGATCTTCACCAACCCTACATCCATTATAAGGTTGATATCCAAAATATATAAAGAACTAAAAAAATTAGACACCAACAAACCAAAAACCCACTTAAAAGTGGGGTAAAGATCTAAACAGAGAATTCTCAGCAGAGGAATCTCTAATAGCCGAGAAATACCTAAAGAAATGCTCAACATCCTTAGTCACCAGGGATATACAAATCAAAATGACTCTGATATTCCATCTTATTCCCATCAGGATGAAAAACTCTAGTGACAGTACATGCTGTTGAGGTTGTGGAGAATGAGGAACATTTCTCCATTGCTGGATGGGAATGTAAGCTTGTGCAACCACTTTGGAAATCAATCTGGTGGTGTCTCAGAAAACTGGGACTACATCAAGATCCAGCTATAAAACTCCTGGGCATATACCCAAAAGATTCTCCAACCAACCACAAGGACACTTACTCAACTATGTTCATAGTTGCTTTATTTATAATAACCAGAAATTGGAAACAACCTAGATGTCCCTCAACCAAACAATGGATAAAGAAAATGTGGTACATTTACACAAAGGAATACTACTCAGTTACTGAAAACAAAGTCATCATGCAATTTGCAGGCAAATGGATGGAACTAGAAAATATCCTGAGTGAGGTAACCCAGATTAAAGAAGACACACATGGTATGTACTCACTTATAAGTGTATATTAGCCATAAAGTACAGGACAACCAGCCTACAATTTACAGACCCAAAGATGCCAAGTAACAAGGAGGGCCCAATGGAGAATGCTTGAATCTCACTCAGAAGAAGAAATAAAATAGACATCTGAACTAGATGGAGGGAGGGAACTAGGTGGTAGAGGGGATAGGGTGGGGAATGGGGGGGGGTTGAAACAGGAGTAGGGAGAGTTGGGGAGAGAGGGCCAAGAGAGGGAATGGAAATCAGAGGTGGGGCATCTCTGAGACATGCCTGAGACCTGGGTTATAGAGGCTCTAGGAAGTCTATGGGGGTGACTGTAGCTGAAACCTCTAGCAACAGGGGATATGGAGCCTTGAAGTGACATAGCTATGAAGTTACATAGCTAGGCAGGACTTCCAGTAGAGTGATAAGAACACCAACCCACCCACTGTGTGGCACTTAGACTTGGTGACCCAAGAAATAGTCATGGAGTTAAAGTGAAGTCAGAGACATGTCCAAACCCGAAAATCTCAGTCTTGAGACCAAACATCTCAAATTTGAGACCAGCTGCTTGCATGGCCCCAGAGAATTTAGCTCTATATCCCGACCCTGCAATTCTCAATTCTCAAGGTAATAATATAGCTTACTGGAATTCCTCCCCATGCAAATGAGGTACTCCAATATCTTAAGCCCCAACCAATAAGGTAAACCCACCCTGGAAATACCTTTCCACTTCCCAAGGTTCATATAGCCCTTATTCACCCTGGGATAATGACACAGGAGTGGCTTCACTGGATATTGGGTAAGAGAGCTATTTTTTTGACTACCACTCAAGAGCGCTGTTTCACTATTGTCTAAGAGTTGTAACACTAAAATCTTTGGAGAAAACTGTTTCCCCCTTTGCACTCCCAGCTGGATTGGGATCCTGCAGACCCCACCTGTTCCAGGCTTTGTTTCATCCTTTCTGACCTGGTCTGCCTGTACCACCTGGACACCCAGAAGGAGTAAGCAGAACCTGGAACCACAATCCACAAAACCTTTGACCCAAAAATTTCCTGCCTACAAGATGTGCAGGAACAAAGATGGAGCAGAGATTGATGGAATGGCCAACTAAAGACTGGTCCAACTTGAGTTCTATCCCATTTGAGAAAATGCCTGGTGTAAATGGATGAAGAGACCCACAGTCAAACATTAGACAGAGCTTGGGGTGTCTTGTGGAAGAGTTAGAAGAAGGAATGAGGGAGTTGGGGGATCAAGAACTCCACAAAAAGACCTATAGAGTCAACTCTCCTGGGCCCATGGGGGCTCAAAGAGACTGAAACACCAAGAAAAGAACATGCATGGGCTGAACCTAGGTCCCCTGCACATATGTAGCAGATGTGCTGTTTGGTCTACAAGTAGGTCTCCCAACAACTGGAGCAGGGGACCTCTCTGACTATGATGCCTGCCTTTGGATCCCATTCCCCTAACTGGGCTGCCTTGTCTGGCCTCAGTGGACAGGATGCACCTAGTCCTGCATCAATGTAATGTGTCAGGGCAGGTTGGTACACATGGGGGGCCTCAACTTTCTCTGTATAGAAGGGGTGGGAAAATGGAGGGAAGGGGAGTTGTGAGGGGGAACTTAGAGAAGAAGAGGGAGGGAGTTGCAATCAGGATATAAAGTGAATAAATAAGTTAATGGGAAAAAACAGCGGTTTAAATTTGAAGATAATGAGTTAATGTTGTGAACTAGAGTTGGGATAAAGGCAAACTAGGTCCCATCAAGACAAAATTGTGATGGAATAAAAATAGTGAGTTAACAACAGTGGCTGCTCAGAAGGGAGAGATATGTGAACACAGACACAAACCAGAGACACAATTAAGAAGATGCTAAATTACTACACAATTTGGTAGGCTATAAGGTTCCAAAAACTTAATGATTGCACTCAAATCATTCAATATATATTCTGGCAGAACAGTCCCCATTATAGCAAGATATCTGTTACCTACAAAAGAAAGAAATACTAAGTATGTACAAATTAGAAATAAAGCTAGAATATAAACTTTATCCATATTTCAATATCCATACAATAAGAAGCAAGCTTTGATTTTAAAATATCACAATGCAGCACATTAGAGTTCTGTGTGGTCAAGGGAACTTTTCATATCATTCAAAGTGGTACCAATTTGTTCCAAGAACCCTTTTTTTCTTGAGTGGGCTTGTATGAGCTTCTCCACTTTCCAGTTTAACTCAAAATTGCAGTGATTTTATTTGGGTTTCATCTTGGGAGTGATGCCATTTCTAGAAGAAATGATGAACCCATTACCAGAATAATGACGTTTAGAAAATCCTCCTTAATCTGTGTTTTCCATTACAGCAGCTTGAAACTGACCCACATCCATTTGTGGGTACCATTCACTCATCAATTAAGGATAACTAATTACCACTTCACCTTGGCATTCAGATTTCTACCTTTGTCTAAATAACCACAGAGCTAGGGTGTCATGAGGAAGCTGATCCTGTGACTGAACTGCTCTTTTTATTTTGGATGCAGTAAGAGGAGGAAAAAGGGAGATTGCACAGGCTATCTGTGGAATAGAGGCAACTTTCACAGTTTCATTTACACAGCTAAATGTAGAGAATGTTGGTCTTCTAACAAGCCCTGTTTCTTCTTTTAACTCAGCACTTCAAGGGGATTTACACCACTGTTCCCTGAGGTGAGAGTGGCTCTGAAAAGAAACAGATATGCATGTGTTTCCTCATGTGAGACTTCTTATATACTTTTACACTATATACTTAACTTACAAACTGCTTTTTTATGTTTATTTATTACAAACTGCTTTTATTGATATTTCATTACTTCTATGAATTGATTCAAGAATTTGGAAATTAACACCAATATTGATCTCTCTGAATACAGAAAGAGTAAGACATGTATTACAGCTTAACACTGGCATAATAGTGGCCACTATGAAATTCAGATGGCTGTTACTTACATTTGTTATCTGATTATCTCTTTAAAAAATAGTATGAATAGGTTGGGTATGGTGGTATGAACCTTTAATACCAGTAGGCAGAAGCAGAGGTAGAGGCAGAGGCAGGTAGATCTCTGTGAATTGGAGGCCAGCCTGGTCTGTATAGAAAGTTTCAGATAAGTCAGGGCTGTATAGTGAGCAATTGATTTTTTTTAAGATAAGAAAAAGAAAGAGAGAAGAAAAAATGGTCTGGGTAAATACAACAAATGTTTCTGTTGTGTGTGCGTTAACCAATATGGATTGTGTGTTTAAATATATTGTTATCTTCCTCATCTCTTTGGTTCATTGTTTGAGTATGTGGTCTGTTCAACCCATCCCCATTAATAATTTAATCTCTAAACAAAAAGAGACAACTTAAAGAGGTCTTTAATAGAAAGCCTTTTTTATCACCTTTTTATGCCTTGTCTTGTAATCAAGGTCACTAGAGGATGTGATGGGTTGGTGGAGAGCATCCCCTCTACTCTTCAGCTGTGCCACTTTTACATTCAGAAGCTTTATGTCAATAAATCTGAATTCAAGATTCAATTCTGACATATTTTACACATGATTTGAATTTGACTGATCAAATATACTTACTTAATTTTGAAATATGAAAGTAAGTTGAGGACCACAACAATGACCAGTAGGCCTTTGCTACTGTTAAGCAAAGCCATGGAGACACTTGGTTTCCTTATGGTAGCATTAATATAGGTCCTAGAGTCCAGTCACTAGCTTGTAAGGTATAAGAAGGCAAAGGTTGGGGAATATATTTCTTAGTACAGATATAACAGATGCAGTATGGTTCTCAAGTCAATACTTGCCAGTGACAGTTTCATAGCCCCAAGCAATAAACATAGTGTGA
>CAJQZJ010004760.1:12535549-12549769 GCA_907164525.1 Lophiomys imhausi
TAGCCACACTTCATGCTAACCATATACTAACACAAACTTTGGGTGCTAAATGTGTCTATAAGTAACAGATACATGTCCCACACTGGATATCTGGGTTTGTTATATGACTTTAAGACAGTGATTAAGAGTTATTATTAAGGGCTACTAGTAGTGTTTGGGCAAAATTAAAAGTGCAACATTTTTTTTGTAATCTGGTATGTAGTGATACTAAAGGACAGTCATAATGTTCAAGGGTAACAAAAAAGTGATGACAATTGGATACAGCACTGTTCTGTATTTACAGAAAACAGACCATGAGTAAAATCACTAACTGCAATTTTACTGGGGATGTTAATATAAAATAATGGGTTAGAAGTTTTTAATTCTCTGTGTCACAGTGACAGGGAATTCACATGTTCCATTTTAAAGAATATTCTGTTTTCTTAAAATTACAAGTTTGGCATGCCATTTCTTAAAGTTACAAGGTCAAAGAAATAGACTTAGGAATTTGTGTATTGTTACGTTAAGGAGTAACATGGGTTCCTCCATCTCACTAGTGGAAGTTGAAGTTAGAGTCACAATGAGAATGGCACACTGAGAAATATTTGTACAATGACAAGCTTCCAGACATCAAAAACCATATCCTTTGTCTGATACCACAACCATTCTCACATCTGATGATCAGAACTAGGCTTTGCTTAAAGTCTCTGAAATGGTCTAAAGTCTTATTTTCTAGTATCCTTGGTTACAACCATATAGGTAACCAAAGAGTTAGGAAGCCTTAAACTATTTAAAACTTTATTGTAAAAGATAAAAACTTATATAGAAACACAGTGTAAGTTTTATGAGTTATAATACTAATTTATATTGATAAAATGTATATAGCAAAGCAGGGTAGAAACAGATATGAGTGAAAAATATTTTATATTCCATTGAGTTCATTAATATGAGTAAATTACTCTTTGATTTAAAAAGTGATATTGAAAAACTAGAAAATAGTTATAATGTTTAATCCACTGGCTTCATAAAGCCTGCATCAAAAAAAAAGCATTCTGCACTGAAGAAATTGAAAGAAGGAACACCCTTGATGTAAGAAGTGTTCAAATATTTAGTAAGCGGAGGGGACCATGATGAATTTGTTCCAAATGATCAATTCCACTGCTGCTGTTCATGACTACATTCTTTGACAGCATCTAGAAGAATCCCAATCACAGAATCATGAGAAACAAACTTCTGAGAATTGTCTTAACACCAGTGAGAAATACTCTTGTCTATTCTGTGCAGAATAGAGATCACAGTGAAAGATGTTGATGTTCAGATGGTTGTGCTAACTGAATGGAAATAACGAAACATCTATGAGGAATAAGGTAATAGAGTTTAGCTGTAGGAAAAGGGGTGGTTGTGGAAATTACATCAACACATAGAACACTTTCATAGGGTCTCTCTGATCATGAGATGGCATCCGGAAATAAAATCCTACTTAATCTCATGACAGTAACATCTCCTCAACCATTATCCCTACAACAATGTTTGTATATTAAAAACAGTTTATCTTTAGACAAAGAGGTTCAGAAGAGGCTTGAGGAAGATACTTGAAATGATTTCACTAGAATATGTTTAATTTTTCTTCTATGGTGCTTTGTAAGATAATTGGAGCTTAAGTCATGGCTATATGGTCTTAATGGCATACTCATGTGGACGGGAGGGGGAAGTACACATCTAGAATATATTTTTGAATGGTGAAATATGTAATCTGAGCTATCTATAAACTTTCGGCATCTACAAATCATAATGGTTGTATGGTGAAGAGTTAAAACTTACAGAGATGGGTAATACTTGAGAACTTTTTCTTAAGTGTATTTGAAAGTAAAAATAAAAATGCTAAAGTTATTCAGTAGTCCCTATGAATATAGCTAGATATACTCAGCAAGGAGCTAAATTCATATATTCTTTGACTTATTCAGTGAAGTCTTTGTAAAATGACAGTGGAAAGACCCAGGAGTCTCCATTTTCATGAAAATGGTGAATATACTTCCTGGAACCCCCAAAGATTTGTTTCATAGCAATCACTTAATACTCATAGAGTATTTTTGCCTAACATATGCACTTTAAAATCATTACTGTGATCTTGACATAAAACAGGTCTTGGAGAATGAAGATTATTATGACATTAATTGTTTAGTGACACCAATTGTAGCTGATGTACAAGTAGTCTTTCTACTATAGCAAATCAGCATCATTACTGTGGTTAAATATATATCTATTGATATTTTGAATGCATTTTCCTCCATAATAATGGGAAGAATCTATCTTTCCTGACTTGGAAAATAAAATAACTTAATTACCTCATGGCATAACTGTTTGACTGGTTCACTGTTCAGCTGTTATGGCTTTGTAGATGCCCAGGTTTTATTAATAGTTCAGATTCTATATTTGATTACTCAAAATATATTCTAGGTGAGTATTACCCTTGTGCATGGGTATTATATATTGTGACCATATAGTCAAGTCTATCTTAAAACTAATCTATGGAAAAATTTACTCTTTCCTCTCCCTCAGAATACACAGATATAATATACTGATCTGCCCAAGGATTTTGGATCTAGTTAGCAAAGAGCAGTAAGAAAGCTCATGCTTTGGGTCCTTGAAATAGCTCAACAAATAAAGGGACTTGCTGACAAGTCTGACAAACTTTAGAACCCACATAAATGAAGATGAGAGTCAACTCCTACATATGATCTCCACTTCTGTGTTGTGGCATATGTGTGCACCCATGTGCACACATACATAAATAGATACATGTAAAAATAAGTTAAATAAAAATAAAAATAAAAAAGAAACTCATTTCTTGGTTACTTGCATTTGTTATCCCCAGAGTTCTAGAGACAAACCTCATAGAGAGCAGAAGGGTGGCTACTTTGATGAAACAGCAACAAACAAACAAATGAAACAAATTAATCTGGGACCTGCTTGGAGATACACATTAAAAAAACCAGAAAAATCAGAGTACCTTACAAACATTACTACTAAAGACTGACTCCTGATAAGGCTCTTAGAATTTAGGTGACATATGACAAAATACATGGGTGGTTTTTGTAGTAGTCTATTAAGACAGCCCTTAATTAGAATTTTGAATAAGAAACAAAGAAAAACAAGTCTCTTCACTTGGTACAGGTGGAGTTCAAGCATTGCTCTGTCAATAGGAATTTATGATGTAGGTGGATCTGGAGTCTGCAAACAAACAGAGTGCCCCGATCTGAGAATCAATGTGAGTTCCTATAGATTTGTAAGGTAAGATACAATCAGATAATCATTTCTACTTGTAGAAAATCTGCTCTTATGTTAAAAAACCTTTTTTTTATGTGTATGTTTTGCATGCATATATCTGTGCACAATGTGTATGCCGTGCCCAAGGAGGACAGAAGAGGGCGCTGGATCCTCTGGGACTGGAGTTCCAGATGGTCGTAAGCAGCATGTGGCTTCTAAAAATTAAACATAATTTCTCCGGAAGAGTAGTCTGTGCTTTTAATGGCTGTATCTTTCCAGCTGCTACCTTTATTTTGTTGAAAAGTTTTTTTTTTTTTTTTATGTAGCCCAGACAGATCTCATGATAAGCATATATATATATATATATATATATATATATATATATATATACATGAGGATTATATATAAGCATATATATACATGTGAATTTCTGATTCTCTTGCCTTTACTTCTCAGGTGCTGTGATTACAAATATAAGCCACCACATGTTACTATATAGATATATATATACATATATACACATATATATGTATATATACATATATACACACATATATGTATATGTATATGTATATGTATATGTATATGTATATGTATATGTATATATTCATTCCAGTCACCAAATGCCATGTTGTTAGAAAAAAAAGGACACATTTAATAGTCTTTGTATAATATTTCAGCTAATTTCCTTTGGTATTATACCAAACCTAAAGAAACACAATAGTAATTATTTTAGAAGTTAGAGTAAAGAAGGTCAAACTGCTTGGTACTTAGGCCTGGCTTGTAGTAAAATTGCCAGGATTTTAATGTGCAGTCCTTTTGCAGTGTCAGTGTAAGTGTCAACACAGGGAAAAAACAATAGGTAATGTTGCATTCATCCATATGGGTTTCAATAAGAAATATCAATGACTGGCTACCATAAGCAACAGGAATTTATTTTTAGCAGTTCTAAAGAAACGAGAGAGATTGTTTCTTTTTCTATCTCTACAGGGTGTGGATGTATTAAACAGGTGGCCATCCACACCAGAAAGGGTGTCTTCAGCACTAGGTCAGTTCTCTTCATGAGGGCACTCATCCCATTTCTGATAGTTCCAACATCACAATCTAATTGCCCCCTTAAAGTCCTACAATGGAACTTAGCATTTCAACATACACACCTTGAGAAATAAAAAAATTAAAACTTGGCAAATCCTTAATTGTTATTATAAAAATGGTTGTGACTTTTCAAACCCTAATGAAATGGCACTTAAAGGAAGTTACTAAAGGTAACCTTCTGTGAACAACTACTGTAGATAATTTCAGCATTTTGGCCGATGTCAGTAGAGGGTGAGCACCAGCCCACAGAAATCAAGTGTCCGGAAACTCGCTGAGAACTCTGGGGCTAGTTGTTATAGCATCCATCAAGCTGGACAGCTGCCCTTTCTTAGTTCCACTGCATCACTTCATGGACATGCCTGACACAAATCAGCTCAAGCACGTGAAGGAAGTCAACCATTTTGTCAGCTCTGTCTAATTAGATTCATAGCATTATGGGTAACAACTTTCCAATGCCCTGTTGTCTGAGAAAGAAGAAATTAACGTTTGCTTTGTAGATTAGCCTGAACACTGTACTGTCACAGTTGGAAGGAAACTATATCACCATCATGCTCAAATGGTGCCCTGAACAACAGGGATCCATGGAAATAAGCCACATAGGGCAAAACTTCATTACAAGAAACTCGTGATGATGAGGGTGATGGCTTTGTATTCAGTTTATGACATGGGCAAACAGATCGGTCAAATGATCAGCAGTTCAGAAGAAATATGATTACATGATTAGAGGCAAAGTGACGTACATGAGATATTTGAATCATTTATAGATTATTTGGAAAGATTTATATCTCATAAAAATGTTCCACTGTGAATAGGGAAGGGAGACAAGAAAGGCTAAGTATAGGGGTGAATATGATCAAAATGGATTGTATACAAGTATGAAACTATCATGAATTCATTATTTTATACAGTAATATAGGCAAACATCAAAAGGAAAATAAGCAAACAAAATGTAATTAAACAATTGTTACACTCATCAAAATCATGTTCCCTGGTTTCTCAGTAATCAGATAAAAATGATTCTGTAAATTGTTTTGCTGAAGTCACCTTTGCTTCTTGCCTTGTATCTAAACCTTAACCTCACTACAGGGTCCAACACATGGGCTGGATGGGAGCTGTCCCTGGTTCTCTTTGTCCCCCTTCCCAGTGCAGTCACGTGGAAGTCCTTTTTTCATTTTTAGTATTAACCTGGCTCTTTTTTCAACATTTATTAATTTATCCAAGTTACATCTCGATCACAGGCCCCTCCCTCCTCCCCTCCCACCCCACTCTCTCACCCTTTTCACCCTCTCCCTCCTCTCATTCTCCTGATGGGTCCCCCACATATCAAACCCCCTCAGCTCATTAGTCACATGAGGGCTAAGAGCTTCCTTTTGCTCTGGGGCCTTACATAGCAGCCAGGCTAGGATAAGGTGTTCCACTAACAGGCAACAGAGTCCATGACTGAGACCGCCCCTCCCCCACTTGCTAAGAGATCTGTATGAAGACCATGGTGCCTATTATCTGTATATGTATAGGGTGGTCTAGGTCTGGTTTGTGGATGGTTTTTTTCTTCTATTTTTTGTTAGCGTTTCAGCCTCTGTAAACGTCTGGGGGCTAGGTTGGTTGGTTCTGTTGATCTTCATGTAGTGTTCTTGTTCCCTCCCGATCTTTTAATCAGCTTATTTAAGATAGGTTGCTGAACCTGGCTTGAAGCACAGGATGTGACCCTTAAGTTTGGTAAAACTACACATTGAGAAATTCAGCCATTTGTTTTAGATTTTCCAGTTTAATGGAGGATTAATTTATAAAGGATTCCTCTGTAAATCCTTTATAGTTGAGCTGCTTCCCAACTTTATCTTCTCAAAGAAACAGCTCTTATATTCATTGATCCTTTGTACTGTTGTCTTTATTTCCATTTCATTAATGTTTGTTCAGGTCATTATTATTTCTTGTGGTCTACTGAATTTGGGTTTGGTTTGTCCCCCCCCCCTTTTTACCTGCCAAATTCTTGAATTGTATCATTATCTTGCTTCTTTGTGTTCTTCCTGATTTTCTTTTTGTATAGAAGCTTAGAGCTATACATTTCTTTCATTGAACTGCTTTTAATGTGTCTCAGAGGTTCTGTTGTGCTGCATTTTCATATTCATTTAATTCCAAGATTAATTTTTTTCTTGATTTCTTTGACCCACACACCCTTCAGAAATATACTATTTAATCTCCATGGGTTTGTATAATTCGTAGAGATTCATTTGCTTTTTATTTCACATGTTATTGCATTACGGTCAGATATAATACACAGTCATTTCAAGTTTTCTGTATTTGTTAAGATTTATTTTGTGTTTCAGGATTTGATCTTTCTAGAGACGCTTCCATGTGCTGCTTAGTAGAATATGTACATTACTTAGTGTTTGGGACAAATGCTCTGTAGATATATGTTAAGTACATTTAATGAATGGTGTCATTTAGTTATGATGCTTTTATGTTCATTTTTTGTTCAGATAACTTGTCTATGGAGAAAGTAGGATATTTAAGTCACCTACATTAATGGGTTGATATTAATCTGTGTATTGAAATTACACATTATTTTTGATAAAATTAGATGTGCCAGAGTTTGGTGCATATATCTTTAGGATCATAATGATTTCTTGGTTAATAATTCCTTTGATTAGAATGTAGTATCTTAATTTTTTCTGATCAGTTTTAGTTTAAACTCTCTTTACATCATTGCTTATGTGCCTGGTGTGAGGTTCTAGGCTGCGTCTGTTATAGAATGTTTTTTTTTTTTTTGGTTGTTATTTTGCAAGCTGGTTTGTTTCATAACAGGTATGTGGAGTCAGTAGGTTGTTCCTTCAGATACTTAGTGTTGATTTTCTATTGTAGTGACAGGGTCAACTCTAATTCAGTGTTGAACAAAAAAACATGCAAATGAGACAAATGGCTAAATCTGTTTTGTGCAGTTTGCAAGCTGTGTACCTGAGCTTGCCTGGAAATATGAGGATGGAATGGATGGGCTAGGGTCTCAGATTCTGACCAGGCTCGAATGGTATACAGGCTGTGTGATCAAAGCAAGGTCTAGGAGTTGGGAATGGTGCAAACAGGATTCATCAGGCTGGGCCTGGGCACATTATATAAACCACAACCAATCTTGTGAGGCTGAGCATGTGGAACTAACCAGGTTGGTCCAATGCACAGGATGTATGACTCAGGATGAGTTTGGGGAATAGGAAGTGTGCAGGTATAGTTCAGGAAACTCACCAGACTGAACTTGGCAGAGGATAAGTTCTGTGGGGAAAGCATGGAGGTTACTGTTAAAAAAATAATTAAATTACATTGGTTGCCATTTGTAGAAATAATTAAAATGTTTAACAGTATATTATCATTAATTGGTTTGGCGGCTGTTAATCTTATCCAGACATTATAAATGAGCCCAAAGACACCATGTGGATTTTAACAAGCCTGAATTGAGTAATCTTGGCCCACCTAAGCTAGCTATTACTTCTGTTACCCAAATATGACCCCATATATACATATGTCCCCTTGGACTGCCATTCTGCATGATATGCCAATGTTTCTGGCCATGTGGAATGAGGTTCTTTTTCCTAACCCATGGTGTGTGTCCTCCTTCTTCCTGCTCCTGGCTGGAATGTCTTAATCCTCTGTCTACAGCTCAGGCTTCCTGTTCTAATCTCAGGAAGTCCCAACTTTCTCTGTCTTTGCCCAATCTCAGGCCTCAGCATTTATTTAACCAATCAGAGACAATGTAGCAGACGGCAAACAGGGCCAATTAATTAACATTTAGAATGCTTAACACTACTCCATCAGGTTACAGTTGCATTGGCAGGTTACAATTGGCAGAGCTGACCAGAGTGGGCATAGGATGTTCAATTGGAACCAAGCCTTGGGGCTGGGTACTGATCAGAGTAGATAGATCAATGAACAGGATGTAATACCCTGGATAGGTCTAGGGACTGGAAAAGGTACAGGACAGGTAATGTTCAGAGAACTCACTATACTGGACCCAAGAACAGAATGTGTGTCCTGGGTAAAGACCAGGAGGATAGATTCAGTGTTGGCAGGCCAAAGTCATGAAAGATGGCCAGGTGTTGGCGAACAGTGTGTGTAATCACCACCAAGCCTCATACTTTTGCTTTGAGAAATTCTTAAGACCTTCAGTGTTGGCAGGCCAAAATCATGAAAGATGGCCAGGTGTTGGCGAACAGTGTGTGTAATCACCACCAAGCCTCATACTTTTGCTTTGAGAAATTCTTAAGACCCAATTTGATTTGAATTATGATACCAATTAAGGACCCTCTGAATATATTGAGTGGGACAGACCATAAGAAAGTAGTGTTTTTAGGTCAATGTGTGTAGTTAAAATTTTGTGTGAGAAGACTACAATTAAATTGTTGTAAAAAGATATTTCTGCCCAATAAAACCACTATAGGGTTGCTTGTGAAGAACATCAGGTTGTTGGACCATTATGGGCTGCAGAATTAGAATCCCAAGGGAACAGCACATGCAGCAAACATGAAAAATAATCCAGATTTATTCTTCTAGTTAATGGAGGGCTTTGCTCTTCATTGATATCTGGAGAAAGGATAGGTAACACTCAGTAGGTATTAGCCAAGCACTATTCACAGTCGAACACTTATTCAACATTTAAAAACATAAGCATTGAATTAGTTTTAAGGCAGAGAATCAACAGCTCATTACTAGGAAAAATACAAGTAGAAGAGATGTTGCAGTACATTGAATCTAAATTCATCATAAGTAGAGATGCCCTAGTCTGTCTATGCTGTAGCAAAAGATTTCAGTTGCAGTGTCTATATGCTGAGAATTAAAGCAATTATTTTGTTTTGTATTTTTATCATTGTTGATTATTCATTAAAAGTTTCACTCAGGAACATTTTTAAAATCACAGTCTTTGGGGCTGGAGAAATGGCACAGTAGTTAACAGTGCTTGTGGAAGTCTGGAGTTCGGTTCTCATCACCCAAGTTGGGTGGTTCACAGCTCCATGGAACTCCAACTCCAAGGGATTTGGAGCTCTGTTTGGCCTCTGCAGGCACCTGCTCTCACATGCTTAAACCCACACTCATTTTAAAAATAAAAACTTTTTAAAAATATCATGGAGTTCACAATTTAATTTACAATTAAGTATTGAGCATACAATGTGCTTCTGTAAACTTAGGCCCACATGTATGCAGAAGTCAAAGTGGCTATTAAAAATAAATTCAAGATTTACTCTCAAAAATGCATATTTTAGCTAAGGTGATAAGTCATGTACATTGCTTATTTCAATGAAACTAGTAATTGAATATGTAAGTGATTTTAATTCTCTCAGCCTTGTGTAAAATTTCCATCTTTAGACACCTTTAAGAGTGCTCTATTTCTGTCTCTGGACACCTTTAATAGTGGTCTAAAAGTCATAGTTGTGACAGCAGGCAGCATTGGGGCAGGGACTCAAAAAGCAAACAGTTCTATTTAATATCCTTGGGCAGAAGCCAGAAATAGGTTTTGTTCTGTCTTGGTGGCCACAGATGCCAGAAGAAAGCTCTGGTTCCTGATCTAGATGCTTCTTATCTTTCTGCCCTTTTTATATAATCTGAATGGGTATCCTTGCCTGGAAACTGCATGTGAGGACTGACCAAAACTTAAAGGCCTCTGGACATCTCAGGTTGGGCAGAGTGCACTGAATGGCTCCCTTCCCCATCTCTCACCCCACGATCCTCATATCTCATAAGAAGCCTCTAGGCCAAGGTGTCCATGGTTCTTTGCTTCCAGCAACTGGAGGAGGTCTTTCTTTCTTTCTTTCTTTCTTTCTTTCTTTCTTTCTTTCTTTCCTTCCTTCCTTCCTTCCTTCCTTCCTTCCTTCCTTCTTTCTTTCTTTCTTTCTTTCTTTCTTCCTTCCTTCCTTCCTTCCTTCCTTCCTTCCTTCCTCTCTCTCTACCTACCTACCTTCTTTCCTTCCTTCCTCCCTTCCTCCCTCCTTCCCTTCCTCCCTCCTTCCCTCCCTTCCTTCCTATCCTTCCTTTCAAATTTCTCACTATAACTCTGTAGTGAAAATATTTTCTAAACTTAGCTTCTCTTTGTCTATGAATTTTATTCAAGTTTTTGAGACAATAAACCCCAAAACCAGCTGGCTTGGAGTTGCTTTTGTCATCATTTATTAGTTAGTCCCTGACCCAAGCTCTTCAATATATAGTCATCTGAAATGAAAGATGAAGCCTGTATCACTCTCAAAGATCCCTTTCCCCCTTATTAATATGATTACTGTATTAGCTACTTTTCTATTGCTGTGATAAAATACCATGACCTGAAGCAGTTATAGAAGGAAGGGTTTATTTGGACACATGGTTACAGAGGTATAAGAGCCCATCACCATCTCTGTAGAGGGCATGGGAGCAGGCAGTCAGACAATCAGAACACAAAGCTGTGAGTTCACATTCCCCACTGCAAACATGATGCAAAGAGAATGAACTGCCTGTATCCAGGGACATAGTTTCTCTCATAAGGCTGAAAACAGTGCCACCATCTGGGCACCAAATATCTGAGCCTCATGGGGACATTCTCATTTAAATCACTGCAACTATGAAATAGCATGACGCATAGTAAATCTTTGGCCTTTGGAAGATATATTTGATTCATTTTAGAAACAACTGGAAGTTGTTTTCAAACATCTTTCAAACAGAAGCTGATAATGCTGGCTAGTTCACTATATTTTAAAAATATAATTTAAAATGTATTTTTAAAGGGACAAAAGGATGTTGATAAAAACCAATTTCCTTGCTGTTTTAGGGTTTCTAAGGCTGTGATGAAACACCATTACCAAAAAGCAAGTTGAAAAGGTGTCTTAGTTAGGATTTCCATTGCTGTGAAGAGACACCATGACCAAAGCAACTCTAATAAAGGACAGCATTTAATTGGGGGTGGTTTATAGTTTCAGAGGTTTAGCCCATTATCCTTGTGGAGGGAAGCATAGGCAGACATGTTACTGGAGAAGGAGCTGAGAGTTCTACTTAATCCTCAGGCAGCAGAAGGAGACTGTGTGCCACACTGGTCATACTTTGAGCGTTTAAGATCTTAAAAACCTGCCTGCACAGTGACAAATGTCCTCTAATAAGGCCACACCTCCTAATAGTGCCACCCTCTATGGGTCAACACATGAGTATATGGGAGGCAGAGGACAGGATGACAAACCTATTCAAATCATCAAGGAAAGGGTTTATTTGACTTACAGTTCCATGTCACTGTTCATCATCAAAGGGAGTCAGGACAGGAGTTCAAATAGGGAAGGAACCAGAAGGCAGGAGCTGATTCAGAGGCCATGGAAGAGGAGTGCTGCTTACTGGCTTGTTCTTCAAGAGTTGCTCAGCCTGCTTTCTTATAGAACCTAGGACCAGCAGACCAGGGATGGCACCACCCACAATGGACTGGGCCCTCCCATATAAATCACTAATTAAGAAAATGCCAGACAGGCTTGCCTGTATCCTGATCTTACAGAGGCATTTTCTTAGTTGAGATGTCTCAGTGATGACTTTAGTGTGTGCCAAGTTGACATAAAATTATCCAGTACACTTGCATAGAGCATGCCCCATCTCTGAAGGAACATTCACTTCAAAGGTATTAAGAATTATACCATCAACTGTGTAGATGTTTCCAGATACTCAGTGGTGTGGTGTTACACAGGTCCTTAATGCAGTAGACTGAACAGGAGAAGTATTCTTTATGTCTGTCTTTTTGCTGTGTGTGAAGACCATTAGTTTTCTTGTTATCATTGATATACTCTAATGACTCAATACTCTCTGGTACAGTATATGAATACTTTAATTTTTGAAGGGTTACTTATCTTCTGTGCTCACTATAATTTTATTGCATACACATGTTCAGGTATGATTTCATCTATGACCAGTGATTTAATGTCACTGAGAGAAACATTGTGAAGAAGGGGGTTTTTCTATGCAAATTTCCATACTTTTCCTGCAGCTGTCTTCCAGAGAGGGATGCTCACTTAGGGTATATCTTTCTCTATACCTGTGTCCTAAGTATTGTTGTTCTATCTATCTATCTATCTATCTATCTATCTATCTATCTATCTATCTATCTATCTATCTATCATCTATTATTTATTTATGTTTTACTTGTTCTTTTCTAAGAAAACTTAGAGCAAGTAACTAGAATTCTCCTTAATTGTATTTTTTATTCCATTCCTTCTAAGAATTTAGTTTTTCTTTATTTGTGAAAGAGAAAGAGAACTGGACATAAGATCATGCTCTTCCATATCGTCTAAGAGAGGGTAGATAATTCAAAAATTTCCCACTCTAATTTTTTTTATTGTGATCACTTAATAAATTCTTTTCTGTTGTTTTCACAAAGGCATAAAATATTAGAATTTTTTTGACACAGATATCTGTGTGAAAGGACACCAACATTTGTCATTCTACTTGCAGGGAGGACAGAGGGCAAGACAGAATTTGGTTGTGTATTAGAGTTATTTCTAGCCAGTGAAATATTGCCATGCTTCTGTAAGACACATGAAGGTTTAAGTGCATGCAGTAATACATCACTAGTTGTCAGTTTAGTAAAAAATTAAAATCAGGAGGATTTGAGTTACTTGCTCTAAGTTCTCTTATAGAAGAACATGTGTAAATGGGTTTATGAGTGGAGTTCATTTGCCAGGCTACTCTGTGAGCCAGCCCTTCTCTATTCTTTTGTAAGCATGAGTTCTTATTTTTGTCATAGTTTTTTATAGGCAAAGTTTTACATTTTAATTTTTCCATGCCTGTTATATCCCTCTCGTAAATATTTAATTTAACTCTCTAGGGTATTTTTGGTTAAACATTGTAGTTTTACTTTAATGTCTATTTTTCTTTTGCCTAAATTTGTATTTAAACTTTCACAGAGAGTATATTATACCTCAAATAATCTCTTTTAAAGGCAGCAGAACAGAGTTCATTAAGAAGGCTGAAAGGATTCATTATGATAAACATCACTAATTCAATATGTATAATTTAGAAGAATCAAGAATTTTCCAATTGAATATCTGTTGATACAGCACAATTGATTACTTTCACTAACCTGGGTATGTTTCAGGCTTTATTCTGAACATAGGAAAGCATCAATACTTTAATAAGAGAAATGAGAATAAAATTATTTAATTTAAAAAAATTAAAAAAAAATAAAAAAAATAAAAAAATTATTCAGGGATCCAGCCCACGGCTCCAGCCACAGACCAGCGGCCCCGCCTGTCTGCCTGATATCCAGCCTGCACTCGAGCAGCACCACAAGAGCAAAGGTGAGATTTTTTTTTCCGGAGTTTCCAACATGGTGGCACAGTGTGCACTGTAGCGGAGAGGCAGAGACCTAACCCAGTCACAGCAAAGCAATTAGGAGCCAAGACTGCCTGCAAACAGAGCCCGTGACAGTGTGTTCTCCACAAATACTGGGGTGGGTGGGTCACTCACCCTAGCACCCAAGCATCTGAGGCAGTCAGCAACAGGCGCACTGAGGCCGGCATCTGTTGCGGGTGGAGTTCCCTGCCTGCATAGTCAGCCCAGCTGGGGAGCCAGAATGACTGGGTCAGTGAGAGGAGAACACAGACCCAACCACAGCTCTACCTGCCTTTCTGAGGAGACCTGTCAGCTCCCAGGTCCTCAGAGGCTAGCCCTCTCCCCACTCCAATCCCCTCTATATTGGTCCAATTGGGTCACAAGCAGTTGAGGAGAGCGGCAGCCACCCTCCTCTCCGAGAGCCAGTCAGTCTATTACAGGAACCTGCCCGCCATCTGGAGGTAAACACCAGGATCTCAGGATCAGCCAACCCCCAGGGCAGGGAGTTTTCCTGAGCACCAAGGTCAGGTAACAAAAGAAACAAACAGATAACACCTGGGTCCATCTGATGAC
>CAJQZJ010004760.1:12554769-12646088 GCA_907164525.1 Lophiomys imhausi
AGGGAAGAGGATGGTGGGGCTGAGGGGGAGGAGGGTGGATGGGTGGGGCTGGAGGGGAGAGTAGGGAGGGGATTGTGATTGAGATGTAACTTGAAGAAATAAAAAATAAATTATTAAAAAAAAAAAAGAAAAAGAACCATTTTTTGGACTGAAAGGGAGAGCTGTTGGGGGGAAAAAAGAAATACCTTAAACTAAAAAGAAAAAAAAAGAAGGGAAGAGGATGGGGGGGTTGAGGGGGAGGAGGGTGGAAGGGTGGGACTGGAGGGGGGAGTAGGGAGGGGATTATGATTGAGATGTAAGTTGAAGAAATAAAAAATAAATTATTAAAAAAAATTATTCATTCAAGTTACATCTCTATTGCAGCCCACTCGCTCTTCCCATCCCACTCACACCCTCCCATCCTCTTCTTCTTCCTCTCTTCCTCAGATGAGGGGAACCCCACACATATTGACCTCCTTCAGTTCATTAGTCACATTAGGGTCAAAAGCTTCCTCTTGCACCAGGGCCTGTTCATGGCAGGTCAGTTAAAGTAAAATGTTCCACTTACAGGCAACAGAGTTCACAATAGAAATGGGATCCCCACTCCACTTGTTAAGGGATCTGTATGAAGACCAAGTTGTCTACCATCTATATATGTGTAGGGGGGGCCTAGGTCTAGGTATATGTGTTTTTTTACAGGGAGTGGGTACTTAGTGTTTCAGGCCCCTCTAGGGGCCTAGGTTTGTTGGTCCTGCTGATCTTCATGTTGTGTTCTTGTCCTCTCCAGTTCTCTCTATTCCTCCTCCCCCTCTTATACAGGACTCCCAGAGCTTCACCTAATGTTTAGCTGTGTGTATAAGCATTTGTTTTGATCCACTGCTGGGTTGGGTTTCTCTATCTCTTTGGGTCTTCTAGTTGTAGAATAGTTATCCTATATGGCTAATATCCAGTTATAAGTGAGTACATTCCATGTATATCATCCTGCATCAGGGTTAAATCACTCAGATGAGCTTTTCTTTTTTTTTTTTGGTTTTTCGAGACAGGGTTTCTCTGAATATCTCTGGCTGTCCTGGACTCCCTTTGTAGACCAGGCTGGCCTCGAACTCACAAAGATCCGCCTGCCTCTGCCTCCCAAGTGCTGGGATTAAAGGCGTGCGCCACCACCACCCGGCTCAGATGAGCTTTTCTAGTTCCATCCATTTGGTTGAAAATGGAAAGATTTCCTTGTTTCTGATAGCTGAGTAGTATTCCATTGTGTAAATGTACCACAGTTTTTTAATCCATTCTTCAGTTGAGGGACATCTGGGTTGTTTCCAGTTTCTAGCTATTACAAAAAAAAGTTGCTATGAATATAGTTGAGCCGATGTCCTTGTGGTTTGGTGGAGAATCTACTGGACATATGGCCAGGAGTAATATGGCTGAGTCTTGAGGTAGAACTATTCCTAATTTTCTGAGATATTACCAGATTGATTTCCAGCATGGTTGTACAAATGTGCACTCCCACCAACAGTGGAGGAATGTTCCCCTTCCTCCATATCCTTATCAGCATGTGCTGTCACTTGAGTTTTTGATCTTAGCCATTCTGACAGGTATGAGTGTATGAGATGGAATCTCAGAGTCATTTTGATTTGGATTTCCCTAATGACTAAGGATATTGGGCATTTCTTCAAGTGCTTCTTGGCCATTAGAGATTCCTCTTTTGTGAATTCTTAGTTTAGCTCTGTACCCATTTTTTGATTGGATTATTGGTTTGTTGGCATTTAATTTCTTGAGTTCTTTGTAAATTTTGGATGTTAGCCCTTTGTCAGATGTGGGGTTGATGAAGATCTTTTTCCAGTCTGTAGGCTGCCATTTTGTTCTAATGACATTGTCCTTTGCCTTACAAAAGCTTTTCAGTTTCATAAGATCATATTTAGTGATTGTTGGTCTTAGAGCCTGAGGTATCAGTGGAATGACCAGCAACCATTTTGGGGAGCACCAGCAACAGGGAGAGAAGCAACCTATTTCTTCTTCATAGTACCCTTCTCCTCAGGGCTCTAGCTTTAATCCCTCTCTCAAATCCTCAGAGTTAAACTTGCTCAGCTGGCTAAGCCACACCCCTTCTAGCTCACAAGGCACCGTTAATAGTTTACATCTGTGGTCTTAACTGAAGCAGCTTCACACCTGGGATTAAACAAAAACATCTCATAATTGTTTTTTTTTTTAAAGAAATGAAACTCTTACGTTTCCCCCTTTTAGTTAAAAAATGGCATATATATGTAAACTATATACAATAAAAATATTTATCATATCTATCAAGAATTATATTTACAATGTCCAGTCCATTTGTATTTAGCAACCTTGGAGAAAGCTAACTTAGAGTTCTGTATCTATACCATTTTCTATTCTTACTTGCATTTATCAACCTATAACTTCTTTTAGACCTAAAACATTTCTTAAATCCTAAACAACTAAATTTAATTGTAAGATCATAACTATGTAGGCTTCAATCCATCAGAGACTTTAGAAGGAAATTAAATTATTACCTAAGTATGTAGGATGTGTAGAGCAAGCAACTTCCAAAACTATAGTAATGACAGAGGTTACTGGTTACCTGAACAGTCACCCATGCTTTCTCTGTGTCATTGGGGCATACCATCTTCTGGTTACTGGCCCAGAATATTTGACACATTTTTCTGTGAAGCAGGAATATTAAAGGACAGGCCTACCTGACCTCTGTAACATTGGTCAGACTGCTTTTCAATGCCCTGCTTGTCCACAGATTGTACAGAGAGCCTGCTATCAATAGTGTTTTGTCCAGTGACTATCTTCCCAATTTGTTTCTTTTTTAAAAAATCTTTTAAAAATAGTTTTTAAAAAATAATTTATTTTTTATTTCTTCAAGTTACATCTCAATCACAATCCCCTTCCTACTCCCCCCTCCAGTCCCACCCTTCCACCCTCTTCCCCCTCAACCCTCCCATCCTCTACCCTTTTTTTTTAGTTTAAGGTATATCTTTTTCCCCCCAACAGCTCCCCCTTTCAGTCCAACAAATTTAATGTCCATCATTTTTTATCAAGTAGACTGCTGGTGTTGCCAGGAGCGGATGTCTTTCTGTCCAAAAAACCTTTTGTTTTCTTTTTTTTTTTCCAAGTTTTATTAGTGAAAATGAAAATCATCTAAGTCTTTTTTCTTTTTCCTTTTTAAATTAATTTGTTCTTTTTACATTCCAGTCACCACTCCCCTCCCTTCTCCCAGTTTCACCCTCCCACCCCCTTTCCCCTATACCCCACCCCCAACCTAGTATCAACCCACTCTGGCACATCAAATTGTATCAGGACTAAGTACCTCCTCTTCCACTGAGGTAAGACAAGGCAACTTTGCTAGGAAAATAGGATCTAGAAGGAGGCAACCTTGTCCAAGTCAGAGATAGTCCCTGTTCCAATTGTTAGAGGATCCACTTGAGGATCAAGCAATTCATCAGTTTCATATGTGTAGTGTGCCAAGGACTTGTCCATGGATGTTCATTGGTTGGTGGTTCAGTCTCTATGAGCCCCCTTGTGTCCCAGCTAATTGGTTTTGAGGGTCTCCTTTGTGATGTCCTTGATATCTCCAACTCCCTCAAACCTTCCCCTGACTCTTCCTCAAGACTCCCTGATTTTCACCTATTGTTTGGCTATGGGTCTGTGCATCTGTTTCCATTTTCTGCTAGATAAAGCTTCTCCAAAGGCAGTAATGTTGGGTTACTGTCTAGATCCCTCTCTTCATCCACTTCTGATGTCCATTTTATTTTCCCTACTTGGAGGGATTCAAGGATCATCCCTTGTGTCCTCCTTGTTACTTAATTTCTTTTGGTCTGTGGATTGTAACATGGCTGTCCTGGTACTTAATGGTTAATATCTGCTTATGAGTTAGTAAATACCATGGGTGTCTTTTTGGGTCTTCATTAGCTCACTCAGGATGATCTTTTCTGGTTCCATCCATTTGCCTGCAAATTTCATGATATCCTTGTTTCTGATTGCAGAGTAGTACTCCATTGTGTAGATGTACCACAATTTCTTCATCCATTCCTCAGTTGAGGACATCTAGTTTTTTTTCCAGG
The DNA here is from genome assembly GCA_907164525.1 of Lophiomys imhausi. Lineage (NCBI taxonomy): Eukaryota > Metazoa > Chordata > Mammalia > Rodentia > Muridae > Lophiomys > Lophiomys imhausi. The sequence continues at coordinate 12,558,831 of CAJQZJ010004760.1, forward strand.
TTTTGGCTATTACAAATAAAGTTACTATGAACATAGTTGAAGAAATGTCCATGTGATTTGGTGATGCATATTTGGAGTATATACCTAGGAGAGATATAATTGGGTCTTGAGGTAGAGCTCTTCCCAATTTTCTTAGAAAGGGCCAAATTGATTTCCAAAGTGGTTGTACAAGTTTGTACTCTTACCAGCAATGGAGGAGTGTTCCCCCTTTTCCATATCCTGCCCAGAAGTTGCAGTCACTTGAATTGTTGATCTTAGCCATTCTGACAGGTATGAGATGGAATCTTAGGGTCATTTTGATTTACATTTCCATGATGACTAAGGATGTTGAGCATATCTTTAGGTGCTTCTCAGCTGTAAGAGATTTCTCTGTGGTGAATTCTCAGCATAGATCTATACCCCATTTTTTAATTGGATTATTTGGTTTGTTGGTATTTAATTTCTTGAGTTCTTTATATATTTTGGATATTAGCCCTCTGTCTGATGTGGGGTTAGTGAAGATCCTTTCTCAATCTGTAGGGTACCATTTTGTTCTATTGACAATGACTGTGGCCTTACAGAAGCTTTTCAGTTTCTTACAATCCCTTTTATTTATTGTTGGTCTTAGAGCCTGAGCTATTGGTGTTCTGTTCAAGAAGTTATCTCCTGTGTCAATCAGTTAAGGGTTTTTCCCTACTTTCTTTTCTATTGGATTTAGTGTATCCAGTTTTATGTTGAGGTCTTTGATCCAATTAGAGGTGAGTTTTGTAAAGGGTGATAAATATGGGTCCATTTGCATTCTTCTACATGTAGATATCCAATTAGACCAGCACCTTTTGTAGAAGCACAATTTGTTGAAGTACCATTTGTTTAAGATGCTTTCTTTCTTCCATTGTATAGTTTTAGCATCTTTGTCAAAAGTCAAGTGTCTGTAGGTGTTTGGGTTTATTTCTGGGTCTTTGATTGGATTCCATTGGTCAACCTGTCTCATTTTATGACAATACCACGTGTTTTTTTTTTAAATATTGCTATTGCTTTGTAGTACAATTTGAACCTAGGGATGGTGATACCTCCAGAAGTTCTTTTATTGTACAGGACTGTTTTTGATATCCTAGGTTTTTAGTTTTCCACATAAAGTTGACAGTTGTTCTTTCAAGGTCTGTATAGAATTGTGTCAGAATTTTCATGGGAATTGCATTGAATCTGTAGATCGCCTTTGGCAAGATGGCCATTTTTACTATGTTAATCCTACCAATCCATAAGTATGGGAGATCTTTCCATCTTCTGATATCTTCAGTTTCTTTGTTCATGGACTTGAAGTTCTTGTTGTACAGGTCTTTCACTTGCTTGGTTAGAATTACTCCTCGGTGTTTTATACAATTTGTGGCTATTGTGAAGGGTGTTGTTTCTTTTTCAGTCCATTTATCTTTTGTGTAAAGAGGGAATACTTATTTTTAGAATTATTTTTGTATCCAGTCACCTTGCTGAAGGTGTTTATCAGCCGTAGAAGTACTCTCATAGAATATATGGGGTCACATATATACTATCATATCCCATTGCCAACAGTGCTGTGACTCAGGGAAGCTCTGCTGCACCTAGTCGAGACCATCTGCTGATCTGACCTTTACAAGCCTGTGCTGCTATGTTGGAATCCCCAGAATCGCCCACTGATGTCTCCACTCAGTGGACCCACTGACCTGCTGTCCTGCTGACCTACAAAAAGTAGTTCATAATTACATTCGACTATATAAAAATCTTTCACTTTTGTGGTAAGTTTTGTTAGGAATGTCATGATGAGTTTTCATGCATTACAATGAAAAAGAGACAGACTAGTTAAGGAGAATTGACTGTTTCCACAGATTAAGAATCAGAAAAAGCAAGCTTCTATCTTGAAATTTTAGCTGACTATTATTTTTTTTTTTTTCAGTTTCGAGTCTTCTCAAGGATTATGGTGGTTTAAATGGAACTGTTTCCCATAGACTCCTGTATTTAAACATTTGATCCCCTGTTGGTGGGACTGTTTCGGGGAGAACAGAAGTTGCAGTATTGTTGGGGGAAGTGTGTTACTGGGGATAGGCTTTGGGACTTGAAAGATTCAAGTTATTTCTAACTTGTTCTTGTGCTTTGTCCTCTTATGGTGAAGATATGAATTTCTGCCTCCAGTCTCTGTTGCCACTCTTATCATTTACTGCCTTTGCTCTCAGCTATGACTAACTCTTCTCTCTCGGGAATCATAAGCCCAAAACTCTTCCTTTTCTTTAGTCATGGTACTCGGTCGGTCACAGCAATAGAAAGGTAACCAATTCAGGGCCCCATTTAATTTATGTGTGTAAAATGAGTATTCAATTAACTAGTCTTCAAAACATTTGTAGAAATGATATTACATCCTAAATAAGCTACATGCTCATTGGATATTGGCTTTTTCCATCAAAATGGTGTCTGCTTTTATATTTTTTCACATAATATATATGCTTAATTGATTTGTTGGAAATAGTCACTACAGAAGGTAAAATAGTCCTATTGCTTTTACTAGCAATGTCTTCTTATAAAACACTTCCCCTCAGTTCATTCATTGATGGAGATCTGGCCAATTTGGAGATAAATACATCAAGGTAGTCTTTTTACATTATACAATCAGCAATAATGAATTGCCTACTATACTCCAGCTTAAACTTCATAGAGTATTTATTGTATTCTCAAAATTAATTAATTTTCTTTAAATCACAGATAGCCAGAGTGAATTTGAAGCCAATTTATGAACACAACTAAGGTGCAGATGATATTGACAATGTTGTGGTTTTTAAATAGTTCACTTACCTCTATTAATCACAAATCTTAGCATAAGAACAGAACTTCCATTGAGAATGTCTGTGAACAGAAAACCTTTCATCAAATGCCAGGTGATTCCTTTGGTTCCTTTCAGATTGCAGATGAAATAACAGGAAACATAAGACGTATCTTGATTTAGGGTGAATGAATGGACCTCTTTAGAATATTACAAAAAACTGTTCCATAACATTTAAGTCAAAAATACTTATTTCCTCTTAAGAAAAAAGGAAACAACAAGCAAACAAACAAACAAACAAACAAAAAAACAACCAAACAACACTAGCAACAAAACCCAACCAACCAACCAAACAAACAAATAAACCTGGCCACTCTAAAAAAAATTAAATTTAAGTAAACTACAAATATGACACACACTGTTTGTGCATGACATTTCTTGTAGAAATCAAACAGCTGATTCTAATTATTTCTAACACAAGAGAGTAGGAAAGAGAGAATTCACTAAAATATTAAGGCGGAAGTTAAACTAGGATCAGCAGTACACACCTGTAATCCCAGCGGCCAAGGAGCTGAAAGAGAGAGCTTGAGTCTAAGGCCTCCCTGGTTCACTTTAAAAAGCTGTATTGAAATTAAGTTTACCAAGAAAGGGATGAGGAATATGAACACACTGGCAGAGTGCTTGTACTGCACATATGAAAGCCCCTATGTTCAATTTCCTGTACTAAAAGAAAATAGAATTAGATAATATCCATAGCTAATGACATCAAGAAGTGCCATCAAGAACTGGAAAAATGACAAGACTGGAGAGGTGGAACAGTGGACAAGGAAATCTTTTAAAGGAGTGTAAAAGAAAAGAAGACACTCAGTGTCTACTCTTGGCTTCCACATATATGTGCACACATGTACACATGCATTTTTGTGTACATACTAACACAAAATGCATGTATACACACACATACACACAGTGAGTGGTAGTGGATAAGTCAGGAAGGTGCAACAGTTAACATGTAAATTAATTTTCCATATGTGACAAAAAGTTTTTAAAAGATTTAAAAAAATTATGTGTGATTTTTTTTGTATGATATGGAGATAGTTCTACAATAGCCATTTTTTGACTTTACATGAGTGAGTTCACTAAGTATATATTAATCCAATACAGACAGCAAAACATTCCTTTTGGGTGTTCAGAGCATATAACAGAAATGGACTAAGGGGGAAGACTTATTATAGTAGTCAGTTGGAGTTTCTGATAGAGTCCCAGGTAGAGCAAAGTGTCCCTTCCTTGTAAGTCTTTTAGTCAAAGAACAAGTAGCAGAAAGAGATAACATCAAATCAGGCCCTCATAGCACATAGTGGAAACTGATTGGGGAAGAAAACAAAATAATGAAGAAATATTACAGACTTGAAACTTCTAAGGGAAAATAGAAAGTAAATATATGTGGAATCCTTAGAAGAATTCTGGAAGTGAATAAAGACCATTAGAAGACTAATAAAATTTGAATGAAAGTCTCTGTTAGAGGAAGAAAATATATTTATTCTAAGAGTTGTAGTTTGTCCTCAAGTCTACAAGAAGTATTCTCTTTCTTCAAGTAACTAAAGAAAACCATCTATTAAAATGCAATTTTGGAAGTTGGAGAGATGGGACAGTTGTGAAGAGCATTGGCTGCTCTTCAGGAGGACCCTGGTTCAATTTCCAGCATCCATATGGCAGGTCACACCTGTCTCTAGCTCCAGTGTCAGGGTTCTGACACCTGGACACAGACATACATGTAGGCAAAACACCAATGAACATAATAAAATAAAATAAAATAAAATGCCATTTTGTTTGATATTTAGCATATGGGTATATATTATATCATTCTTTGTATTTTTGTTTTTGTTTTTTGTGTGAGTTTTGAGGAATCTAACTTAGGTCCTTGCGCTTGGCACTTTATTAACTGTGTCTCTCATTAGCACAATGGTCAATTATGAGTTTTTATTCTTGCCTTGCCAATAAATTAAAACTTTTTGGTTGTGAGCCTAGCCTTTAACAGCTGAGCCATTTCTCCAGCCCAAATTAAAACTTATTAAAGAAATTAGTATTTTGTGATTCACAGTGCTTAACACAGTAATATGCAAATAGCAGGTGATTTTTATAATAAGTCATTGAATTCACTTAATGCTATAAAATCTCCCTCACGTCAGGTGAGAGGGTGCCTTAGAATTAGATTTCTTCATAAAGTTAGAGGAGTGCAGGGGTGACTTTAAGAGTGAACGATAAACTCTGGTCTTCCAACAAATGGAAAACGCTCTTCTTCCTCTCATGTTTGGAATCATCCTTTTCTAAGATTACAATTTTCACTATGTTTTCAACGATGAATTATTCTGTCTGTTCTAAAGCTAACTAAATAATGTTTGGTTGTCATGTTACCTTATTGCTGTAGTGGAATCTCAACACTTCATTATCCCTGGAAAGAAATTTCATGGTCCAAACTAAATATTAAAGTTACAGATTTCTAAAACAGCCAGAACTTCATACTAACACTGGAATGTGTTCTAAATATTATACATACAACACAAAAATAAGACATATACATGCAATACCTCAATTGTCAATCATATTCATTATTTATAAATGAGAAATAGTCAAATAGTAATAAATGCAGCATGAATTTCCAAGCATGTAGGGTACATGTTAATTTACAGTGAACTGTTGGAACTCCTGTTTTCTAACGTAAATTTTTCTTCAAGATATCGGAACATTACCCATGAGATAGTTATTTCCATCTGTGAAGTGATCACACTTTCTTGACTGAAACCCTACAAGTTACTCTAAAATGCAATGCTGCCTATAGAGGCCCCATTAAATAGGGAAGATGGGATACAAATAACCAGAACTATTAACCAAGGCTCCAAGATCGATATTCTAGAAATTTGCTCAAGTCAAATTGAGGTCTATTTGGTAGCAGATTCCTACAAGGTTGAAACATTCCATCTCCCAGGGTAGTCAGTCCCTACCTAATAATAACCTAGTAATCATGGTTTTGATTACTGGACTCTAATACTTTGATATCTGGACCTTGGTGGTCAGCCTCAGGAGGAGGAAGTGGCCAAATAAGGGAATAGTCTTTGAGTGTTAGCTTTAGGAATGTGATCTAGTGGCTTTCAGCAAGGCAGAGTGAATGGGGAGAAGGGCAGAGCCTGCCAGAGCCATGTTTGCTGTGCTTGAGCTGGCAAGAGTCCCTTCAGCTATATTTTTATATGGCTTCTTAGAAACTTTCACAAAATCTTCCTGCTTTCCTCGGGTAGTCATTTTTGGCATTCTAATGAAAGGGAAGTAAATAACATAATGTTTATCCCAGGGTGTCATATCTTTAGCTCAAAGATAGGCACTCTATCTCTAAAGAAAGTGGGGTGAGGAGACATTAATGAAGACTACAGGCAGTGGCAATTGCATGAGTAAACCCAAGGCCTGGATGGAAAATAAAGAAAGACACTGAATTTTAGAGCAAGTCTATAATTTTGCCTGTACAAACATATAATGCCCTACTGCCATATGCACGCGTACACACACACACACACACACACACACCCACACACATACACACACACACACACACACACACACACACAAAACACTTAACCTGTCTGTCAAACTTATGAATATGAAATCTAGAATAAAACACAATCTTTTTGATATGCACATTTAAAAAAAAATAACATTTCCATGAAACACTGAAGCTATGTGTATAACATTCCTAAAAAGGAGAAAAAAAATAACATAGACATACCACAGAGCTCAGAACCTGCTATCAATTCTATTCACAGTGGCAGAATGGTTTTAATGGCAAAGGCATTTATGAGTCATAAATTACTATTTATAAATGCAGTGTTTAGTGTTCATTTCAATGGATGACATATGGTTGCAACATTTCCAAAGAGCTTGAACTGATAAATAGGCTACTGAAGTGGTTCAATTTGTTAAAATGCTAACACATTAACTTCTGCAGGAGTAGGATTGCAGGCTTGCATCTGAAACACTGAGTGCATATTTTGAGATTGCAAGATGCCACCTCTGGAAACTGGACTTGGATTTATGAAATGAATCTCACAGTTCATTTTTCACCATGATTTATATGATTCTGTGCAGAGAGAGTTTGTGATCCATCAAAAAGAATACATTCATTTGTTTTCTCATTTCATAATATGACAACCTCAGTACCAACAATGTCAATGTCCTACTGTTTGCATGGAGCTATCTCTGAGTTGTATATAGTGGACAGAATCATTGACATGAGTGTTTTCAGGTATTTCAGTGCAAATAATACAATTATTAGTCCTTCAAACAATTACATGTTGAACTATTAAAGAAGGAAGGTCACAAGGAAAATGGTTCCTTTCGAAATGGTAGAAATGGGCATATAGAGAAGGTCAAATATGCCAGAACATATAAAATTTCAATGGAAAAGTATACAGATAAGAAAATTAGAATGTTATTCGGACAAACTCATGTGGGCTCAGGGCACATAAGTCTGGGACCTGTGTGCTTTGAAATGGAGATGTTTTTTAAGGTTATTTTGATTTTTTTAATTTTGAGGTTGTCATTTAATTACAATCTTTTCCCCTCATCTTTTTCTCTCCAAACCTTCCCATATAGCCCTCCCTGCTATTTTTCACACACATGTCCTCTCTTTTCAGTAAATATACATTTGAATGTAAACATATATTTTTTTAATATAACTTGTTGATTCCATATAATGTTACTTGTATATGTGTTTCAGGGTTGACCCGTTTGCAATGGACAAAAAATTCATGTGTTCTTCCCTGGGGAAGACCACCTCTCCCATTCTCAGCTTTATTCAGTTATCTGTAGTTCTTTGTGTAGGGATGAGGCCCCAGTCTGGAATGACATCTTTGGTGATATCCTTATTCAGCTCACTTTTGGGTGGTCATTTTGGTAAAACGTTATGGACATAACTTCTGATGTTAGTAGGAGACACAATCTCACAGCAAACTCCCAAATCTTCTTGGTCTTACAATCTTTTTTGCCTGCACTCCTGGGAAGGAATTTTAAGGAATCCTTCCAATGCTTTTCTGAGCTTTACTCCAAGTAATTCTTCCAAGCTCTTGGAGTTTACATTAAAGAAAGATATCTCTGGAATCATAGTGATGAGGACAAATGAACTACTTTGAAATAGTTTCAGTTCACTCTGTTGTTAGTAAGGCTAGCTCTTAAGAGAAATCAGTTTAACTGCCTAATCTGTTTGAGCTTTATTAGAATCAAAGTGGCCTGGAAAAAGAGAATTACCCAAGTCAAACTTCCTCTCTCCTTCTATGTGGAAGAAAAGACCTCAAACCATTTTCTACTCTGTCCCACTCAAGGAGTAAAAAGATTTATATGGAGTTTATAGTCTGGACAAAGACTCATGAAAAATATGACCTAATCAGAGGACTAATTGTTCCCTACTCCATGTATCTACAGCATTAGTAAAGGTCCTATTTACTGAAGTTCCTTTATGCAAACGGAGACTTTTAAAGCAGAAAAGGAAACAGAAAAAGGACTTGAAAATGGAATGAATGAAATGCTCAGGAATTTTGGAGTTGTGTGACAAATGTGTTACTGGGTTGACATATATGTCATGAAAACACTGAGGAAAGAGAGGTGGGGGAGGAGGAGAAACATTTGTATAACAGTGACTGAGAATTTATTGGCATTAGTCTCAAACATCAAACTCCATCCCTAAACATACAGAGTTGTAATGTAGTTCTCTGAGCAACAATATTAGCCAAACAATAAAAACACTTCAATTAAAGACTCATGTATAAACACATCAAAATTTGAACAAAGGAAACTAGGAAAACTACAAAAGTATAAAAGAAGAAATTAAAGAAAATTTAGATAAATGAGTTGTTTAATGTTCATGAGTAGTAGAAAGAAGAAAGACTCAACTTGCCAAGATTTTAGTTCTTACTGGTGTAATATGCATCCTTACAGCAATAAATACTTTTTTGACTATCAGAAAATTAATCTAAACTTCACACAAAGGAAGCAGAAGATGTGGAATAATAAAAAAATGTTGGGAGGACTGGCGCTAATCAGCCTTCATACTTAAAGTAAAGACATGAAGCCAGAAACACTGACACAGTAGAGAGATAGATCAGTAGTTCAGAATGGAGAGCCCTCAAATTGACAACCACAAATGTAAGCGACTGGTAGTAGAGGCAAAGAAAAGAACTAGAGAGTGAACAATAGCACTTCTACTTTAAAATGAGTGAATCCAGGCACAGAACTTACACTTCTCAAAAAAATACATCACAGCAAAATCACACAACTCCAAGACGATACACAGAATGCAATTCAGAATTCTTTGGATACAGCAAAAAATTTATTTTCTTTGTTATCAAAGGCTCACTCCATAAAGAAAGAGTTTATAAATGGGATCTTTAAAATGTTATTTTTTTACTCTGTCAAAAGTAATATCAACAGTGATGACAAAATAAGAGAGAAAACCATTCATAGAAGTCATAGATATAAGTACTGTCTAAATACAAAAACAATTTATGCAGTTCAGTAGTGGGATACAAAAAAAGTCAAATATAAAGGAGGCAAGTCCTTACTGGAGAATCTGCCATTGAAGACAGATAAAAATATAAACATGAAAGATGTTCAATATCACACAGTATTATGGAAATTCACACAGGATAGTAAGACACAGATGTATGAGAATAGTCAACAGTCCAAGACACAACAGCAAATGCTGGCTAAGTCATAAAATAACAGCACTTCTATTTCATTGCTTGAGTAAACACAAAATGGTACAGCCACTTTGAAAGTCTGTGTGTGGTCCTCTCTTACAAAACTAAATGTACGAGCCCCAGTTGATCCAGGAATCAACCTACTAGGCTGTTATACAAATGGGTTGAAAAGTTACATTGCACAGAATGTTACATACAGAGAGCTGGGGAGATGGCTCAGTTGATAAACACTTGCTGCATATGTGTGAGAACCTGAGTGTGGATCCCCTAGAACACATAGAAAATTGGTGGCCATTGCACACATGTACAGCACTCTTATAATGAGAATCCCTGGATGCTTTCTGGCCAGAAGGTCTGGAGCATGGAACAGTGAACAATGGAAGATCCTGCTTCAAGCAAGGTAGAAAGCAAGGGCCAACATTTAAAGTTGTTCTGGGACATCCACACATGCACTGTGGCCTACGCATGTGCATGCATGTGTGCTAATGAGAGCGCGCGCACACGTATGCACACACACGCACACACCTACCTCCTACATTCATGTATACATGCACACATACATAGGGATTTTAAAAGAGTTTACTTATAGATGTTTATGGTAGTATTATTCACAACTGCCTATACTTGGAAGCAATGAAGACACTCTTCTCTAGGTGAATGAATAACCTGGAACACATACAGACAGCACTTAGTGATGAAAGAAAATGCAATAGCCAGCTATGAAAAGACATGAAAGGACTCTAAAAGCATACAACAAAGTAAAATGAGCTGATCTGGAAAAGGCACAGTGTGTAGTTCAAACTATTTGACATTCTGAACAAAAAAGCACAGCTATGGAAATAGATTGGTCGCTGGTTTCCAAGGGTTACAGAATTGGAGAAGGATGTATAGATGGAGCATAAGAGTATTTGAGTGCAGTGAAATGGTCCTGTGTGATGCCAGAAATGGCTGGTAGACACGCAGCATATGTTTTCCAAGCCATACAGGCCAAAGGTGAAGCAGGGGTGACAATGGACTACCAGTGTAGGCTCACCAATATTAGTTAACATTATAGTCCCTTGTGGAATGTTCATTGTGGGGGAAGTTGAATGGGATACACTGAAGACACATGTTCTTTGTGCTTTATTTCACTGTGAACATAAAGCTGCTCCAAGCACTAATATCTACTTTAAAGTATATTTCAAAAGAAGAACTGGGATTTGGAAATTTTTAAAGACAAACATTATAAGAATTCTCTTCATACATCAGCCATGGAACATTCCCACTTACTCTACCATCTCTTCCCTAGAATTGTGATTCCCAGCTGATAAAACCATGTATACTATCTCCCCAGAAATTATGTGCACTTTCTGCAGCTCACGGAACCCAACACCTTTCTGTTACTGTTTGGCATTGTTACTGATTTCTTTTTCTCCACTGAAGCCTATATTTTCTTAGGACAAGAATCATGTTTTATTTTCTTTTGCTTTGCTTTCATGCTGTTCCATTAAGCCAATATATTGTAGTGTTACTGTAAAAACAGAGTAAATATTGCTTAGATTTGAATCTCAGTTCATAAATTGTCTGAGGGAACGACACAGGGCAAGCCACTCAAGCTTCTCTCTACTAGTTTCTTCATATGTAACATGAGGACAATAATAAAACTTGCTCCAGAGAACTGCTGAGAAAAATAGGAATAACAACAACAAAAACAATAATGATGATAGTAATAATTAATAATAATAGTTAATAGAGAATCTAGGAGATGAATAAGCCACAAATTATCTTCCCAGCGAGAATTACTTTGTCATTTTTTCCCTTATAAAAGGAAGGGTCTTGTCCTCCCTTAAAAAGATATACATGTGATGAGGAGAATTTGTCCAGAGAAGGGCTTTCCCTGAAGCCTTGAAAACATATTACTAGGATGATTTTTTTTTCTTACTCTTTTTGATCTCTATGACTCTGCACTGGCCTAAAGATTTGAAAGGAGATTAAATTCCTCACAGCCTAGTGTTCTCCTCTACCCAACTCAAAGTCTAAATTACTCATAATGGTCTGCTCTTGTAGAAAAGAAATCACTTCATACGTTCAGATTTCATCAAGTGGCTAGCTAGCTGTGCTTGCTCCCAGCTGGGATTGATAGAAGCAAGAAAATAGTAGCTGAAGAGAGGGGTCTGAAAAGTCATAGACAGAGTCTTCATATAAAAAATCACATGCCAGCTGTGTTCAAACCCAATGCTGCAATTCAGGGCACAGGTGGTGGTGGGCAGATGTGGTCAGGTGAAATATGACCCTGAAACAGACTGAGCAGAGTCAAGGGTAAGGGTGAGAGCTTCATGCTTCAGTCTAGGTTGTGCTGCGCATTTGTGTTTGTCAGGTAGAGAGTTTTGCTCATTCCTTGAATCAGAGACATATAAGGTACAGGATAATATTTTTAAAACAAAGATTAACTCAAAGTATATGGATGTGATTTAAAATCCATAAAGGAAAAAATTAATTTACAGTGATATTAGTTTCTCATTGTCTCATTTGATTACCCTGTGCATAGAAAGGTGTGTTTATATTCTGCAGTATCTAGAAGGATGCAACAACATGATAACCAGACAACAGTAGGCATATATTAACGTGAAAATACTTTTCTCTTTTTGCTAAAAGTGCTAATGTCCATCTGAGTTTTTATAAAAACAGTTCCAATGGATTTGTTCAGGATAGAGGTGCTCTGTGCCTTTAATCTGCACACAGTACAAATGGAAGTATGATAATGTTACAACAGAACATAGTCTATCAGAATACTGATACTATGCTTTCACTAGGTGTGAGCAAATGACAAGAGACATTTTGAAATAGTCCAACTGCAATAGTAAAATATAATTATCTTAGTATTTAGAAATTCTCGTTCCATTCAATTACTGAAACTCCACAAAGAAAAAGGCAACTGAAAGGAACTATCCCATGGAACATAGATAAATAAAACACATTTGAAGAATATAATTGTTTGATAATGTAAAACGAAGAGCAAATTTTCATTATTTCCAGGTCTCTAAGTTCACAAATCAAGCAATAAAAAAATGCTGTTTTAAATGTTAAATTCCTGTATCCTAGTTACTGCATGACAGACTAGAATTTATCAAACACCAGCTTTTCATTTCTGAAGGTCCATGTAATGTAAACACCAACCAATACTTAGTACTCATTAAATTAATGAGTAAAAAGTCCATTTACAATAATAGGTCTTTTTAAAGAAAGAATGGGTTTTCAATTTGGTTCCATTGATTAACATGTCTGTTAAAATTTTTATCTTGTAATTCTTTGTCTGGACATGTTTTCTTAACCCTATAGATCTTTTGCTTATGTATTATAGTTTCTGATTTTGTGTCTTTATGGGATTTCTGTGTATGTGAATGTGCATCTCTATGTGTATATGTGTTGTTTTTTAATGTTTATGTATTACTTCAAGTTACAACTCCATCTTAGTGCCCTCTTTCCACTCCTACTGGCTATACTCTCTCACCTTCCCCTCCCTCTCCCACCCAACCCACTCCTCAGATATGGAGTGTCCCTAGATATCAGCCCCTCTAAGCTCAAACAGTCATATGAGGACTAATAGCTTCCTCTTGCACTGGGGGCCTACATGGTAGCACCTGTTGGGCAAATTGTCCCATTAATAGGTAACAAAGTCTATGTTCCTGATCCTTTTGGTGTGTTGGTTGTAGGATGATTATCCTGTACTATATGGCTAAAATATAATTATAAGTGAGTAGATGCCATGTGCATTTTTCTGAGTCTAGGTTAGCTCACTCAGGATGAGCTTTTCTAGTTCTACCCATTTGGCTGTGAATTGCATGATTTCCTTGTTCCTGATAGCTGAGTAGTATTCCATTGTGTAAATGTACCACTTTTTTTTTTATCCATTCATCATTTGAGGGATATCTGGTTTGTTTCCAGTTTCTAGCCATTACAAATAAGGCAGCTATGAGCATAGATGAGGATATGTCCTTGTAGTTTGGTGAGGAATCGTTTGGGTGGATACCCAGAAGTGGTATGGATGGGTCTTGAGGTAGAGCTATTCCAATTTTCTAAGATATCACCAGACTGATTTTCATAGTGCTTGTACAAGTTTGCACCCCCACCAGAAATGGAGGAGTGTTCCACTTTCTCCACAACCTTACCAGGATGTGCTGTCATTTACATTTTTGATCTTCACCATTCTGACAGGTGTGAGATGGAATCTCAGAATCGTCTTGAGTTGCATTTCTCTGATGATTAAGGATATTGAGCATTTCTTCAAATGTTTCACTGCCAGTAGAGATTCCTCCTTTGTGAATTCTTGGTTTAGCTCTGTATCCAATTTTTTAATTGGATTATTTGGTTTCCTGATGTTTAATTCCTTGGGTTTTTTATAAATTATGGATATTGGCTCTCTGTGGGGTTGGTAAAGATCTTTTCCCAATCTGTATGTTGCCATTTTGATTGAATGATTTGTTGCCTTATAGAAGCTTTTCAGTTTCATGAGGTCCCATTTATTGATTGTTTGTCTTAGAGCCTGAGATATTGGTGTTCTGTTCAGGAAGTTGTCACCTGTGCCAATGAATTTGAGGCTTTCCCCCACTTTCTCTTCTGTTAGATTTAGTGTGTCAGGCTTTATATTGAGGTCTTTGATCCACTTGGATTTAATTTTTGTGCAAGGTGATAAGTATGGATCTAATTTCATTCTTTTACATGTTGACATCCATCCAGTTAGCCCAGCATCATTTGTGGAAGATGCTGTCCTTTTTCCATTGTATGTTTTTGGCTTGTTTGTCAAAAATTAATTGACCATAGGTGTGTGGGTTCATTTTTAGGTCTTTAATTTGATTCCATTGATCCACTGGTCTGTTTCTATACCAATACCATGCTGTTTTTATTAGTATTGCTCTCTAATATAGCTTGAAATCTGGGATGGTAATACCTCCCAGATTTTTTTTCTTGTACATGATTGTTTTTTATATTCAAGGTTTTTTTGTTATTTTATATGAAGCTGAGAATTGTTTTTTCCAGGTATATAAGGAATTGTGTTGGTATTTTGATAGGAATTGCATTGAATCTGTATATTGCTTTTGGCAGGATGGCCATTTTTTATTATGTTGATCCTATCTATCTATGAGCATAGGAGATCTTTCCATCTTCTGATGTCCTCTTCAATTTCTTTCTTCCAGGACTTGATGTTCTTGTCATGCAGGTCTTTCACTTGCTTGGTTAGAGTTACCCCCAGGTAATTTATAATGTTTTTGGCTATTGTGAAGGGTGTTGTTTCCATAATTTTTTCTCAGCCCATTTATCTTTTGTATAAAGAAAGGTTTTCAATTTTTTTGAATTAATTTTGTATCCAGCTACATTGCTGAAGGTATTTATCAATTATAGGAGCTGTATGGTGGAATTTTTGAGGTGACTTATGTATACTATCATATCGTTGGCAAATAGGGATAATTTGACTTCTTCATTTCCAATTTGTATCCCCTTGATCTCCTTTAGTTGTCTTTTTGCTCTAGCAAGAACTTCAAGTACTATGTTGAAGAGATATGGCAAATCTCTTGCCATGTCCCTGAGTTTAGAGGTATCGTTTTAAGTTTCTCTCCATTTCATTTGATGTTGGCTACTGGATTGCTGTATATCGCCCTTATTATTTCTACGTATGGTTCTTTTTTGCCCCTTTTCTCCAAGGCTTTTAACATGAACGGGTGTTGGATTTTGTCAAATGCTTTTTCAGCATTCAATGAGATGATCATGTGTTTTTTTTCTTTCAGCTTATTTATATGGTGAATTATGTTGATGGATTTTCATATGTTGAATCTTCCCTGAATTCCTGGGATGAAGTCTTCTTGATCATGGTGTATGACATTTTTGATGTGTTCTTGGATTTGGTTTGCCAGTATTCTATTGAGTATTTTTGTGTCTATGTTCATGAGGGAGATTAGTCTGAAGTTCTCTTTCTTTGTTAGGTCTTTGTGTGGTTTAGGAATCAGGGTGATTGTGGTCTCATAGAATGAGTTTGGCAGTGTTCCTTCTGATTCCATTTTGTGAAAGAGTTTGAAGAGTATTTGTATTAGCTCTTCTTTGAAGGTCTGATAGTATTCTGTGCTGAAACCATCTGGCCATGGTCTTTTTTTGGTTGGGAGAGTTTTAATGACTATTTCTATTTCCTTAGGGGTTATAGAACTGTTTAATCTGTTAACTTGATCTTGATTTAACTTTGGTAGTTGGAGTCTATCAAGAAATTTGTCCATTTAACTTAGGTTTTCAAATTTGCTGGAGTATAGATTTTTAAAGTTCTAAAGATTTCTAAAGATTCTCTGGATTTCCTCTTGTCTGTTGTTACTTCTCCCTTTTCATTTATGATTTTGTTGATTTGGGTTTTTTTCCCTCTGCCTTTTAGTTTATTTGGCTAAGGGTTTGTCTACTTTGTTGATTTTCTCAAAGAACCAACTCTTGGTTTCATTGATTCTTTGTATTGTTCTTTTTGTTTCTAAATCATTGATTTCAAGCCTGAGTTTGATGATTTCTTGCTGTTTGTCTGCTTGGAAGAGTTTGCTTATTTTTTTCCAGTTCTTCCAGTTCTGCTGTTAATTTGCTAATATGAGATGTCAAAATTTTCTTTTTGAAGGTACTTACTGCTATGAACTTGCTTTGTAGCACAGCTTTCATTGTATCCCATAGGTTCGGGTATATTGTACCTTCATTTTTCATTGAATTTTAAGAAGTCTATGTGTAGGAAGATAGATTAATATAAATTAGATTTAGTAAATATCTAGGTTTCTGATACAGTCTCTTAATTCGGGGCATGAAGATCAACTTGGCTGTGAGCAATTAACTTATCAGCTTGTGGACTAAAAACAAGGATGAAGTCACGTGAAAGTCACGTGAAACGAGGGGAGCCTATGGACTAAAAAGAAGGTTGAAGCCAGGTGAAATAAGGAAAGACTTTATGACCTGGCATTGTTTTCAGCTGCTAAGCGGGTAGAGCCCAAATTAAGCTGAAACAGGTGGAACAAGGAGCTATACTATTTATGGAGAAGTGGATGAGCCTGAGAGAGCAGTGTGCTAGGGGCTCCATGCTAGAGAGCCATATGCTAGAGGGTTTCGATGCTAGTGAGTCCTCACGCTAAAAAGGACAACAAGTAGTTTGTATCCTCTGATGGAGAAAGTGCTGGTGGACTGATGACCAGATCTCCTTGAGACAGAAAGCAGCTGGTGAGCAAAGAAAGCCTCAGCAAGACAGCAAAGGCCAAGGACTAAACCCTGTGGCTCAGCTTTTGCCTAGAGGGGTTTGACCTGTCCGAACAGCGACATGACAAAACTGTGGCAGGTTTTAAGAGTAAGGCAGAGCAGCAGAGTTGTTGATAGGAAGGAAATAAGTTGGCCTACAGATGGCTGAGGTCTCCCAGAGAAAAGAAAGCCTCAAGCCTTATTTAAGGTGAAGTCACCATAGCCAATTTACCCTGATGGATCTACTTCTGAGTTATTCCAGAAGAAAGACTGCTAAGTGCATTAAAGGGTCTACCCCCAGAGACTGTGTTCCTGATGACTGAGGATCTGCCCCAGAGACTGTATCCTTCTAAATGGTTATGAAAATAGTTGTAGTAGTTATCAATAGGTTTCGTGGTTAGGTCATAGGTGTTGTAGGCATTCATAGGGGTTGTAGGAATTTGTAGGGTTAGTAGTTAAGTAAGTGTTTGTATTTGTTTATAAGTGAATAATTATTATAAATAAGTGTTTAATAATTTTTAAAAAGTTGGGTTTCATCTATGATTTCCTTATTTTTATTTCTTCCCTGATCAGTAGTCATTCAGTAGAGAGTGGTTCAGTTTCCATGAATGTGTGCGCTTTCTGTTATTTCTGTTGTTGTTGCAGTCCAGCTTTATTCCATGGTGGTCTGATAAGATACAAGAGGTTATTTCAATTTTCTTGTAAGTTTTGGTGCATGCTTTGTGTCCAACTATATGGATGATTTTGGAGAGGGTTCCATGCAGTGATGAAAAGAAGGTGTATTTTTTTTTGTGTTTGGGTGAAACGTTCTGTAGGTATCTGTTAGGTTCATTTGGTTCATGAACTCTGTTAGACATTATTTCTCTGTTTTTTTTTTTTCTGTCTTGATGACCTGCCCATTGTTGTGTGTTGTTGTGTGGGTTGTTGAAGTCTCCCACTACTAATGTGAGGGGATCAATGTGTGGTTTAAGTTTTAGAAGAGTTTCTTTTACAAATGTGGGTGCTCATGTATTTAGGGGGCATATTCAGTATTGAGATGTCATCATGATGAACTTTTCCTTTAATGAGTATGCAGTACCCTTCCCTATCTATTTTGATTAACTTCAGTTGAAAGTCTATTTTATTTGATATTAGGATGGCTACTACTACTTGCTTCCTGGGCTCATTGGCTTGGAAAACCTTTTACCAGCCCTTTACTCTGAGGTAGCATCTATCTTTGTTAGTGAGATGCATTTCTTGTATGCACCAAAATGATGGGCCTTGATTACAGATCCATTCTGTAAGTCTGAGTATTTTTATTGGGGAATTGAGTCCATTGATTTTGATGGATATTAATGACCAAATTTGTTGTTTCCTGTTATTTTGATGTAGGTGGTAGTTGTGTGTTTCTTTTGGTTTAGCTGCAGTGGAGTTTTTGCTTCCTCTGTTTTCTTGGGTGTAGTTTTCTCCTCTGGGTTGGAATTTTCCTTCTGGGATCTTCTGAAGAGCTGAATTTGTGGGTAGATACTGTTTAAATTTGGTTTTGTCATGGAATATCTTGTTTTCACCATCTATGTTGATAGAGAATTTTACTGGGTATAGTAGTCTTGCCAGGCACCTATGTTCTCTTAGGGCTTGTAGGACATGTGTCCAGGCCCTTCTGGCTTTTAAAGTTTCTGAGGAGAAGTCAGGTGTAATTCTGATGGGTCTTCCATTACAAGTTACTTGACATTTTTCTTTTACAGCTTTTAATATTCTTTCTTTGTTCTGTACATTTGCAGTTTCAATTATTATGTGGCAAGAGGAATTTCTTTTCTCATCTAATCTGTTTGGTGATCTGTATGCCTATTGTAATTTTACTGGCATCTCTTTCTTTAGGTTTGGGAAGTTTTCCTCTATGGCTTTTTGAAGATGTTTCCTGGACCTTGGAGTCAGTCATCTTCTCTTTCTTCTATGCCTATAATTCTTAGGTTCCATCTTTTCATTGAGTCCTTGATTTCTTGGATGTTGTGGGTGAGAACATTTTTAGATTTTTCATTTTCTTTAGTTGTTGTACTGATTTCTTCAATGGAATCTTCCATGCCTGAAATTCTGTCTTCCATCTCTTGTATCCTATTTTTGATACTCATATCTGTAGTTCCTGTTCTCTTCCCTTGATTCTCCACTTCCACTCTTAACTCTGACTGTGTTTTCTTTATTGCTTCCACTTCCAATTTCAAGTCTTGAACAATTTTAATCGTTTTGCATGTTTCCTGGTCCCATTTGCTTGTCTTTGCAAATTTTTTTAAATCTTTCAAATCTTTCATTGCCTTGTCTCTTTCCCATTCATGTTGGGCTGGGTTGGCTTGGAGGACTCTTACGGTATTCTCCATTGCTCTCATTTGTAAAATTGATGATTATTTACATTCTGCCAGGGATTTAATTTCTTCTTGTAAGGACTTCATCATTTTCCTAACTGTAGATTTCTCATCATTTTCATGTGTTTCAGCTGTGGTGGGATGTTCAGTGCTTGCTGTATTAACCTTGCTGAGTTTTGTTGAAGTCATATTTCCCTGATTTTTGTCAGTTTTGTTCTTTTGCTGATCTTTAATCATCTGGTTGCTTTAAGCTGATTGTTCCTGATGTCTTCTGGACCTGGTACCAAGGAGGGAGCTTTGGTGTAGAGTCCGTATAATCTTGGTAGACTCTAGCTTAGCACAAGCTAGGTGGGGTCTTGAGATGGGGGCTGGGTCTTGGTGGGCCCCCGAAGTTCACCCCTTCCTGTTGTGTCCCTTTGGGGACTCAGGTCAGGGATTGAGTGTGATGAGTTATTCCAGCCTACAGGGTCTTTGGTTCTAACAGGTCTTCCTAGTGATGTTGGTGGGGATCAGAGGACCACAGATTGTAGGCTAGAGCCACAGATTTCCTGCCGCTCATATGTCTGATCTGAGGGTCAGGTCTGTGGTCATGATCTCCTCAGGCAGCTTCTTCTTGGTGGTCCCCAGGGCACCTCTGTGCCTCTTGGCCCTAAGCAGTAAGCCCTTGTAGTCTGCATCACTCAGGCAGTGCACAAAAGCCAAGGACTCACTGCTCTCACTCAGGAGTTGTAGATGCTGAAGACAGGGTATCCCTCCAAGAAGGGGCATGGTGCACTGGCTTCGAAATTAACATCTCAACCGGTCAGCTGGGCTTGGAGTCAATGGAGTTTCACGGCCTTATAACTTGACCACCACCTTTCAGCCCACTCTGATCTTACTGTTTCAGTGGCACTGCCATTTCTTTAGGGTGTTGGAGTGACTGTGTGAATGGTGGGTGCTCAGGAAGCTGAGAGGCAGTTGGGGCTGCCTCCCAATGCCCTGCAGTGATCAGACCTGTGGGACATTGTACTGATGCAAGAAGAACAGCCTTCTGCTCTGTCTGGATGCAATGTTCTTCCGCATGATTGTATATCCAGCAGAGAGACCTGTATGTCCAACACCTTTCTGGGTAAGCCCCAATATGCCTGTGCCTCCCAGACCGCCACCCTGCTGGAGATAAATTTTGGTGATCCCACAGTTCTCCTGTATGGAATGTCAGTATGGAAGCTGGGTGCTCCAGTGGCTGGTGAGTACCCATGTCTGGGGTTTGGAGCTACTCGTTGTGTATTGGAGTGGCCGGTGTGGTTTCCACATTAGAGTCCATGCTGGCCTCTGTTCCATGCCGGGCTCTGTGCCAGTCTCTGCTGTGCCCTGCTGGGCTCTGCTCCAGGTCTCAGGCCTCTGCTCAGCAGCTGGTAGGTCTGTTTCCCTGAGTGTCTGGGAGTCCAGCCCATGGACCCCAACTAGTTCCTGGGTTCACCCCCCCCACCCGGTTCATACCTGTTGGGTTGTTGCTTAGCTTGTTTATATTTCTGCAATGCTGTAGCTATTTTCCCTGTGCACAATATGTGTCCTTGCTGTCTGCTGTCATCTTGGATTTCCCGTATGCATGTTTCTAATGCTTTTCCTTTAGCTCTTTTTTCCCCTGTTCATTTGTCCTATGCAGGTTTGTTTCTTGTTTAGTTTACAATTATTTTTTCCTTTTGCAAAGATGTCTGTTTGGTTTTAATGAGAGAGAGCAAAAAAGGTGTAGATTTGGGTGTGAAGGGAGGTGGGGAGGATATTGGAAGAATTGGGAAAGGGAAACCATAATCAGAATATATTGTATTAAATTATTTTTAGTTAAATAGACACTGATATATTATAAAATCTAAATATTTTTTAAAAAGAAAGGCTTAATATTTGGGATTAAGTGGATGATTGACAAGTAGCTGACCTTTCTGTAACCAGTAACTTTATCAGTTGAAAACCATAAAAGGAAATGACAGAGAAATATAAAAATTATGTTTTTATAATCACAAGACAGCTATCATTTTTGTCTGTGTTTGCTTATGTCTGTATATAAAACAATCAAGTCTAAGTCCAATTTGAGAATGAGGTAAGAATATCTTTTTCTATGCAGTGCTGGCACCCACATACTACAGACCTTACCTTTCATTTAAAGACCTTATCATCATATATCCATGTAGCTCAGCAGCTGCCCATAAATGACTTTATAAGGTTGTTAACTAGGCTAATTAGTATAATACAATAAACACCAGTTTAAATAATATTATCTTATAATGTAAATGATATATTGTCTTGACAACTACAGACATATATGCTATTCCCCTTCTTCACTTTCTTCCATTTAGATGACACTCTTTCATGTTATCATTCTCTTTATCATTTTATATTTCATTTCAATGAATTTATAGCTTATGCTTACTTTAGCTATTTCTGTATTTATGAAAATGCCATACCACATATGATATATTTGGAGATGATTGACCAAGTAATACTTTGTTGAGAGTTTTGTCTTTTATTATGACACATTGCTCATTTGTTTGGCACAGCTATATTCACATCAGTCAGAGTAGAGTTTAGGGTAAGTTATGAATATACTATTTCCTAACAAGAGATGGAAACACTCTTACAAAATATTCAAATACAAACACACACACACACAGGTAGAAATGCACATAAACATATGTGTACCAAATAATTGAACTTAAATTCATGAAACAAAACTAGTAGTACTAAGAAGATACAAAAATTCACAATCATATTTGTATATATAACATCCTTCTCTGGGTAATTAATAGAAAAGGGACCAATATCAAGTAAGACAGATACTCTATGACTTCATGGTTTTCCCTTCTTTTCCATTATATAGTTTTTCCTTATAACAATAAATACAATACAAAACAATAAGAACAATTAGGCACAATTATGAAGATAATACAGTATAATTGTATACAATGTCCAGTTCACATGTTTTTGGGAGCTCACATCAGAGCCAGAAGACCTGGAGGGGCAGCTGTGCTGGGCAGGAAAGATCTCTGTTGTGATATCAACAGTTTCCAGGTCTTCTGGCTCTGATGTGAGTAAAAGAACTCTACTCTATGTCTGTGACCCCTGTCTACTCCACTGCAAGAACCATTCCACAATTGCTTCACACAGAGTCTCCATACCAGACCCTAGCCAAGGAACCCTGCCCGGGCCATGGCCCTGGGGCTGCTCTTGTTTTGGATCCACCTGCTGAACCACTACTCACTGCCTGGGTGACATGGGCTGTATGGGATCACAGTACTTCTGGCTGTAAGGCACATGTTGAACCTAAGAGCCCCCTGAGAGCAGCTTGGGAGGTCCACAATCACAGTCCTGGTGCATAAACTACAGGGGAACTGAAGCTCTAGCCTACAATCTGTAGCCTGCCAATCACTAAGAAGACCAACTGGATCACAGGAACCTGCAGGTGGGAATAACACATGCCACCCCAACCCCTGACCTGAGTACCAAATTTGAACACAACAGGAAGGAGTGAGCTGTGTGCAGCCCACTGAGAACCAACCACCAACACAAAATCCCATCCAACCTGGGGAGAGCTACAAATCACCAAGATTATATGGCCTCTACACAAAAGCTCCTTCCATGACACCAAGTCCAGAATGCACCAGAATAAACAGCTAAGGACAACCAGAAGGCTAAAGGTTAGCGAAAGAACAGAACTGACAAAAGTCAGGGAAATATGATTCCAACAAAATTCAGCTATGCTAGTGCAGCAAGCCTTGATCATCCCACCACAGCTGAAACACATGAAAATGATGACAAATCTATACTTAAGAAAATAAAAGAGGCCATACAAGAAGAAAATAAATCCCTGAAAGAATTTAAAGAAATCACAATTTTACAGATGAAAGCAATGGGGAATTCCATTAGAGACCTCCAACCTAACTCAGTCAAACAAGAATGGGAAAGAGACAAGGCTACGAAAGATTTGCAGGCAAAGACAAGCAAATTGGAGCAGGAAATGTGTAAAATAGTTCAAGACCTGAAACTGGAAATAGAAACAATAAAGAAAACAGAAGCAGAGAAAATCCTGGAGGTGGAAAACCAAGGAAAGAGAACAGGAACTACAGACATGAGTGTAATCAATAGGATACAAGAGGGGGAAGACAGAATCTCAGGTGTGGAAGACTCAGTTGAAGAAATCAACCAAAGAAAATGACAAATCTAAAAAAGTCTTCACCCACAAAATCCAAGAAATCAAGGACTCAATGAAAAGACAGAACCTAAGAATTATAGGCATAGATGAAATGGAAGACTCTTGACTCCAAGGTCTAGGAAATATTTTCAACAAAATCATACAAGAAAATTTCCCAAACCAAAAGAAGAGGTGCCGGTAAAATTACAGCAGGTATACAGAACATCAAACAGATTAGACAAGGAAAGAAAATCCTCTCGCCACATAATAATTGAAACTCCAAATGTACAGTATAAAGAAAGAGTATTAAAAGCTGTAACAGAAGCAGGTCAAGTCACATATAATGACAGAGACACCAGAATCACAGCTGATTTCTACTCAGAAATTCTAAAACCCAGAAGGGCCTGGGCAGACATCAGACAAACCTTAAGAGAATATATGTGCCTGCCCAGACTACTATATCCAACAAAACTTTCTATCACCATAAATGGAGAAAACAAGATATTCCATGAGAAAACCAAATTTAAACAATATCTATCCACAAATCCAGCTCTACAGAAGATCTTGGAAGGAAAATTCCAACCCAGAGAAGATAACTACATACAAGGAATCATAGGAAACAAAAAACTCCACTGCAGCTAAACTGAAAGAAACACACAAACACACCATCACCACCTACATAAAAATAACAGGAAATAACAACCTATGCACATTAATATCTTTCAACATCAGTGGACTCAACTCCCCAATAAAAAGACACAGGCTTACAGAATGGATCTGTAAGTAAGAATTACCATTTTGCTACATACAAGAAGCATTTCTCACTAATAAAAATAGACTCTACCTCAGAGTAAATTGGTGGGAAAAGGTTGTTCAAGCAAATGATCCCAGGAAGCAAGCTTGAGTAGCCATCCTAATATGAAATAAAATAGACCTTCAACTGAAATTAATCAAAAAGGATAGGGAAGGGCACTATATATTCATCAAAGGAAAAATTCATCAAGATGACATCTTAATACTGAATATCTATGTCACAAATACAAGGGGACCCACATTTGTAAAAGATACTCACCTAAAGATTAAAATGCACATTGATCCCCACATATTAATAGTGGGAGACTTCCACACCCAACTCCCACCAATGGACAGGTCACCAAGACAGAAACCAAACAGAGAAATAATGAGGCTAACAGAGGTCACGAACCAAATGGATCTACCAGATATATACAGACCGTTTCATTCAAACACAAAAGAATATATGTTGCTCTCAGCACCTCACAGAAACTTCTCCAAAACTGATCATATTGTCAGTCACAAAGCAAGCCTAAACATGTACAAGAAAATTGAAATAGCCCCTCTTATCTTATCAGACCACCACAGATAAAAGCTAGACTTCAACAACAACAGAAATAACAAAAACCCTACACATTCATGGAAACTGAACAATTCTCTACTCAGTGACTACTGGGTCTGGGAAGAAGTAAAGAAGGAAATCAAAGACTTCTTCAAATCCAACAAATATGAAGACACAGCATACCCAAACCTATGGGACACAATGAAAACAGTGCTATGAGGAAAGTCATAGCACTAAGTGCCTTCAAAGAGAAAATAGTGAAGGTTCATATTAGCAAACTAATAGCAGAACTGGAAGTATTACAAAACTAAAAAGCAAACACTCTCAAGAGGAGAAAAACAGCAGGAAATCATCAAACTCAAGGCTGAAATAAAAAACTTAGAAACAAAAAGAATAATACAAAGAATAGTCCAAACCAAGATATGGTTCCTTGAGAAAATCAACAAAATAGACAAACCCTTAGCCAAACTATCTAAAAGGCAGAGAGAAAAATACCCAGAT
The DNA here is from genome assembly GCA_907164525.1 of Lophiomys imhausi. Taxonomy (NCBI): domain Eukaryota; kingdom Metazoa; phylum Chordata; class Mammalia; order Rodentia; family Muridae; genus Lophiomys; species Lophiomys imhausi. The sequence continues at coordinate 12,583,909 of CAJQZJ010004760.1, forward strand.
CAACAAACTCAGAAATGAAAAAGGAGAGATAACAACAGACATTGAAGAAATCCAAAGAATCTTTAGGTCTTACCTGTAATCCACAAAATTTGAAAACTTAAGTGAAATGGACAATTTTCTTGATAAATTATTCCTACCAATGTTGAATCAAGGTCAGGTTAACGAATTAAACAGTCTTATAACCCCTAAGGAAATAGAAATAGTCATTAAAAGTCTCCCAACCAAAAAAATACCAGGGCCAGATGGTTTCAGCACAGAATTCTACCAGCCCTTCAAAGAAGAGTTAATACCAATATTCTTCAAACTCTCCCACAAAAATAGAAACAGAAGGAACACAGCCAAACTCATTTTATGAAGCCACAGTCACCCTGATCCTAAACCATACAAAGACCCAATGGAAAAAGAAAATTTTAGTCTAATTTCTCTTATGAATATTGATGCAAAAATACTCAATAAAATACTTGCAAACTGGATCCAAGAGCACATCAAAAGTATCATACACCATGATCAAGTAGGCTTCATTCCATGAATGCAGGGGTGTTTCAACATAAGAAAATCCATCAATGTAATCCATCATATAAACAAGTTAAAAGAAAAAAAAAACCACATGATCATCTCACTAGATGCTGAAAAAGCATTTGACAAAATCCCACACCCCTTCATGCTAAAAGTCCTGGAGAGAGTAGGCATACAAGGACCATACCTAGAAATAATAAAGGCAATATACAGCAAGTCATTAGCCAACATCAAATTAAATGGAGAGAAACTTAAAGCATTTCCCTTCAAATCAGAGACAAGGAAAGCATGTGCACTCTCTCCATATATCTTCAACATAGTACTTGTACTTGAAGTTCTAACTAAAGCAATAAGACTACTATAGAAAATCAAGGGGATACAAATTGGAAAGGAAGAAGTCAAAGTATCCCTATTTGCAGATCATGTGATAGTACACATAAGTGACCGCAAAAATTTCACCAGACAACTCTCAGAACTGATATACACCTTCAGCAAGATGGTTGGATACAAAATTAATTAAAAAAAATCAGTAGCCCTTCTTTATACAAAAGATAAATAGGCCAAGAAAGAAATCAAGGAAATAACACCCTTCACAATAGCCACAAATGATATAAAATAACTGGGGGGGGGGGAATTCTAACCAAGAAAGTGAAACACCTGTATGACATGAACTTCAAGTCCTTGAAGAAAGAAATTAAAGAGGACATCAGAATATGAAAAAAAAATCTCCCTTTCTCCTGATAGGTAGGATCAGCATAATAAAAATGGCCATCCTACCAAAAACAATATACAGATTCAATGCAATTCTTATCAGTATACCAACACAATTGTTACAGACCTTGAAAGAACAATTCTCAACTTAATATGGAATAACAAAAAAACCCAGAATAGCTAAATCAGTCTTGTCTAATAAAAAAAAGTCTGGAGGTATCACCATCCCAGATTTCAAACTATACTGCAGAGAAATAGCAATAAAAACTGCATGATACTGGTATAGAAACAGATAAATTGATCAATGAAATCGAATCAAAGACCCAGAAATAAACTCACACACCCAGGTCATTTAATTTTTGACAAAGAAGCCAAAATCTTACAATGGAAAAAGGAAAGCATCTTCAACAAGTGGTGCTTGTCTAACTGGATGTCAACATGTAAAATAATGCAAACAGACCCATACTTATCACCTTGCATAAAACTTAACTTCAAGTGGATCAAAGACCTGAACATAAAGCCTGACACATTAAATCTAATAGAACAGTAAGTGAGGAAAAGTCTCAAACTCATTGACCCAGGTGCCAACTTCCTGAATAGAACACAATTAGCTCAGGCTCTAAGATCAACAATCAATAAATGGGACCTCATGGATCTGAAAAACTTCTGTAAGGCCAAGGACACTGTTATTAGAACAAAAGGCAACCTACAAATTGGCAAAAGATCTTTACCAACCCCACGAGAGCTGATATCCAAAATTTATAAAGAGCCCAAGAAATTAAACACCAAGAAACCAAATAATCTAAACAAAAATGGAGAACAGAGTTAATCTGAGAATTCACAAAGGAGGAATCTCTAATGACTGAGAGGCTTGAAGAAATACTCAATATCCTTAATCATCAGAGAAATGCAACTCAAGATGACTCTGAGATTCCATCTCACACCTCTCAGAATGGCTAAGATCAAAAACTCAAATAGCAGCACATGCTGGCGAGGTTGTGGGTAAAGGGGAACACTCCTCCATTGCTGGTGGGAGTGCAAACTTGTACTATCACTATGGAAATCAGTCTGGTGATATCTTGGAAAATTTGGAATAGCCCTACCCCAAGACCCAGCCATATCACTTCTGGGTATCTGCACAAATTATTTCTCACCAAACCACAAGGACATATCCTCATCTATGTTCATACCAGCCTTATTTATAATAACCAGAAACTGGAAACAACCCAGATGTCTCTCAACCGAGGAATGGATTAAAAAAAAACTGGTACAACTGCACAATGGAATACTACTCAGCCATCAGTAACAAGGAAATCATGCATATGCTGTCAAATGAATGGAAGTAGAAAAGCTCATCCAGAGTGAGCTAATCCAGACTCAGAAAGAGTCTGGGCATCTATCACTTATAACTGGATTTTAGTTATGTAAGTGGATATAGTACAGGATAACTATCCTACAACTAACATACTGAAAGGAACAGGAACATAGATTTTGTTATCTGATAATGGGACACTTTGCCCTAGTGGAGCTGCTATGTAGGCCCCCAGTATAAGAGGAATCTCTTAGCCCTCATATGGCTGCTGAACTTAAGGGGGCTGACATGTAGGGCTCCCCACAGTGGAGGAGTAGGTATGTGGGAGAAGGGGGAAAAGGTGGGAGGGTGGGACCAGGAGTGGTTGAGGAAGGGGACTGTGATGGAGATGTAACTTAAAGCAATAAATAAACATTTTAAAAATATGGACACTTTATGTTTTAGAAAACTTGAAAGAAAATTGTAAGAAATACTTCTAAATAGTACTAAATAATTACATATCTATATGCAAAAATTATTTATATTCTTGTTTTGTATGATATAAATTTTTTTCTGGATATACAGTGTCATATAAAACCCCAAACATTAAAACGTGGGGAAGAAAACAAGAACAGAATATCTGTGAATTTGAATTTTTAAAAAAACTGTCTTAGATGACTAGCTATAACCATATCATTGTTGATGGGAAGTCACTGTGATTAACATAATTCATCAAAATTTAAACCTTCTTCTGGTTAAAAGATATTTTCTAGAGCCAAAGATCACACTTCAAATAGGAGGAAAATACTTTGCACATGTAACATGATAAAGCCATATCCCAAATGTATAAATAACTTCCAAAAATTAGGAAAAATGAATCAATTGAGCTGCATAATAATAAAGAAAAAGTGAGTATAGTTGTGTGAAATAAGCAACTAAAAATAACTTGCTATCATTAACCATTGTGGAACTAAAAATGAACACTATAATTCAATGCCTCTGTACACTAGATCACCAAGATTAAAGACTGCTCCACATATATGGACAACAAAGAGCTTGATGTTAATGCACTGCTGAGGGTGGTGGCAGGAGGAGAGTGAAGTGCTCTGACCATCTTAGAAAGAGTTTGATGACTATTAAAAATAAAGTTGACATATTTCTATCAAATTGCTTACCATTACAATCCTCATGATTCTGTACAGATTCTATAACCTTTGCACAAGTATGTTTAGGACACAATAAGAGCTAAATCTTGGATATAAACTACATGTCCATCAATGAGCAAACTTACAGCCATTTAAAGGAGTATTGCTCTCCTATGTAAGGGAGTGAAACACTGCTATATGCAACAATATAATAGATACGTTGTATCTTTAATGCTCTTAAAAACTGGCCAGATTAGTCTACTGAAAACTAGTCATAGTAGTTCATTTTTCTTTATGGTTGCACAGAATCCCATTGTGTATATTTACAACATTTTTCTTTCTTTCTTTCTTTCTTTTTGGTTTTGCAAAACAGGGTTGCTCTGTGTGATAAGCCCTGACTGTCCTGGACTCGCTTGGCCTCAAACTCATAGAGATCTGCCTACCTCTGCCTCCTGATTAAAGGTGTGAGCCACCCACGTCCAGCTGTACCATATTTTCTTTATCTATACATCTGTACTAGACACTAGGCTGATTTCATTTTCTACTGTTGTGAACCATGAAGCTATCAGCATGGATGTACAAATATCTCTGTGGTTAACCAATCATTTACTGTTCTTCAAGAGGAAAGGAGTGTTTATCCATAATAAAATGAAATTTGATCTTTCCCTTATTTCTTATTTATTATTTATAATAAGAATTTATGTCACAGGTTAGATAGATGGCTCAGCAGTTAAAAGTGTTTGTTGGTCTATCTTGAGACCCTGAGTTTAGATCCCAGAACCCACACTGGGGTGGGGGGGTAACAAATGCCTTTATCTCCGGCTCCAAGGGATCCTATATTTTCTTCTGGACTCTTCAGGTACCTACACACATATATGCAGTATATATACACTCACAAAGAGACACACACACACATATAAATTAATAAACTTTGGAAATAGTTTTTGAATTGAGAACACTGTTTTAATCTCTCAGCAGAATTAGTTCCTGTGAATTCACAAAACTGAAGAAAACATTAGTAGGAAATTATTAGAATCACAAAAAAAGAGAGAACTAGCAATTTCTTCATAATAACTACTCAGATGCTGCTGGTATCATTCTTAGAAGGCACCACCATACCTGGCCTCCATTGAGAACCTTGGGTTCGAAGCCAACACAGAGATATGTTCAAGTTACAGCAACAGGGCAAAGCAACAACTCTAGAAAACATTTTCTAAAATTTTCTTTTATTGAAGATGGCATATCTTTAAGATTCTCTGTACTTGCAGCTCTTATGTCAAGCTATTAATTTTACTTATAACCACAAGAACTTCACTTTGTTTTGAATTTCATATTTTATCTTGATAGTACCAATCAGCAACCCATTATCATTTAGCTGTTCAAATACTTTTCTCGCTCCTTGACATGATTCATTAACTCTTATTCTCTTTTCCAGATATAGTATCTTTGACATTGCAGATTGCATCCTTAATTCTTTCATATAGTAAGCTGACTTATTCTCTACTGATTTATTTTATTGTTGGTTTTAATTGGCATTTTTTTCATAAAGTTTGAGGACACTGTGCAGGGGGAGTTGGATTAATAAATTAGATTTAGTGAATATCTAGTGGCTTTTGATATAGTCTCTTAATATGGGGCATGAAGATCAACTTGGCTGTGGGCAATTGACATAGCAGCATATGGACTAAAAACAAGGCTTATGGCCTGGCATTGATAGCCTTATGAAGTTGGGTGGAGCCCAGATTAGGCTGAAGCCTGGTGATACAAGGAGAGACCCTATTTAAGGACAAAGTGGTTGGAGCCCGAGAGTTCCCAGGCTATAGAGTTCCCACACTAGATGCAAGGCAGCTTGTATCATCTGATGGGGAAAATGCTGGTGAACTGAAAAGCTGATCTCAAACAGAGCTGAAAATTATGGCCAGCTCTCGCTGAGGCAGAAAGAAGCTGGTGAGCACAGAAGGCCTCAGCAATACAGCAAAAGACCAAGGACTAAACCCTGTGACACAACTTTGGCCTAGAGGGATTCTACCAGTTCAAACAGTGGTCTGAATGGAGCTGTGCCCAGCCTCAAAGACAAAGGCAGGGTGGCTGAATGACTAATACAACTGAATAAGTTGGCTTATGGGCAGCTGAGGCCTTCGAGAGAGATTAAAGTCTCAAGCCTCATTTAAAGTGAAGCTGTCATAGCAAATTTACCCTAAAGGAGTTATGTCTGATACATTCCTGAAGAAATTCCATTGACCAAGTGCCTTAAAGGATCTACTCCTGGGGTGGTCCTCACAACTGAGGACCTGCCCCAGAGACTGTATTCTTCTAAAAGGTTAGGGTTAGTTGTTAGATAATAGTTGTTATATGTATTAATAGATTTAGTTTTTAGGTAACTGGGGTTATAGTCATTCTTAGGGCTAGTAGTTAGGTAATTGTTTATTTTTTTATAAGTGCATATAATTATTAATAAATATATATTGGTTAATTAAAAAGATTTGTCTTCAACAGTGCTCTGATTTGCTTCTCTTCTGCTGTGATAAAACAGTGACCAAAAACAATGTTAGGAGGAAGATGTGTATTTTAGCTTGTACTACTATATCACAGTCTGTCTTTGAAGGAATTCAAGACCATAGAGGAAACTGTCTACTCTCTTGCTTCCTCTGGTTTGGCCATCTACCCTTCTTATATATCCCTGAGCCCACCTGCCCAAAGATAGTTCTGCCCACAGTGGCTTTTGCACTTCCACGTCAATCAATCAACCAATCAATCACTCAATCAAGAAAATGCCAAAGACTTGCCCAAAGACAATCTGACAGAGGTAATTCCTCAGTTGAGATCTTCTTTTCCAAGGTATGTCTAGGTTTGTGTCAATCTGTCAAAACTTTGACAGGCATTGAATTCCATAGTTGAACATGTGAAGACATTTGCATAGTATATAGTATAGTATTTTTGATTATAAATATAAGTGCACAGCTTTCTAAATTTGTAGGTGCTATGAAGAAAGATAATTTTGTAGATGAATCATGGATGCCTCTCTTTTATTCTGGAATACATAAGGAATTTAGGAAAGTGTGTCTTGGGGATGCAAACATGTTTGAAGATAAAATTGCACTTTTAATTTATAAATTCAACTATTCTGTGATCACAGGTGTTCATCTTGGTACTTTGTATTTTGAATTCCTGTTCCAACCTGATTTTAAGTTCTTGGTGACTATTTCTTTCATTTAGATCAACTTTGATTTTACTACTGTGTTGATTTTAACATTCAATATGTAAATATATACCTACTTATTACATTCTTTAGGTAGCGATTATTGCTTTCTGTATTATCTATTTAATGCTTTTCTTTCACAAAAAGGAAAAGCCCTGTCAGGGTTATTATTTGGATTGCATGGCATATTGGCATCTATATATTAATTTAGGAAGATAAAAATCTTGTCTTGGAGGGTTGTTTACCTCTCCATTTATTCTGGAATTATTAAAATATGACAGCAGTTATAAATAGAATCTCAGACAAGTGTCTCCTTACTTCTTACCCTTCTGTGAAGGACTGTTAACAACTCCATTACCATAGAACAATTACCACTGTATTGTTTTACTTATCATATAGCCAGGACAACAGTACCAGGGTATTCTGTAGGTTCCCCATAGCAATCCCAGCCAGGGATGCCAATTGATTGTCATGTTATACTTAAAGGAAATAGCTATATCACAAGGAGGCCTTCATCTTTTCTTTTTTTGTTGCCTATAAGAATTTACAGCTGGTGGAACTGGCCTCTTCATGCACTCCAGTAGCTCATCCATAGGGTAAGTATTGACAAAGTAGCAGAATCCAGAGGCCTCATACTAGACCAAGGAGTCACTATAATGAACTATTGCAAACAAAAATGTGTGGACAAAAGCGAGTAATGTGGAACACACTGAGACACACTATAAACGTTCCCAATGAGATCTTTGTTTTTCTGTTGGGAGGGGTTGCAAGGGTGGAGGGCAGATCTGAGGATATGTGGGAGATTAGAGTGAACAGGGTGCATGATTCACAAAATAAAAAAAAAGAAAAAGAAAAACAAAGATTTTGGAGCCATCCTATTTATGTGAGTAGCAGTAGGTCATGAAACAATCTAATGGAAATTGCCAGTTCACCTGGTAGGTGTTTCCCCCCATTAAGTAATAACATTTTGTCTCCATTTAAAAACAGAAAACATAAGAATGGCTGCCATATCATTCTACCTTATCAGATAAGAAAGTGTTTACTCACCCAACAATCACATAATGTAAATGCTTTCCTTTTGCTTTTATGAAGAGTTTAATTTGATTTTGAATAAACTTAACAATATTTCAGTATCAAAAGTTAACACTCTGAAGGATTATTGATGATGTTTTCCAAACAATTCTTTAGATTCATCAATCATAACATGTAATAGGAATATAGAAGTTGGAGAGTGCAAGTTCTCATTGGTGAACCAAAGCCAAGTGCCTTCTGAAGAGAACAAACAAACCAATTAGCCAATTAAATGAAAAACCATGCTTTTGCAAGAAAATAACCCATCATTTTTTGTTATTCATGGAAGTATGTGCTGTTAAAGAATATTGAAAACTGAAACACCACCAGCAATAAACTCATCAGAGATGTATTTGTCATTCTCCTCCATGCCTGAGGTTCTAGGATTTTGCTGCTGTCTCTTCATCTTATCTCTTCCAATTTTATATCTCTGTCCTCAATGGATTTCAGTACCCACTTCAATGAATACGAATATATTTTCTACACTAAGATTGTAAAGTCTGCCATTTGGTAGTTTGCCCTGCTCTGCCCAGTGGACTGTGTCTCAAGTGAAGCTATTCAGTAAGCTATCATCATGTAATGGTAAAATGAAAACAAACAACAACAACCAAACTCTGGATGTTAGCCACCCTCCAAGTGGCATTTTCCCTCTAATGCTGGAGTAGTCTAATAAGAGGCATATTTTCAGTAAGGTTTGCTTCATTTCTAATATATAAACTGAGATGGGATCTACATTTCTGAAGAGTTTAATTAAAACAAGGGAATTGTTTATTCCTTTAAAATTATGTTGTCCTTTCCCCCTTCATCTTTGTGACTTTTTATTTAATCAGCAATTGTTCTGCATTCATTCCAGACTTCAGTGTAAAAAGGTGGGGAAAAAAAGGTCCTCATCAAAGGTCAGGATAACAAAGAATCTAAAGTAGGAAGTCTGCTTCTGTGAGTAGTCTTTGTAACTGTTTTATGAATTACATTTATTTTTTAAATTACGTTTATGTAGTACTTCAAGTTACATCTCCATCACAGCCCCCTCCCTCCACTCCTCTCGGTCTCACCATCCCACTCTGTATCCCCTCTCCCATCTATCCTACTCCTTTGGTGTGGGGAGCCCCCACACATACCAGTACCCCTCAGTTTATCAGTCATATGAGGGCTAAGAACTTCCTTGTATACTGGGGGCCTACATGGCAGATCCACTAGGGCAAAATGTCCTAGTGGGTAATTAATTCCTGTTCCATTTGGTCTGTTGGTTGTAGGATAGTTATCCTGTACTATATGGCTAAAATCCAGTTATAAGTGAATTCATGTCATGTGTATCTTTCTGGGTCTGGGTTAGCTCACTCAGGATGAGATTTTTTAGTTCCATCCATTTGGCAGCAAATTGCATGATTTCCTTGTTTCTGATAGCCAAGTAGTAGTCCATTGTGTAAATGTACCACAGTTTTTTTTGTTTTTGTTTTTGTTTATAATCCATTCTTCGGTTGAGGGACATTTGGGTTGTTTCCAGCTTCTAGCTATTGCAAATAAAGCTGCTATGAACATAGTTGGTGGTGCTCTTTGTGGAAGGTTAAGTAATTTGTCCTTACAAGGAGTCTGTCACCAGGGATGGCTTTTTGAAAATTAGGTAGCCTGGCCTACTTCCATTTTGCTTTCACTACTGTCTGCTTTAAGTTCAAGATATGAGATCATAGCTTCTTTCTCTAGTCACCATGCCTGCTGCCTGATGCCATAATGTGCCAGCCATTATGAACTTTAATCCTCTGGAACTTGAAGCCAAAGTCAACTGCTTTCTTCTGTAAGTTGCTTTGGTCATTGTGTTGCTTAACTTTTTGTCACTGTGACAAAACACCATGACCAAAATCTCACTAAAGGAAGCATCTAATTTGGGGATAAAGGACACAGAGTGTAGAGTGTATGACCATGTTGGGAGCATGACAGCAGGCAGGCAGACATGGTGCTGGGGCAGGAGCTGAGAGCTTACATCTTAAGACAACCACAAGGCAGAGAGAGTTAATTGGGAATGGTATGGGCTTTTCAAACCTCAAAGGTTACCCTTAATTACATGCCTCCTCCAGCAATGTCACACCTCCTAATCTTTCCCAGGTAGTTCCACCATCTGGGGACCAAGTATTAAGACACATGAGCCTATGGGGGCCATTTTCATTCAAATCACCATAGTAATGGTATTTTATCACAACAGAAAAGTAATGAATACATGATCTATTTTCTTGTTCTGGAAGATAAGAACTGGAATATAGTAAGTGCCCATTGGATTCAGATATCTATCAATATCAATACTAACTTAAAAAAAGTTAGCATTAGATGATGGAATTCAGTGAGAAGTATCCATAGGAACAGTCACAAGACAATGTCAGCAGGGACTCTGGAAGATTTCAAAGTAAATGAATACTTCTTGGGAAGAAAAATACTGTAATAACTTTCAAAATATGGGAAGGTATCACACAATCTTTGTTTAAATAGCAATGAATATTTTACTATACTTATAAAGATTAAATTTTCCTCTCTGTACTTGAAAATTTCTCCAACCTGCCCTTTGTGTTTCACACTAGTTATTACTTTCCCTCATTCACTTTTGTTTTGATTAATGTAAGAACCTTTATCAAATGGCACCACAGCTTATTGTTAGAGTTTAGAATTCATTGTTTACCTCCAAGGCTAGAATACCCGGAGGATGAGTATTTGATAGCTTTTGCCTTATAGCTTGACTCTCTCCCTCTTCTCTCTATCCATTTGGAATTGGACGCTTAAACCAGTACCTCTAAACACCTTCCTTTAGTAGTTTATTCTTAATCTTCAGCAATTATTTCAGGTCTGCATAGCTCTCAGAAACTAGAAAGCAGGACATTCTGTAGTGTTAGATAACAGGAATATCCATGTTGCATGTCAACTGAGTTTGCAAAATTTGTGAATTTCCCCTAGTCTTTCGGAAAGAACTACTATGTAGGCATAGTTATCTTGAGACTTTTGGAGGATGGAAGTGGGAAAATGGAATGGTAAATATCTATCAAAATGAGAACTATGGGAGAAAATAGAGAAGGAATGCAAGTTGAAATATAAAGTTTATATAAACACAGAGCATCATCACTCAAACATAAAAGTTGAAGAGACATCGAACATAGTCACAGGGACAGTCTAAAGGAGGCCAGAGTAGCCAGGGAATGTTTTGAACTATCCTTACAAGATATTGTATTGGAGAAAAGACATTAGCAGTGTAGATCATAAGTGCACTTTGAGAAGTAGAAGCATTAGAGAAGGTCCAAATAAGGCATTTGTTAGAAAGACCTGGCTTTGCTCAACTGTGAGAGCAGGTACAGCATCATTGGCTCAGCACTTCTACTTCTGTGTCTAACCCTGAGTGTATGATCCCAAAGCTGACAGTCAGGAAAAAAGAGGAACATGAAACAAATGGAAGCTGGCATGTATGGACTCTGTCTGTATCTCTTTCCAGGATTCATGTAGGTCTCCCCCATGTCTAGGTCTCCAGCTTTCTTGCCAAGAAGACTTGAAGAAAAATGGTACTTTGTAAGGGTACTTCACTCGCACCGTGCCTTGGATGTTGTCCTAGTCAGGGTTATCATTGCTATGATAAAACACCATGACCAACTTAGTGATGAAAACAGTTTATATCACTTACAATTCCAAATAACATAATCATCTAAAGGAGTGAGGGCAGGAACTCAAACAGGACAGGAACCTGGAAGCAGGAGCTGATGCAGAGACCATGGAAGGGTGCTGTTTACTGCTTGTTCTCCATGGCTTGCTCTGCCTGTTCTCTTACACAACCCAGAATTACCAACCGAGGGGTGGCACTGCCCACAATAGGTGCCCTACTATAAATCATTAATTTAAAAAATGCTCCACAGGCTTGCCTACAGCCCTATTTTATGGATATATTTTCTCAATTGAGGCTCCTTCCACTCTGATGACTCTAGCTTTTGCAAAGTTGACTTAAACTTAGACTATACAGACATGTATAAGCTGGAAGAATTCAATGACAGCACAGGGGACCTGGACCCTGCTGCTGTCCTCAACACAGCTGCAGATCATGTAAGACTCTAACAGGTTCTGGTCTACGTTAGACTTGGACATAGCAAGCTTCTATTCCTGTCGGATCATCTTGTGTAACTTTCTCTTCTGGCCAATCTTGTGGATATTGTAAAGGACAACTCTGTTGGGATTAGGAGACATTACTCACTTGAATCAAGTTGACATATTGCAAAAATGTTGACATTTTCCAGCAACCATTGTCTGGTGTATAGTTTGATTTTTGTTAAAAACAAAGTCAGAGTTTCCTTGCCAGAATTTATCACTGTACAAGTGATGCCCATAGACTTCTGATGCCCTGTGCTCACCTCTCACTTCTCATCAAAACTTTGTTGATAGAGGGAAATAAGAGGCTAGGCAGGGAAAAGGGAGTTTTGAAAAGACTGATGTTTTATTGGAATAAAGTATATCTGTGTGCTTAGTATTAATGAACAGGTATCTCAATTCTGAAAAAGTGCCTTGTAGTTTTTTTCAGCTTACAAACAAACTTATAAGTATTTCCTAACTTTCTGGCTTTATAAAGTTATTTACTTCTATTTACTCCTACTTCATTCTTTTATGATAAATTTAAAAACATATAAAGGGTTGTCTATATGTGAATATATAGTTAGCATATAAAATTTAAATAATAAAGATTCAAAGCACATTAATCCAATTTCATCTTGTATTTTTCCATTGCCTAAAATTCTACTGTTGGTAATTGTTTAATTCTTTTATAAATATATGCTACTTCCTATAATGTATTTAAAATAAACAACATGACAAGCTAATTAGTCATTATAATTTTAGTCATGGTCACCTTATACATAGGCTATTTCCAACTAAAAAAATAAAACAGGGCAACAGATTAGAGTCTGTAAAAGGAAAGCAGGCTTTGGATATAGAATAAATATTGTTTTATAAATGTACCTTTCTCTCTGCAGAATTTGTTCTTGAACTATTGTTACATAGATAGAGATTAACGGCTTTGAATGTGATTATTGTACTTTCCCTTATCATCAGCTTTGGACTTCATCTCCTGTTTCCATGTTAATATTATAAAGGGAAACATCACAACTACCATTCCTTAGGATTTAGTACATAAAATGATGGTGCCATGAGGTCTTTGTTGGAGCTCCTTAAAAGAAAGCAACTTCCTCCTGGCCAAGCACCAGAAATCTGAGTTCTTCCTATGGCTCTGTGTGGAAATGTGACATTCTGGTGTTCTCCAAAGTTTAAAACAGTACATCCTATTCTCTCCTTCCTTAAGAAATACCCAACCTGAGCCTGTCAATCACCTGGCCAGGAGACCATTGCTCAAGATGGCTGATTCACTTAGAGACATGCTAAGGAGGTGGGAGGAATAATTGTTCCTTGGATGATGTAATGTAATGATACACTGATGTGTATCAGTGCCATACTTGCACACTTTTCTGAGTTATAACGCAGATGGAAAGATGGAATAACTTTTTATTCTCTCTCTCTCTCTCTGGATACAGTCCAAAAGCCTTGGCATACTTTCTCTGACATTCTGAACCTCTTCATTTTTTTCTTTATAACTATTACTTCCCACTGCTCCAAAAAGATTAACATGTCAGCTACCTTGTACCTTCACTCAAAATACACTATCTCTTTGTTCCATCTCTTTCTAGCTTGCAGCTACTGAGATTTAAAGCCTCACTGTTTTTCTTCCGAACTGTAATAAAATAGTTTCAAACTTTCTTCTGACTCTGTTTTAAAATTCTTTTATTAATGACACTAACTCAAACAAGAACCCCAGTTTCCACTATGTAATATCAAGAACAACACAGAGCTTTTACTCAAAAGGCATGCAGAAATGGAATTCCAGTATACTGAAGGTCACTGTGATGTTTAATGTTAATTGCCAATTCAACAGGATTTAAACATAGAAACAGAAAAATTGATTAAAACCATCACCATTCAGTAGTGTGGGGGTTTCTTCTATGTAACTACCACAGCCAGGAGAGTAATGATCAGTGAGAACCAAGATGGCAGCTCAGTTCAATACAACTCAGTAGCTGGTGTTGGTTCAAATTCTAGGAATCTGATGCTAAGTAATTTATTTTAGATATATTTATCAATTCCATGTACACAATAAAGCAAACACATGGCTACTCTTTTTTAAAAAGGCATGTGACACCTTCCATAAAGAAGGTTTTATAGATTTCCAAGATCATGATAAGGATCTGGAGTGGTCTTGACCCACAGTTATGGCAAAGGTCACCAGACTATTAACTGCGTCTTCTTCTAGCCTTCTGGGCAGAAAACATCCTTCCCTTTGAAGGAACAACCATGTGTGTTTAGCATTCCTGGTTCCCCTGGTTCTGAGGTGTGCATTTGTGTCCCACCAAAATCTATATGTTGAAACTTCAACTCTAGTGTGAGAGAATTTGGAGATGAGGATCTGAGAGAGTTTAAATGCTAAGAAAAATAATGTTAGTTTGTTAAGATAGCTGATGTTGACTAATACAAGAGTCACAGTTTAGTAAGAACACAATGTGTGGCTGGTGCCATTTCATTAGGGAAGTAATGAGGTATTAATAGGCTTGGAGGCCATTGAAAATCCAAAATCTCCTTCATAGTCAGTTTGGATTCAATATCCTGTGTCCATGGTAACACACTAAGGAAAGGAAACTGTCACTATTGGCCTTCTTAGAATTTGAAAGATTCAGAGAAAAGAGGAAGGAAGCATTACCATTTCCCTCATATGTTTCAAAATACAGTATGAAATCAAGTAAGGTGTAAGAAGGCTGTTTCCTCTCAATAAAGCCTGATTATTTTGTAGATTCATTTGCTTCAATGCACATTAAGATGTGTTTGTTTTACTTTCTGGGTGTGCGTGTTTTGTTTGCATGTATCTCGGTGCAGTACAGGATGTCTGGTGGCTGAAGATCTGGTGCCCGAGGTCTCTACATGATATTTGACCAAAGGAATAGAATTTAACTCATAGTTCTGTCCCTTGATAGAGATATAACCTTCTGAACTCTTCTAAATATTGTAAGATCATCAAGACATATGATTGTTCCCTTTCTTAAGAGTTAACACAAATGAGCCTGCCAATCATATGGACAAGAAACCACCCCCAGGAAAGCTGTTGCAGAAACTTTTAAAAATATGTTACAATTAAAGATATGTTAAAAAAATATGTGAGAACTATGACTTTAATGAAATGTGTACTTCTCCACCACAGAAGAATCTTTCCCTCTTGCCTGTCTCTACTCTCTAGGCATTTGATTTCCCCTTAGAACTACTCTCTGTGGTCCACTGGTGAGACTGCCTGATTTCGGGATCTGTAACTAAAATAGTGTAATTATCTCTTTTCCTCTGAAGCTGCCAAGATCTCAAGTTTTCTTACACTGTTTTTATTTCTCTCTAACTCCCTAAAATTGTCCTAAGGTTTCCTTCTGAGTCTGTTTACAGACTCATTCATTCATGAAATTAAGGACCTGCAAAATGGACCCAGTGTTTCCAGGTGACAGTTCCAAAGCCTGTACCTCCCACATTGGCATGACTTACTCCAACCTGACAAGAGTCACTGGGATTTCTGTCACTTCACAGACAGTACTGGGAGTGTACAACTGATGCTTGTATCATTATGATACCAAACTGGAATCTGAGTTTGGAAAAGTCACATATTAATAAAACTTCTCCAATTTCATTAAGTTTAGTATTAAAAATCAATAAATTAAAAATAATTATTAAAGGAAGGGACATTCTTAACCAAGAAATTAGGATGGTTTTTAAAAGAAACTTGAAAGCCAAAGTAATCCAGCAGATGTGACATATCTGAAATTTGAAATCCAGTGCCACACGTTTGACTTCTCTTCATGTGCTTCCACTTGGAATAATCAATCCCTTTCTATCTTTCTACTTTTTCAAATTTAGCTGTCACTACCCTCCAAGGCCACAATGAGAGTACAGATATTGGACTCACTATCAATTTCCTGGTAAAATTGGCCAATTCTAAGAAGAGTGTGGAATAACTATGGAGTGATGATTTGTGAATAATCAGGTCGAGTGGCAGAACTGGCTAGTCAAATGACTACTTCCCCTTGTTCCTAGAATATAGAACTCTATTTTGCTCCATGCTGTATAAATGTGTCTAATAGCAAGAGAGTCCACTTTCGTTCAGTTACTTTGATGAATAATATGTGCTACAAGACAGTGGTGGTGAAGGAAATGTGAGCAAACGTTTTCTGGGGATTCCAGAAAAACTCCAGATTTGGTGTCACTTTTGTTGGGGAGAAAATACTTCTATCTGCCATTCCCACTGTAGCTAGAGATTTGTGGAAGTCCCTTTTTCCTCACTAGATGATACCAGGGAAAGAGAGTCCCCTCAAGAATTTTAGTCTCATTGATAAAAAAAAAAAATTAAGAACAGATTGCAACATTAGTTCCAGAGAAATTTTTATATTTTTGGTTGTGAGCCTAGCCTTTAATGGCTGAGCCATCTCTCCAGTCCCAGAGAAATTTTTATGAGAGAGTTAACAAAATAACAAAATAAACAAAACACCAATAGCTCAGGCTCTAAGACCAGCAATCAATCAATGGGACTTCCTGAATCTGAAAAGCTTTGGTAAGGCAAAGGACACCATCATTAGAACAAAATGGTATCCTACAGATTGGGAAAAGATCTTCACTAACCCCACTTCTGACAGAGGGCTAATATCCAAAATTTACAAAGAACTCAAGAAGTTAAACACCAAATAATCTAATAAAAAATGGGGTACAGAGCTAAACTGAGAATTCACAAAAGAGGAATCTCTAATGGCCAAGAAACACTTGAAGAAATGTTCAACATTCTTAATCATCAGAGAAATGCAACTCAAGACAACTCTGAGATTCCATCTCACACCATTCAGAATGGGTAAGATCAAAAACTCAAAAGACAGCACATGTGGAGAAAGGGGAACACTCCTCCATTGCTGGTGGGAGTGTGAACTTGTACAACCACTATGAAAATCAGTCTAAAGATATCTTAGACACGTTGGAATAGCTCTACGTCAAGGCCCAACCATACCACTCCTGGGTATACATCCAAAAGACTCCACACCAAACCACAAGGACATCTGCTCAAGTATGTTCATCCCAGCTTTATTTGTAATAGTTAGAAACTGGAAACAACCCAGATGTCCCTCAACTGAAGAATGGATAAAAACACTGTGGTACATTTACGCAATGGAATACTACTCAGCTACCAGAAACAAGGAAATCGTGCAATCTGCTGGCAAATGGATGTAACTAGAGAAGCTGATCTTGAGCAAGTTGCCTCGACCCAGAAAGATGCACATAACATGTATTCACTTATAACTGAATCTTAGTCATATAGTACAGGATAACTATCCTACAACCAACAGACTGAAAGGAACAGGAACATGGACTTTGTTACCTGTTAGTGGGACACTTTGCCCTAGTGGATCTACCATATTTGCCACCAGTGCAAGAGGAAGCTCTTAGGTCTCCTATGATGAATTGTTGGGGCCTGAGATGTTGGGGCTTCCCACACTGGAGGTGTAGGATAGGTGGGAAAAGGGGTAGAGGGTGAGAGGGTGGGACTGAGATGGATAGTGGGAGTGGGTTGTGAGGGAGATGTAATGTGAAGCAATAAATAAGCATAATTAACAAAAACAAAAACAAAAAAAACTCAAAAATTTCAAGGCAGAAAATCTGAAATCTCAGCAGCTGCCTGGAAAAGGAGAACAGAACAGAAGGAATAAAAACCATGTGGCTTGAGTGAAGTTGACATGGCGGCTAGCCAGCCACACAAGGGTTAGCAAACACAGGGAAGGAGAGAGCGTTTTCAAGAAAGAGTGAGAGAGTCCAAACTCCCAGAGAAAGCATGCTTCAGCAGAGAGAAAAAAACAAAAAAATAAAATTAAAAAAAAATCAAGCTTTTCTGAGTAATTCAGAAAAGTACAGACTTATAAGACTGCATGGCTGCTGTGCTGGGGCACGGGAATTCTGGGAAGGAAACGTATGCTATCTTATAAAAATGATAACAATTCTATATCTTTATTCTGTATTTTTAGCTTGGGTTGAAGTGAACCTGCTTCCTATAGGTGGTCTCACCCTTCTGAGGGGTGGTCCTTCAACCAGCTCATTGCCTTATCCAGCTGTATTGTATGTCTCCAACTTGGCCAGATATTCTGTCCTATTGACTAGAAGGAAATGGTTTTCCCTTTTACTCTTGTATTAAAGGCAGGTGTCATACTCAGACTGCTGCAGCCACATTTTGATGGCAAGAAAAGATTAACATTTATTAATTGTAAAAAAAATTAACACCACCTTGCACCATTGGTATTAATAGTAATACATCACAATCAGTTCTGATGATATTCAGAGTTGTTTGGAAGGAGAAAAGCCAGTCCCTTCTTAGTATTTTTTGACAAGTTTTGATATTAGTTGTAATGAATGCACTTTGAACTTTTATTTCCTCCGAGGTCCACAGAGATGTGGAGCACTGCATATAATGGTTCCTCCCTTGACTTCAACCCTGATAATTATATGTTGGTTCTAAGTTTCTGTTTGAGTTCACTGAAGTGTTTTTCAGACATTAGGAAGTGTATAAAAAGCATTTGCCTGAATGATTTAGCATCCCTTCTAGCTTTAAGTAACCAGCCTGGCATTCTTTCCTAAACCCTTTATATAAATCTCAAAATGCTATTTATTTTTAACAGGCGGAGTATTTAGTATTTCACACTCTTTTTCTGACAATTTACACTGTGCATGATCCTAAATACTGCTTGCTTGACAAATTTCCACATGTGATAGAATTTACTAGAGAACACCAGTCAGAGAGGAGGATGTCTCACATGCCATGAGGTTGGAAGTAGTTACAGGTATGTACCAATGAATGTATTCTAGGGATTCAGTGAAGACACATTCAGTTGACATATGTGTAATTCAAAAACTTCTGACCCATAATTCTTAAATTGCAGACATTTCAAGAATACACTATAGAACACCTTAAGATGCAATACACAGAAATTAAAAGCCTTGGAGGAGACACTCTACCTACCAGAAAGCATCCATCATAGAATGAGGATTCTTCTCTAAGATAAGAATTTATATTCAACGAGAATGTCCCTTTCCCTTAGTCTGGCCTTGTGTTTCTCCTGTCATAAGGGGAACTGTGAGCATGGAGTTACTAGGATTATTCCAACATACAAAGATTTTATTCTTTGGGTTTCAGGATTAGTGTGTCGATTTTCTTTCTATCTTTTAACTTCATTTCTATCAATGCCATTGAGGATTGTTTTTACAAAGAAATTCATTCTAATGAATTAATGATTCACCTTCCCTATCTATATGAATAAATGCCAGAGTACCTACAAGAGTCATATGAAGAAATACATTCATAGACTATGGAAATAGTTTTCACACATAATTTTACATCATATTTTTCTTTTACATCTTCTTGTTTTTTCCAAAGTTAGGAGATGTACAACTGTGGTAATAGGAAAGGACAGAAAAGCTACCCAGCTGAGATGATACAGGACAGTGTGGGGACAGCATGCCCAACTAGCAGAGAGAACTCAGTCTATGGCTTCAACTATTTCAGTTATTTGGGTATTTGAGACAATCTGATAGATGGGTTCTCATGTAGCAACCTGGCTTGGCTTTGGAGAGGCAATCAACAAAAACAAAACTCCCTAAAAGCTTTACACAATCCACTCACAAAAATGTGAAAGAACATGTAAAATAAATTAAAATCCTTCTTGAGATATTATGTACCTAGTGCAACTGTGGCCTAGAGAAAATTTGGTTAACTGGGTGTGTAGCTTGGTGGTAGAGGGCTTGTCTATTATGTGTGAGGCCCAGGCATCCAGTTTTCAGCACCACAAAACAATGAGTTAAAATTGATACAAATAATCAAGAATAAAAATGCTAGAACTAGCCACTGGAGCCCTCAGATGCTCCAAGCAGTTTGAAGCCTTCAGTAGTTCAATGGCAAAGGATGTATCTTGTGACTTTGTCCAGATTAGAAGTGAGTACAATAAATGGAAATGGAAGAACTGAACAGACAAATAATTTTACCACTCCTATAGGGATAGGAGTGTCAAAAAATTATAAAAAGCCTACTTGTAATTTCAATACAAGTAAAAAGAATACTGTAACTGGCAACAGATTGTTAGTGTGGAACACGTGGTACTGCATAGCTCATGACCTGAAAGGAGATGGAAGGGTCATACATAATAGATGAATCAACTAGTATTTGAGTGCTGAGGATATTTTTTAAGTTTATTTCATTTATTCCTCATACATACTCTCCTGAAGGAACTCATCCCAGTTAACAAATAAAGAGATGAAGCCTCCAAGTAATCAAGAAACTTATTCAGTATGAATCATGAATATGAAGTTCAAGATGTTAAGTTAATTTAAATATCTAATTTTGATTACATCTTTGACTTTCAGTGCTGCTTGGGAAGCACTCCACTGAGGGGATGTATTATTATGTATCTGTAAATGGCATTCAAGGGCTTCCTAATGCTCTAATCTTATTATAGACAAGATACTCCTTATTTAGAGAACAGATAATTTGGCCAAACTCAAATACATAAAGAGAGGAGAATCTGTCATGTGTCCTGTTCAAGGATGGAAAATTCTCTCATTCCATTCCTGTATCTTGACAACACAGCCGCTTCCCAAGCAAACCTATAACTTTAATGTAAATATATGTGAATATAATATTTATATAACCATAGTCTTAGATAAAGATGGCTGCTTTATATTCTGATTTTTGCTTGTTTAACAGTCAGTCTTTACATGTTATCTCTTTAAAAATCAGGAAACTATTCATCGTGAACTGTTGCCCCCTATGACCATCTTCATGTTCTTTGATCTTCGGTGCTGGGGATTCAACCCAGAACATTATATATGCCAGGTAAGTGCTTCATACACAGTCCTTGTTGTTTTGAAGCAAGGTTTTGTGGGGTAACTCAAGCTGGTCCTAAACTTTGCAGATAGCTAATTTAGTTCTCCAATGTCTGTTATCTTCTAGCCTTAGGCTCCGCATCCTGGATGCTAGAAATACAAGCCTATACTGCTACTCCTTTATCTTTTTATCTTTGTGGCCCTCAACTCCTCCCCCTCCTATTTTCCCTTGGAGTAAAATAACCTCTGTTCATTCCCTAATTCCTACAGTAGACACAAGCAAATATTTTCCAACAGACTTCTATTCCAAAATTGTGAGGTCACAGAGTGAGGAGGTTTTCCAAGTGACTCACATAGATGACAATCCTTAGACATGTTTTTCACTTGTTTCTTTAAACCAGTGGGTCTCACCCTTCCTAACATGGCCACTGTTTAATACAGTTCCTCATGCTGTGTTGATCTAAAACCATAAAATTATTTCATTTGTACTTCATAACTGCAATTTTGCTACTGGTATGAATCATAATGTAAATATCTGATAGTCAGATGGTCTTAGGTGACCCCTGTGAAAGGGTCATTTAACCCCAAAGGGTCGATGTCCCACACACAGGTTGAGAACTGCTGCTTTAAACGGTTACTCTAAAATCATCTGAATCTTTGCTTAAAATGCACAATGAAGTCTCCATTTTTACTTATTTTGATTTTTAAAGCTCAATTTTATTATACATTGAAAATGGCTTAGCTTTACTCCATTTTGAAATTTATTTCATATTGCATTGACTATCTCTTCCTGTCTTGTCATGCTCTTTGGATTAGTTTGTGCTCCAAGTGTGAATCCTCAAAGTCCCAACGAAGCAGGAACTCAGTGACTACATATATATACATATATATGTGTGTGTGTGTGTGTGTGTGTGTGTGTGTGTGTGTGTGTTCTTTGCAAAGTTCAATGAAATGAACTATGCTGAAGCTGAAAGTCTTTATGATTGCCATGCCTTAACATTCATTTATAGAAAATGAATAATATTTACCTTTTAGAGTTATCATAAGATGATGCAATATAACTTACTTAAAGCAGCCACATCTCAATGAAAAATACCCATTTTATCATTTCTATTACCTAGCACAGGTGTAGATTAATAAAGAAATCAATGGCTTACTGATAATACAATTTAAAGAGACTAAAATTCTACTTCTTAATCAGAATCACAATAGCTCATAATATTCATTGTTCCAACTCTTAGAAGTTTCTCCATTTGCTTTTGAGTTCAGTGTGATTCTGATTCAATCTGAGTCTCCAACTACTACACAAATGATGTCTCACCTCAGCTTACGTCCTTTCACTTTCCGATTTTCTGCTCCTTCTCCTGCCTTCTAAACTAAATAATGGGGGGGCGTGGCAGTGAAGAGCCCCGCAGAAGGAGACCTTCTCGTCATAAAAAACATGCTGATCACAAAATCAGGAAGCAGGACTTTACTGTAAGCTGTTGTGA
The DNA here is from genome assembly GCA_907164525.1 of Lophiomys imhausi. Classification (NCBI taxonomy): domain Eukaryota; kingdom Metazoa; phylum Chordata; class Mammalia; order Rodentia; family Muridae; genus Lophiomys; species Lophiomys imhausi. Next base: position 12,606,268 of record CAJQZJ010004760.1, read on the forward strand.
ACTAGTGTTGTGACCCTAAATGAGATTAGTTGCCCACCTGTGCACTAGTTTATAGATGCAATTCAGTGTCAAGCCTTGATTTACTTAACAAAAAATTATGGAGATTCAATGCGATAAGCACTTTTCATTTGTGCATAGGAAAGTGCACTCAATATATATGATGTGCAAATGCTAGACATTCTATGACATTCCAGATTATAACTTTGTGAATACCTTGATTTCAAAATGACCCAGTTCAGTGTGCAGTCCTTCAATTTCAGGATTAATTATTTTACATATCCTATGAACTATTTTAAAGTATTCAGAGTTGATCATAGATATTTATATAATATAAATAAAATATTTGGATTGGAGACTTCAAGGTATACATTGTGACCTATAAAATAGATATAAAGAAAATACTTTGGGGGCATAAACAGGAAAATCTCAGGAAACATGTTTGATGCAAATAGAACCTGTGGTGTCACCACTTACTTTGTATTTTCAGCCTCTTTTCTGTGTGTGTGTGTACTGTATGTACAGGTGGTATGCACATATATACAAATGCATATGGAGGGCAGAGGTCTGCCCTCAGCTGTTTCCTCAGCTGTTTTCTACCTTGTTTTTGAGATATGGTCTTTTATTGGCAAGGAGCTCACTGAATAGGCTAGGTTGGTTGAGCAGTAAGCCCCAGAACTCAACTGTCTGCACTTCCACAGCGCTGGAATTCCAAATGCTCACAACCACACTCATTTTTTTTTTTACATGGGTTCTGCAGATCGTTCAGCTCCTCACACATACAAAACAGACACTTCTGACTGAACCATCTCCGAATTCCCATGCTAGCCCATTATAGACAGAAATGATAAACTCTTTTTTTTTCTATTCCAATTAAATGAAGTTTATTTAGAGGTAGCAACAACAAGTTACAGACATGTCATAGTTAAAGGGAAAATAAGAAGGTACTGTAAGACTTTCATTCAGCTCTAATGGTTTGATCTGACTCTATAGGCGCTGAAGGTATTTCCACATTTGAGTGGAGAGAAAAATGATAAACTCTTTTAAAAAATTTATTTATTTATTGCTTCAGGTTACATCTCCATTATAGTGTCCTCTTTCCACCCTTCCCAGTCCCGCCCTCCCACCCTCTACCCCCTAATCCTTCCATCCCACTCCTCTGGAGTGGAGTGTCCCTACATAACATTCCCCCACCCCAGTTCAGCAGTCAATAGAGGGCCAAGAGCCTCCTCCTACACTGGAGGCCTACAAGGCAGCATCACTAGGGCAAAGTGTCTCAATGACAGGGTGAGAAAACAAACAAACAAACAAACAAACAAAAACAAAAGAAGTCTATGTCCATGCTCCCTTTGGTGCGTGGGTTGTAGTATAGATATCCTGTACTATATAGCTAAAATCCGACTATAAGTGAATAGATGCCATGTGCATCCTTCTGAGTCTGGGTTAGCTCACTCAGGATGAGCTTTTCTAGTTCCATCCATTTGGCTGCAAATTGCATATTTTCCTTGTTTCCGATAGCTGAGTAGTATTCCATTGTGTAGATATACCATAGTTTTTTAATCCATTCTTCAGTTGAGGGACATCTGGGTTGTTTCCAGTTTCTAGCTATTACAAATAAGGCTGCTATGAACATAGATGAGACAACTTCCTTGTGATTTGGTGAGGAGTCATTTGGATGTATACCCAGAAGTGGTATGGCTGGGCCCCGAGGCAGAGCTATTCCAAGTTTTCTAAGATATTGCCAGACTGACCTCCATAGTGGTTGCACAAGTCTGCACTCCCACCAGCAACAGAGGAGGGTTCCCCTTTCTCCACACCCTCGCCAGCATGTACTGTCATTTGAGCTTTTGATCTTAGCCATTCTGACAGGTATGAGATGGAATCTTAGAGTCATCTTGAGTTGCATTTCTCTGATGATTAAGGATACTGAGCAATTTCTTGAAGTGTCTCTCGGCCTTTAGGAATTCCTCCTTTCTGAATTCTCTGTTTAGCTCTTTCCCCCATTTTAAAATTGGATTATTTGGTTTCTTGGCATTTAATTTTTTGAGTTCTTTGTAAATTTTGGATATTAGCCCTTTGTCAGATGGTAAGTCCAAGAGGATCAAAGACCTTAACATAAGCCCAGAAATGACCTCTTGATGTATATAAAATCTACAGTATTTTGTAAGATATGAAAACTTATGTTTTAATCATTATCAATCTGGAATAGTTGCACCTTTTGATTTTATACTCATCTGTGGAAAGAAAGGTGGAATAAAAGGCATGCCCCATCATGAAATAGGGGAAGAAAGCTGTCTTCAAGTGATATTTAGATAGAAAACTTAAGGAGAAAAAAATTTATCAGGTTAATAGTTTGGTCCATCCCACAGAGAAGCATATTGAAGTGTCACCCCCTCAGCCACTAGGGGTCACAATTACACAGCACACTCACACAACACAAACTACTAATGGGCCAAAGAGGAAGGACCAGAAATTATCATTTGGAAACAGTTTTGAGCATTGTGTGCAGATAGAACACTGAAAAAGCGTCTGCCACATGCCTGCCAGCTCTAATTACATGTTAGAGGAAGAAGATACAATGGCACGGAGACTTGCTCCAGCCTATTTTTCCACTCTTATTTCTCTCTATTCCCACACAAGACACTGCTTAGAACTGGATCTGAAAGAGCTTCTCTTTAACTTTAGGGGTCAGTTTGCGATGGCCTCGATGGCAGGATGATTTTACATTAAGGAACTTAAGGTCTTCCCAGGGAAATTAGGATTAAGGGAAACAATATGTATTTTTGACCGATGGCAGGCTTTAAAACATATCTATTTCCCCAAAAGCAAAATAATGAAACTGCTCTCTCTACTCCATCCCCACAGTTTCAAATAGGGCCATGCAATTGTTTTTATGCATTGCAAGTGAGCTGTTATTAATAAAAGCATTAAGCATGTTTGTCTGTTGATCCTCAGTACTTTTGAGTTTAATTCTTGGCCAGTGATCCACACATGTCCCTCAAGGTTCCAATGCAGTCTTCCCATGCTTCGTCTAGCACCTTTGCTTTAGTTCAAACACTCTTCCTTCTCACAAATAGTACTCACTGTGAGAGGAGAAGGGATTCTTTTGTCTTTTTTTTTTGGACAGATGTATCCCATTGTATTAGACAAAATATCAAAAAAGTTCAAAACCATAATATTGCTTTGTTTTGTTTATTGCATTTTTATTTAAAAAAATTTAGTTTGTGAATTTCACATCATGCACCCTCTTCCCTCCCATCTCCCACCTCCCCCCAGACCTACTCTCCATCCTTGCAATCTGTCCCAGCATTAAAAATAACAGCTCATTGTGGAAGCTGCAGTGTATCTCAGTATGTCCCACAATATTCCCCTTTGTCCACACATTCTGCTTGCAAATGTTCGTTATAATGACTCCTTGGTCTGGTACAAGGCCCCTGGTTTTCGCTACTCCATCAGTTCTGGAACCCCACTGTAACTTCTCTTAAATATGCTGTAACTGTCCTGTGTCATGGAGATCCTGCAGTCCTGGGTTGTGGAACTGACTTCTTCTTGTATTATAGCAGTTCATCCATGGGGTAGATGTTGGGGTGGGTTAACTCAAAGGCTCGGTTCTGGACTTGCAACCCCCACTTGCATGGCCAATCCTGCTGTGGAAAGGTGCAGTGCCTACTTTCCCGAGTGCAGCAGCATGTGAGGAGCAGGGACAACTTGCCTGCTTTTGTGACCCCTTCTGGGTGGTGAGGGCAAAAGGGAAAGGGGGCATCTCTCCCTAGCCAATACTACCACATAGCAGATCAAAGGCAGGGACGGCTCACCCACACTCATTCCCTCAGGGATGGCTCACTCACAACCCCCATATCCAGGATCAGCTGTAGTGTGCTACCCAGGCAGGGTGCAGGGCCTGCTCTCCTGAGTGCTGCAGCTTGTGAGGGGCAGGGACAGCTTTCCTGCGCTTGTGACCCCTCTGGGCCATATCTCCTGTTGGTCAATGGTGGTGAGGGCAAAAGGGAGGGGAGGGCATCTCTCCTAGCCAACACCACCACATAGCAGAGTGGTGGTAGGGCTGGTTCTCCCACACTCACTCCCTCAGGGCTGGCTCACCTATGACCCCCATAACCAGGACCAACTGTAGTGTGCTACCCTGGCAAGGTGCAGGGCCTGCTCTCCCGAGTGCTCCAACATGTGAGGGGCAGGGACAGATGCCCTCCCTCCCTTTTGCCCTCACCACCATTGGCTGACAGGAGATCTGGCCCTGATGGGGTCACGATAAGAGACTCTTGAGAGGTAACTTTGATCCTATATTGATCTGCCCCTTTCAGGGCTTTTTTTTTTTTTTTTTTTGTAAAACTTTAATTTTTTTTCTGCTTTTCTTTTCCAGGAACAAAAATTAACCTTTATTCTCCAGTTTATTCAAATCACATTTTATACATATACACATGTGTGTAGTGTGTGTGTAAGAATGAAACAAAACTTTCACAGTAACATAAAAGTTTGACAAGGAAATTCACACATGAAGTTTTATTGAACTTGTGGACTTGTGGTTGGAGTTGAAAATCTGTCTCTGTGTGTAAATAAAAATGCAAATGCAAAGACAGGCTTTATTTCAGTGCAGTTAGGTGTAGGTGTAGGCAGACACAGATTGATTTTCAAATATCACCAAGTAGTAGACAGTTCATAGGTCAGCCTACGCTGCTTTCCTTCTGAGTGTTCTGTGTGGCACTTCTTATCTCTAGCTTAGTAAGGTGGGATGGTACATCAGTAGGAAGACTCTCTTTAGGGAAGGCAGGCGGCCAACACAGTGCAAACAGGAACTGCGCTTTTGCAGTGAATGTAGCCAGCGGAATAAGCACAGACAAACAAGATGCGGGAACTGATAGATAGCTAGTGTTTTTCTTTTAGTTTTATTGTTGAGTTTGGTTTTTAAGATAAAATATAATTATGTCATTTTCCCATTCCTTTTCCTTCTTCTAACCCCTTTCATGTACCTCGTCACCCTCTTTTAAACTCATGATCTTTTTTTTCTTTAATAGTTGTTACATACACACATTACTTGTGTGTATGTAATGTGTGTATGTAACAACTATGAATATATATACATAGACATAGGCACATACACATACCCATACATATACAATGATCCCAGCATATTATAGAAAAAAAAAAGGGGGCAATTGTTAGTGAGAAAGGAAGGTAGAAAAAAATGTTAAAAAAAAAAAGAAAGCCCTGAAACGGGCAGAAGAAGATCATGGGATTGAAGTTACTTTTCAAAAGAGTGCCCTCAGGAGTGGGGTTCTTTTTTATTTAAAATATTTTTTTTCATAAAATGTATTCTCTTGTCGCTTCCTCCCAAACTCCTCCCAGATCCACCCTACTTCCCTACCCATAAATAATGTTATAGTCTCTCTCAAAAAAAGAAACCAATTCAACCCCCAATAAAACCAAAACAAATAAACAAAAGAACAAACAACAAAACAAAAGCCCACAAAACCATGGAGTTTGTTTTGTGTTGACAAGTTACTCTTGGGTGGAAGGCCTTCCCTGGAGGGTGGTTGATACATCCAATCACACTCCACTGGAGAAAACTGATGTTCCCTTTGCCAGGAGGCTTCATTTGCAAATAAATTCTTGTTTAGGGGTGGGAACCCATGTTCAGTTCCCCCTCTCAGTGCTGGTACTCCTTCTTGCCTGAACCTGTGCAGGCCTTGCTCATGCTGACACAGTGTCTGTAAGTTCGTATGCATATCAGTCCTGGTGTGTCTGAAAGACACTGTGTCCTCAGAGCCATCAACTGCTTCTGGTTTTATTATCTTTGCACTTCCTTTGTCTCATAGATCCCTGATCCATGAAGGCAGGGGTCTACCGAGGGCTCCAAAAATCTCAATATCTGCACATTGTTCAGCTGTTGGTCTCTCTGTTAATTCCCATCTACTGTAAGAAGGAGCTTCTCTGATGAAAGTTGAGAGGTACCAATCTATGGGTTTAAAAGTATGTCATTAGTAGTCATTTATTGCTATGTTCATTTATCAATAATAGTAGTAGGTTTTCTTTTAGGACACATATCTAGTCTCAGTGTCTCAGCTGCTCTAACACTGTCAAGTATGGGTTCTATGTCATGGAGTAACGCCTTAAATGCCCCCCCTCAAAAAAAATGGTTGGTTATTCTTATAATACTTGTGCCATTATTAGACCAGTGTATCTTGTACACAGGTTGCAATGTGTAGGGTTGTAGGGTTTGTAGCTGGGTGATATTGGCAACTGCCTTTCCTCCCTGGTAGTATGCAAAGTACCTTCCAGCACCATAAACATTAGTCAATGGGATTAAGGCTTCTGGTTTGGCACTATCTTGATTTCTCCACATTTTATTATATGAGTAAATATTGTCTTTAGCAGTAGGGCTTTACCATCAGATTGTGAAAGGAAATCAGTAGCCTTAGCAATGGCTTGTGATATTTAGGGTGAGGGTTTTGGATAAGGATCATTAGGCCAGTGGCTCAGTATAAAACCCATTCTTGGCACTGGAGATTTTACTTATATAAGATGTCTAGTTGTGGCCTTGTCTCGTGCATTATATTGTGCCTCTATTTATATTTATTTCACATATGTAAGCATTTTAGGACTATCTCACAGTAGTAGGTCACCATATATTTTTTTCTAAAGGCCCTTAGTGTTACTTGTTCCTTTCAACATTCCCTTTTTAACTCTTGTCTTCCATCCTGCTTCCCATTTAATTTTCCTATTCTAGTTAATTCTTTATTTCTCCACAATACCATGTTCTGTTTCCTCTTCCTTGAGATATCGTCTCCATTCTGGTCCCTTACTAAGTACCTAACATCTGTGCTTATTCATATTTTAGCACACATATTGAAAGTATATATGTTACTATATACATATAAGAAAAATGCATTATTTGTCTTTGTGGATATGAGTTATATCACTCAGGATGATTTTTCTACTTCCACCAATTTACTTACAAATTTTCTCATTTCATTTTCTTGACAGCTGAATAATATTCCATTATTTAAGTGTACCACATTTTCATTATCTATGTAAATTGAGGGACATCTAGGCTGTTTCCAAACTGGATATTATTGCTGTTCATTACTGAATAGTGCAGTAATGAACATCAGTGAGCAAGTATCTCTGTAGTAATGTGCATAGTCCTTTGGATATATGCTCCAGAGTGATGTAGCTGGATTTTGAGCTACATTGATTCTTAGCTTCTTAAAGAACCACAATGATTTCCATAGGGGCTGTATGAGTTTGTACTCCTACCAGCAATGAATGAATGTTCCCCTTTCCCTGCATCTTTGCCAGCATGCACTGTTATTTGTTTTATTGATCTTGATTATTCTGACCAGGATACTTTGAAATCTGATAGTATTTCCCTGATGGTTAAGGATGTTGAGCATTTCTTTAAGTGGTTTTAGGCATTTGTATTTTATCTTTTGAGAGCTTACCCCTTAGTTTTGTTTCCAATTTCTAATTGAATTTTTTTTCTTGCTGTTCAGGCTATTTTAGTTCCTTATGTATTTTAGAAACTAATCCTCTATCATATATACAACTAGTAGATATCTTTCCCCATTCTTTATGCTGCCACTTTGCTTGAATGACAGTGTCCTTTGCCATTCAGAGCTTTCCAGCTTCTTGACGTCCCATTTAAGAGGTGGATGTTAGTGCCTATGCTATTTATGTTCTTGTCAGAAATCCCTTTTCTGTTCCAATGAGTTCAGGACTGTTCCCCACTTTCTCTTCTGTCAGATTCAATATATCTTGCTTTATGTTGAAGTCCTTGATATATTTGGTGTTGAGTTTTGTGCAGGGTAATAGATATGTATCAGCTTGCATTCTTCTACATGCCATCTGGTTGCTCCTGGTGCTGGCTGGTTGTTCCTGTTGCCTACTGGGCCTTTCAGGATAAGGATAGGGGATAGAGCCCTTGGCTAGAGGCTGGATATTCCGGAGATCGGTGACCCTCCTCAGGATGGTGGGGTGGGATGGAGGCTAGATCTCAGGGAATAGCCTGCAATGCACCTCTCCTGGTTGTGTCCCTTTTGGACCCACAGGAAGGGGATTGAGATGAGGGTTGTCTATCCTGGATGATGTTGTGATCCATTGGGATTCCATGGGAGGGTGGATGGGTCCATGTGGAAGTTAGAACTCAGGAAGTCAGCTAGGACTATTGACCGGAGACTGGAACCTGGTCTGAAACCCTGTGTTGCTTGGGCCAGAAGTTCTTCTTGGGACAGAGGGTAGAGCTGGCAGGGCTGAGGCTGGTTGCGTGGGGTCTGAGTGCCCTGTTCGGGGAGATGGTTAGTTGCTGCAGGGCTCTTATAGGGAAATTACCACATAAGGGGTGTCCCAGGGAAAAGGTGAGTGTGCTGCCTGCCCAATTCTCCAGCCTTCACTCCGAAGACAAACAGACGTGACAGCAGTAATGTCTAGCATTATCTGTTTTTTCTATTTTGTCCAAATGGGTGTTTCCACATGAGTCCACATGGGACAATCACATTAAAGGTCATCCTATTACATCACAGAACATAAGCCTGGTAACATGATAATCATGCATTGGTCACGAGTACAGAAGCCTTGCTCACCCAATCAACTATACCCATGATTGGGGTTCAAGGGCTCCCTGGCATCTTCTGGCCAGTGCCATCTTAGATATCTTCCACAAGTTACTTTCATTTTCCCAGCCATGAGGCATTTCTCATTTCCTGGGTCCCCACAGCTAGTCCCTGTGTTCACAGGGAAACACAGATGCAGTCTGCATTTCTCAGTCAGTAGTGAAGCGTCATGATCACTTTGCAGTGACTGAGCTTGACCTCCCACTACTTAGATGCATTGGTTGCCTCCATCTTGGAATCCTCCTATTATATCCTCTTGATCTCCTTCAGTCATATCATTGCTCTAGTTAAGACTTCAAGTACTATATTTAACAGGTATGGAGAGAGTGGGCATCTTTGCCTCATTCCCAGCTTTTATAAGTAGATAAACAGTTTATGTTTAAATACTGACTTTGTCAATTATTATTGTGAAGATGGACAGACTCCCCCATTACCTTATTCAAGGTATAATCAACTCTGACTTAAAGTATTTTGGTAAAAATCAGTAAGTTTCTATGTTAGTGGTCTTAAATGGATATATAACAGCTTTAAGCTTTAGAGGATATTTACTCAAGTATGAAGAGATCTCAGTCTTTTAAAGGATGACAAAAGTCAGCAATAGAATGGTCCTCAGTGTTGGACCAAATGTCTTGGTTTGTAAATTCAAATTTTGTAGTGTGTTAGAGACATGTATAAAAGCATAGTGTTTCACTGTAAGGCTTAAACTAAACTACTTCTTTGGAAATATTGGTATTTTGGTACAGAACACACATGAGTCAGAGCCTCAAATTCTGAGTTACTACCTGCTTGAACAGAGTTTCTTAAATCATTGGAAAAATAACAGGAGTAAAAGATTTATTAATATAGATAGCTGAAGGGAAGCAGACACAAAAACATAATTACATGACTCTTCTTTCTCACATCAGCATGAAAAGCAATCCAAAGTGGATTATGAATTTATATCTTTTCAAAAGTATAAATCAGATCTGGACAAAATATAAAAATTTGCAATCATGCATAATGGAACATGTTCCTGAAGTACAAACCAATTAGAAGGTATAAAATAAGTGTATCATTACATACTAAATTCAAGTACCACAAAGCTCATATCACAAGGTTCAGACAGTAATTTTTTAAAGTAAGTATAACCAAGAAAAAAAATCTTATAAAATAGTCAATAAGAGAAGGAGAAAAGTTTATAAAAGCAAATTGCAGATCAGGTAATACTTATGTTAATGTTTTAATAAAAGTGGAAAACTGAGAAATGAACATAAAAACCTCAGTTTACTATTTCATGTGACTTTAATGGTAACAACAACAGAAACTGTGCCCGTACAAAATACCATGTTCTGGATATCTTTCCCCAAAGCAACACCTCACAGAAAGAAACTGCAATGAAATGTATTCCATTGCATATTTATCTGTGAGCAAATGTATATATGAGTATATATGCATGTCACTGAGATTAAAAGTTTGTTGTGGTGGCAATTCTTTAAGGGGAAGGAATCATTTGCTCATGTTTCATATTTTATTATTTGTCATGAAAATTTTCTAGCTAGCACATGTAAATCTTTTATGTTTCCCTAAGATAAAACCTAGTTAAATATTCCTTTATTGATATGGGTTCTCTGTAATACAATAAAGTAATTTTGTACCATACAATAAAATAATTTCTACACATTGCCAGTTAAATGACTTTTTCTCCTTTAAGAGTATTGAGAGTGTGTACAGTTGGTGATGCTGGAATAACATGGACACAGGAAAACACATACCATGTTGTACTGCTAGTGGTCGAGTAACTGGAGGAGGAGAATCAGTTCTCTCTGATGGAGTGTCACTGGGCACATTGGCCTTAGTGCTGAGCAGGCTCTGCCCCGCTGTCCTGGACTAACAGAAAAAATCTTCTTTGGAGGGCAGCAGGTCAGTACTGAAAAGGAAGCAGAATTTGGAGGGAAATATGCCAAGTTTTTTTTTTTTTTTTTTCGAGACAGGGTTTCTCTGAATATCTCTGGCTGTCCTGGACTCGCTTTGTAGACCAGGCTGGCCTCGAACTCACAAAGATCTGCCTGCCTCTGCCTCCCAAGTGCTGGGATTAAAGGCATGCGCCACCACTGCCTGGCATTATGCCAAGTTTTTAACAGACAAATTCCTGGGATAAGACGAGGTGATTTAAATACAATCTTATTTATTGTTCCACAAAATGCTATAGTGTTTGACAAATAAATTAAAAATATACAAATCCCACAGTCAAATACTGTTTTCTATAAAGACTATATACCACAGACATACTCTCTACCATATTTCTCTCTTCCAAATTTACAAGGGAAATTGCTACAATTTAGTGCTTAGGAGATGTCCTCTATTATTCAGAGGCTGTGCCAGTTAGTCAAATAAGTCATATTCCTATGCCAATGGTTCTTTTCATAAACTCTTGGGAAAACAGTGCTGAGGGCTGGAGAGCATTTCAAAAGGAAAGGGATGATATCCTCAAATACCACATTGCTCTGCATCACTTGCACCAACTGTTTCCATGAGCATCGGGCTCATGACTTTAGACTCAATTAGCTTCTGAGAACAAATGACACTCTCCAGGTTGGCTTCAGTAATTGATTCTGTGCTTCAGGAACTTGTGTTTCCAGGCAGCTTACACTTCCAGACACAAGAATGTGGTCCCTGCAGGAAGCCAAGGAGCCCCGGAGTCAAGTACAACGAAAATCACTCACTCTAATTTGCTTGAATGTGCTGGGAGTATAAGGTGTTAAGTATGAGCAGGTTATAGTACACTACCTCCACTTTCTCAAGCTCCAGCTGCTTTCAGCTTGCCCCCCACCCACCTCAGGCCCTGACATTCAAATTGACTTTTCCCATTTATGATAGTTTCTGTCTTGTTTTTTTTTTTTTTTTTTTTTTTTTTTTTTTACCATTGTCCACTGAGGCCACACTGTGATTTTTCTGCTGATGCACAAGATAGAAGAAAGCATCCCTGAAAATGATGCACCACTTACTCCAGTCATTTTGTTAAAAGACACTCAAGTGTGGACAGAGTTGTCAGAGAAAATGACAGAGAACTGCATGCTACTGTCAGAAATGGTTCCTCATCAGTGGTCCAATTTTCAGGAGGTAGACTAAAAAGTCATGTGCTCTCCAGCTTTCAGACAAGAAAGACGTGTGCTTTAAGGCCTCTGAGCTAGGAGTTAAAGGGTGTGCTTACAAAGAAAGAAAAGGGTCTGTAAAGATGGCACGGCAGTGAAGAACTCTTATGGCCCTTTCAGAGGACAAGAGTTTCATTTTCAGCATCTACACTGGATGTCCCACAGCTAACTCCAGCTATCAGATGCCTTCTTCTGGCCTCTGCAGGCACAAACACACACACACACACACACACACACACACACAAACACACACACACACACACATACAGTAAATCTTTTAAAAAATGAAAGAAAATAAGAGAAAAGTAAAAAAACATAAATAAAAAACATGAAGTCCTAGTTGGAAACATTAGGGTTTTGAAAAGACAAAATCAAAATGATCCAATGTTAGTCAAGGACACTAAAATGTTTACCAACTGCTTTCTGATTATGCAAGTTCTAGGAACTGAAAGAAAATGATAAATGAAAGTGTAGGGTGTGACATGAGGAAAAGAATGGGATTATGATTGCTAACAGTGAGAAGTATTAGTCTTAGAAAACAAACACAAATAAGAACAAGAGAGAAGGGAGGGAGACCAAACAGTTTAAGATAGTGAGGTCAAAAGTGAGAGTGAAAATGGGAGGCTTAGAAAGAAGCAATTCAATGTTTTCAAACTTTGCATATGTATTCATTTACTTTACATGTGTGTGCCTGTGTGTACATGTGTGCATTTGAAGGCCATAGGAAAACATGCAGGAGTTAGTTCTCTTCTTCTACTGCATATGTTCCCAGAGCTGATTTCAGGTCACCAGGTTTGACAGCAAGCGCCTTCACCAACTAAGTTGTTTTGCCAGGCCTCAGTTCATATTTCTTAAATTTGCATTCCACAAAACAACAATTTCTAAGATACTAATAACTGCTATGAGGAAAAAGTAAAGCAAAACCAATTCCAAATGAACCAAAACAACTCTGTGGTCAATTAAATGTCATGATTCTCAGAACTTTTACTATGAGACTATGCTGCCTGATTGCAAACAGAAATCTATAACATGCTTCATTTAATATTGGAAATTGTTTTTACTGACAGAAAGTCTGCTAACATTGGGAAATAATTCCTCAGGAAATATTAGTTGTAAGAATTCAGAAACGTCTAGTTGTACAGTTGCTGCTGTCTAGCTGTAACTTTGAACCATCTTTATCCTGTACTGGACTTTTAAACTTTTGTTCTATATAATAAAGGAATTATCAAAAATAGTTCCAAACCTCATTTTCTCGTGGTGCAAAAAAGATAACTCATGCACAAGTCTTCACCTATGAAAAGCAAACTAAATTGATTTATTGCAAAGGCAATGCCCACCCAGGTTCCAACTTATGAAAGAATTATCTCAGTGAGAACAAACAAGCCAGTAAGGGATGACTCAGAAGTCCTGGTGAATTCAGTAAAGAAACCCAGATGTAACATTGACACTCATTAAATTCTTCTACTTACAGTGGTCAGAGAAAGATCCCAGCTAACTTTGCAGAGACTGGAGGTCATTTGTGAGGCTGGTATTTCTGTCCAGATACACATGTATATCTGAAATGCATGGGAATCTCTGGAATCGTTCTTCTTCCCATGTTCAGTTAGGAAATATTAACTTGGGACTTCAAGTCTCAGTTTCAAATGTAAAGAGGTAAAAAAAAAATCAAACAAAACATTGCCTCTGTCTTTATAATAAGAAAAAGCCGGTTATAATGAAAACCAATGGAGATATAGACATACCAGAAATGAGAAGTTGCAGGTAAAACTTAGACAAACTAGAGAAAGAAGGCGGGAGGAGGAGGAAAGAAGAGGGAGAGTGAGTGAGAGGGAGGAGGGAGGAAGGAGAGCTGAAGCTAAGACCTGCTTAGTTAGAAAAAAATAGCAGGCATCTGAAACACTTAATGGTGGTTTGGAAAATTGCTAGAGGTCACATTTAAAAGAGAAACTCCTGGATCACAGTCTAAGAAAATGTACCCTTTTATTCACCACTGGGAAACCACTAGATAGAAGAAAAAGATCCTAGGAAGAGCCTGCATGACTCTGATAGGAAGCAGGAACAGGGAAGAATATCCAGAGCCTTCCACACCAGTTTCTTAAACTATGGGTCATGGCTACATGTGGGGTTGGGAAATGGAACCATTTCTGAATACACAATAACAAAAAATTAATTCAAATCAAATGCATAATGAATCCAATGTGTTTCTTACAGAACTTGAGTACATTGCATCACATGGCTTCCCTGTAGCCTTGATTCTAAACACACATTATGCACACTGTGCACTGCCCAGGCCCTCCACTATGCAGTACCAAGAAATGCTGCCTGGACCATCTTAGCTTAGATTGGAGACAAACTGAACTTCAGTGTTTTTATGCACATGTGAAGTTTTCTGCTCTCACACAAACGTAGCGACCAATTACAGAAAACATGAAGTTTTAATAATTTCCATCACTTAAGTATTTAGATTTAGATTGTATTGTGTCGAAATGTTTATTTCTTGTGTGTGTTTGTTATATGTGCATGTGTTTGTACATGCATGTTTGGCTTAGGCCAACAAGCCCCTAGGATCTGCCTCGCTCTGACTCCTCAGTTCTGGGATTACAGGCACAGGCTGCATGCCTGGCTTTTTATGTGGGTGGTAGGGACTCTCTGGTCCTCATGTTTATGAAATAGGTACTGTACTGACTGAGTTATAGCTCCAGCCCCAGAACGTTCTGTTTTGAAGATTTCTGTTTGAAGAGGCTGAATGTGGTTCAATTGATAGAGTGTTTGCTTAGCATGCATGAAGGCCTGGTTTGATTTTCAGCACAGAGTAAAAGCAGACATGGCAGGATGTCTATGATCTCAGGTTAAGTCTGGATGATCATAACTTTAAGGTAACTGTGGTAATCCTTAGCTACATAATGAGTCCAAAGTCAGTCTGAGGCACATGATACCCAACCTCAGAGAAAATTAAAAATAAATAAATTGCTATTTGAGTTGCTGAATTGAATTTTGTAACAATGATAAACAGATTTTGGTTTAGGAGTAGACAGAATTTATAGCAATTATAGGACTGACTCTAAGCATATACCTCTACTTTGTAGTAGGTGTATTTATGCAAAATGACATTCTTATTTTTGATGACAGTAAAATCAAAACCTTGTTTTTCTTGTTAAAGCCTCAAAGACACTCTATGTTCCACAGTAGCAAATATTCAGTCAACATATTATTCTTTCTGTAAAAGTATATGAAAATATTTATCTCATCAATGTGCAAATCTTCTATAACATTAAGTAAATGATAAAATTATATACATATCAAGGAATTGCTTTAAATATTGTTATTTTTAATTAAGTATATTTTATAATTTTAACAGCAAGTGTTTGATTTAGATCTACTTTATGTATCCATATACTGGGGTCCTGTTAAAATATATTGGGTGAAAAAGGGTCATGAGTAGAAAACCTTCAAGAAGCCTTATTCTACATAAGCCAGGTGTACCTTAGAGGAACCACCAGAGCTTGACTTCAGTAGTCATGGAGTAATCCTTTATTTCCCACTCAGACTCGTCCAGTCTTTTTGCCTCACCTAGGTGGGAGAATGTCAAGCCAGTACAATTCAGTGTTAAAAGATATGTTTTAGAATGGCATTTAATGAAGAGAGTTAGGCAACAGAGAGTCCTGTAGAAACTTTTTAAATATTAGGAAGCATGCATAATGTAAATAGGAAAGAGGAAATGGTGAAACCAAGGTTTTCTAATGAGGGTAATGGTCATCTTAAGGACACACCCACAAACTGAGGTACAAGTAATGATGGCAGAGGAAAAGGCTGCGATGAGCTGCAGTTCTTGGAAGGCCCAGGACAGCCAGTCTCAAGTGTATGAGAGGAATCTGAAGCTGGAGTCATCAACAGACACAGCAAATATTAACCAGCTCAATTCCTGGACAGACTAACATGAATCATCTCACTAACTGCTCTCTGTACCTCATTTCTTATTAAACAAATGATCATCAAATTCAGTTTTCAATAATAAAGCAAAATTACAAGAAGATTCTTAAGCAAATTAAAATACAGCTTAAATAAAGCAAGAATCTGAAATAGATTTAATTATGGTACAGATTTTGAAATCACCAGAAAGAGAATTTAAAAGTTACTATTAATAATGTTCAATGCTAAACTGAACATGCAATCTGTAAGAACATAGAGATGATGTAAGCAGAAAATTCAGAAGCAAAAATATATAAAAGCAGGTGCTAGATATTAAGGACTGTAATAAAAAAGAAGAATGCTTTGTGATAGTGTCATCAGCATTGGGACAACCTAAGGAAAGACCTAGTAGATTTGGAGACATATACTATAAAGTCCACACACAGAAACTCATAATACAGAAAGAAGATAAAAATAATAAAACATAATATATGAAAATGGAAGAACAATTAGGGAGGAATATACCTATATAATATAACTACATATATATTGTTATATATAGATACATATGTATATTTCTCTCTTAGAATATGAGATAGGTGTTATTACTGAAAACTCTCAACTTGCCTATACTTCTATGCTATTTCTGTAATAAATATGTATTCATGTGTGTATTATCCAGGGTACCAGTAAGAAGAAATAAACCACTCTAATTCTTTATTTTTTAAAAGTGTTAAAGACAATTCAGTAGGTAGAAGGAAGACTGGTTAGGACTAAACAGTGAATCTACACAAAAAAGGAAGACAAAAGGATAAATAATAAATGAAGTTCAAATAACCTTTTTAAAAAATAATCTCTATTATCTAAGAGAAAAGTATTTACAACAATAGTAGTAACAATGTATTAGGTTATCATATTACATGGGCAAATAAAATGAAGAAACTGTTTTTGTAAAGTAAGTTTCTTCATGAGCAGCAGTAAAATGTTTACTTGAAGGTGGACTTCAACAATTTAAATGTATACTTTATTTTGTTGTATTTTAAAAAAGTGAATTAGCAATGAATGAAAACCTAACCACTAGGATAAAGGTTAACCACTGAATTGTCACTTATATCTGCTAGGAGAGGGAAAATCAGATGGAAAATTTCTCCAACATAAAGACACTGGGTTTTTCAAACAATCCATGGCAAGCCTCTTGTTCAGGAGTAGTTGATGAACATGTAATGGACTCCATAGTTTTTGTGTTTTAATTTACTTACAGGTTGGTGTTTTTCTTCTTTTCTGTTTAGGTGTTTTTTTATATTGGGGGGTTTGTTGTAATGGCATTGTTTGTTTGTTTCAGGTTTTTTTTTGTTTGTTTTTTGAGGAAAAAAATCTTAAAGCTGGGTGTAGGTGGGCAGAGTATCTGGAAGGACTTAGGGAAAGGGAAGGATATGATCAAAATACATTTAAATTTAAAAATTGTTTAAAAAATAAAAAAATATAATAATAAAAACCAAGTTCAAGGCTAGCCTGGTCTACATCATGAGAAATGTATCAACATAACACAACAAAATAAAAGAGCTGAGAAGATGGACCAGTGCTAAAACGATTTTTGTCAGGTGTGAGCACTACTGTTTGGATCCCGAGTGTCCCCATAAGTGACGGATGCAGTGGTGCACTTCTATAACTCTTGCACTGTGTGTGCAGAGACAGGCACATCCTGCAGGCTTGATGGCCAGCAGTCATAATATCTCTAAATAGTGTGCAGAATAAACCTAGCCAAAGGATACAGATGGCTTCTACAACAAAAAACTAAGATACTTAAGAAAGAAATTGAAGAAGATACTAAAAGATGAAAAGACTTCACATGCTCGTATATACACACACTTAATCTATGCAAATGCCTATATTACTGGAATAAATCTACAGACTCAATTTAATCTCCTTTAAAATTCCAGTGCCATTCTTTGCTGAACTAGAAAAATAATATGGCAATTTGAAGCTGAGTAAACCACAACTGTGATGATAAAGAAAACATATCATATAAGTAACTTATATAAATTATATTTAAAAACAGTATATGTGTGTGCTTATATACATGTGTGTATGTTGTCATCCTACTGCATCCAGAGCAGATAGAGATAATTCGTGTTATATTTTTTCTTGCTGTGCCTTAACACATTTTTTTGAGTACTATGATTTAGATACCTAATACTAATCAATCAGAGTTAAAATTTAAGATAATATCTACTTGCAAACATAAAATTACATTACTGTACAAATGAGAAGTCAGAGACTGAAAGAATTTAAAGAATATTCCAGTTACTTATCAAGACAGATAGTTAATGGAAAATTCAGAGCTAATGACTAATAGCTCACATTTATATAGCTCCTCAATCTATCAGTCTTCTGAAAGCTCTATGTGTGGAAATTAATTTAATCCTCAAAATATTCATGAAAGATATGAATTATTACAATTCTTGATTTTATAGATGAGGCAACCAGGCACAGATATGCAATCTGTACACTTGGGATTTGAATCCAGACATTCTTGACCCATAAACCACACTCTTTACCAAGATGTTAAATTGTTTATAGAATATAAATAAAATTAAGAAAATTTGTCCTTAACAATTACTCAATAATTTCAAAAGAACTAAAAAATAATCTTTGTATGAACTCAGAGTTTTTAACTTTTGACATCTCCTAGGCACTAAAGTATGTTTCTGGATCTTCAAGTGAAACTGTTCTTAAAACCATTCCGGCTACACTTCCAGTGACTATTAGTGATGAAAGCAACACCAGCAGAACCTTTGACTACCCAGTAAATTTTCCAGAGCTTCTCAGGTGCACCAACCAATGACACTCCCAGGTGGTGCTAGAGGAGTTGACTGAGGCCTTGGAACAGAATCATGGATGATGCAGAATGTGACTGCCAAAATGCATATTGTCAGACTCTTGGGAAATACTGTGATGCTATTGCTAAAGTAAAGAAGTCTCTTGAACTCAATCCAAATAATTCTACTGCTACTTGAGGAAAGGGATATGTGAATACTATGGAAAAAAATAAAACAAGTATGCTTCTTCTCTAGAACATTTTGCAGAAAGACAAAAATCAGATAGTGCAGAAGTAAATGTCACTCTCTGCATTGAATGGTGTCAAGATATTTAGAATGGATCAGAATCTGTGAGGTGGCTGGATCTCAGAGGACTCCATCAGCAATCAAGTAGTTGATATCAAATGGAATCTGAAGTAATCATTACATTTATGATAAGGAATCATAAGAATGGGGGAACCAATATGGTGATGACTGGTAGCACAGACATTCTGAGTTGCAAGAGGACGCTGAACCACCACAGAGATAATCTCTGGTATAGTGGCAGTCTGGGAGGCCTGAACATATGAGCTCACCTAGAAAGGCCTTGGAGAATAAGATCCCTGTGGTGGATATACAGACACTCAGAAGAACACTGCAGCCAGAAAAGGAAGATCTCATTAGTTCAGGACATGAGTGGGTGGCTCTGACTTATAGACAGAGGTCTTCCTCCACTTTCTGAGTCCTTAGCTTCTGAAATGTCATTACAGCACCCAAAAGAAGACCAGCAGAGCCACAGGAATGGTAAGATCAGATCAGGTTGAAAGGTGGGTGGTCGAGTTTAAGGGTGGCTGAACTCTCCTGAGTATAAGTGCTGTGGATGGGTTGTGGTCTTCATATTGGATCTCCCTGCCTACATGACGGATCTCCCTGACTGTGTGCCTTATCCCTCCTTGTCTGGGTACCCTCTCTACAACATCTAGAGTTCCATCCCTGGAGCAGTGTGTTCTTAGCCATTGTGTGCTGCCTGAGTGACGTGGACTGCATGGGCTCAGTGCTTTTGGCTGAGAGGCACAGGAGTGCTCCTGGAATTACCTAGATGCAACTTGGAAGGACCACAAACACAGACCTGACCCTTGGATAGGATGAATGAGCTGCAGGGGAACTGAAGCTCTAGCCTGCAGTCTGTGGTCCGCTGACCCACACTGACTCCACTAGGAAGACCAGCTGGATTTCAGAAACTTTCAGGCTGGAATAATGCATCCCACTCCAATCCATGACCTGAGAATCCACTCAGGACACAACAGAAACCAGTGAGCTTCGGGAGGCACACTGAGATCCAGACCCAACAAAAGGCCTACCCAGCTTGTGGAGAGCTACAGATCACTACGATTATACAGCTACCACACCACCAAAGTTACTTCCTTGGCACCAAGTCCAGTAAACACTAGGAACAGTCAGCTAAGGATAACAATATGGCTAAAGATCAGTGAAAGAACAAAACTGACTAAAGTCAGGGAAATATCACTCCAACAAAATTCAGCTATGCTAATACAGCAAACCCTGGCCATCCCACCACAGCTGAAATACAAAAAAAATGACAAATCTATACTTATGAAAATTATAGAGGCCTTAAAAGAAGAAAATAACCCCCCTTAAAGAATATAAAGCAATCACAATTCAACAGATGAAAGCAATGGAGACTTCCTTTAAAGACTTCTGAGAAAACCCAGTCAAACAAGAGAGGGAAAGGGGCAAAGCTATTAAAGAACTGCAGGCAAACACAGCCAAATTGGAGAAGGAAACACATAAAACAGTTCATAATATACAACTGGAAATAGAAGCAATAAAGAAAACACAAGCAGTGACAATCCTGGAGGTGGAAAACCAAGAAAAGAGAACAGGAACTACAAACATGAGTATCACAAATAAGAAAGAAGAGATAGAAGATAGAATCTCAGGCATGGAAAACTCGATTGAAGAAATCAGTACAACAACCAAAGAAAATGAGAAATCTAAAAAAATTTCTTACCCATAATATTCAAGAAATCAAGACTCAGTAAAAAGATGGAACCTAAGATCTATAAGCATAGATGAAAGAGAGGACTCCCTACTCAAAGGACCAGAAAACATTTTCAACAAAATCATAAAAGAAAATTTCCCAAACCTAAAGAAAGAGATGCTGGCAAAAGTCCAAGAAGCATACAGAACTCCAAATAGATTAGACCAGAAAAAAGTTTCACCTGCCATATAATAATCGAAACTCCAAATATACAGAACAAAGAAAGAATATTAAAAGCTGTAAGAGAAAAAGGTCAAGTAATGTATAATGGCAGACTCATCAGAATTATACTAGACTTTTCCTCAGAAACTGTAAAAGCCAGAAGAGACTCAGGAGACATTCTACAAACTCTAAGAGATCGCAGGCGCCAGCCCAGACTACTGTACCCAGTAAAACGTTAGATGGAGAAAACAAGATATTCCACAACAAAACCAAATTTAAGCAATATCTATCCTCAAATCCAGCTCTATGGATGATCCTAGTATGCAAATTGTAACCCAGAGAAGATAAATCCACCCAAGAAAACACAGTTAAACCAAAAGAAACACACAAATGCACTACCATTACCTACATCAAAATAACAGGAAATAACAATCTATGATCATTAATATCTCTCTACATCAATAGACTCAATTCTCGAATAAAAAGACACAGGCTTACAGAATGTATCTGTAAACAAGACCCATCATTTTGCTGCATACAAGAAATGCACCTTACCAAAATGGATAAACTTTACCTCAGAGTAAAGAGTTAGGAAAAGGTTTTCCAAGCAAATGGTTCCAGGAAGCTAGTTAGAGTAGCCATCCTAATATGAAATAAAATAGACCTTCAACCAAAATTAATCAAAAAAGATATGGAAGGACACTTAAGGGGTTTATTTTCTTTTTCTTAGGCCTCAAAGGTAAAATTCATCAAGATGACATCTTAGTACTGAATATCTATGTCCCAAATACAAGGGCACCCACATTTGTTAAAAAAAAACAAAAACAAAAACAAAAAACCCTACTAAAACTTAAAATGCACATTGATCCCCACATATTAATAGTGGGAAACTTCAACACCCCACTCACACCAATAGACAGGTCATCAAGACAGAAACCAAACAGAGAAATAATGATACTAACACAGGTCATCAACCAAATGGACCTAGCAGATATCTTCAGAAGCTTTCATCCAAACACAAAAGAATATACATTCTTCTCAGAACCTCACAGAACCTTCTCCAAAATTGACCATATTGTCAGTCACAAAGCAAGCCTAAACAGGTACAAGAAAATTGAAATAGCCCCTTATATCTTATCGGACTATCATGGATTAAAGCTGGACTTCAACAACAACAGAAATAACAATAAGCCTACACATTTATGGAATCTGAAAAACTCTCTACTCAATGACAAGTGGGCCAAGGAAGAAATATAGAAGGAAATCAAATACTTCCTAAAAATCAATGAAAACAAAGGAACAACATACCCAAACATATGGAACACAATGAAAGCAGTGCATAGAGGAAAGTTCATAGCACTAAGTACCTTCAAAAAGGAAGTAGAGACATATCATATTAGCAACTTAACAGCACAACCAAAGGCTCTAGAAAAGAAAAAGAGGCAAGCACTCCTAAGAGGACCAGACAGCAGGAAATCATCAAACTCAGGGAATCAATAACTTAGAAGCAAAAGGAGCAATACAAAGAAACAACAAAACCAAGAGTTGGTTTTTGGAGAAAATCAGCAAAATTAACAAACCCCTAGCCAAACTAAATAAAATGCAGAGAGAAAATGTCCAAATAAACAAAATCAGACATGAAAAGGGGGAAATAACAACAGACACTGAGGAAATCTAGAGAATCTTTAGGTCTTACTTCAAAGAACTATATTCCACAAAATTAAAACCTAAGTGAAATGGACAATTTTCTTGATAGATTCCATGTACCAAGGTTAAATCAAGACCAAGTAAAAAATTAAACAGTCCTATAACCCCTAAGGAAATAGAAGTAGTTATTAAAAGTCTCCCAATCAAGAAAAGCCCAGGGTCAGATGGTGTCAGCACAGAATTCTACCAGCCCTTCAAAGAAGAGCTAATACTAATATTCTTCAAAGTCTTCCACAAAATAGAAACAAAAGGAACACTGCCAAACTCATTCTATGAGGTCACAGTCACCCTGATACCTAAACCACACAAAGACCCAACAAAGAAAGAGAATTTCAGATCAGTTTCCCTCATGAACATACATACAAAAATACTCAGTAAAGTACTTGCAAACTGAATACAAGAACATATCAAAAGTATCATACACCATGACCAAGTAGGATTCATCCCAGGGATGCAGGGGTAGTTCAACATATGAAAATCTGTCAATATAATCCACCATATAAACAGACTGAAAGGAAAAAAAAAACACATGGTCATCTCAGTAGATTCAGAAAAAAGGATTTGACACAATTCAACACCCTTTCATGCTAAAAGTCTTGGAGAGATCTGACACACAAGGACCATAACTAACTAAAAAATAATAAAGGCAATTAAAACAAGCTGGTAGCCAACAATCAAATTAAACAGAAAGAAAATTAAAGAATTTCCCCTAAAATCAGGGACAAGGCAAGCATCCCCACTCTCTCCATATATCTTTAACATGGTACTTGAAGTTCTAACTAGAGCAATAAGACAACTCAGTGAGATCAAGGGGATACAAATTGGTAAGGAAGAAGTCAATGTATCCCTACTTGGAGATGATATAATAGTATACATAGTTACTCAAAAATTCCACCAGAAAATTCCTACAACAGATAAACACCTTCAGCAAGGTGGCTAGAAACAAAATTAATTCTAAAAAAATCAGTAGCCCTTCTTTACACAAAAAATAAATGGGCTGAGAAACAAATCAGGGAAACGACACCCTTCACAATAGCCACATATAATATAAAATACCTGGAGGTACCTCTAACCAAGCAGGTGAAAGACCTGTATGACAAGAGCTTCAAATCCTTGAAGAAAGAAATTGAAGAGGATATCAGAAGATGTAAAGATCTCCCATACTCATGGATAGGTAGGATCAACATAATAAAAATGGCCATTCTACCAAATGCATTATACAGATTCAATGGAATTCCTATCAAAATACCAACACAATTTCTTACAGACCTTGAAAGAAACAATTCTCAACTTCATATGGAAAAACAAAAAACCCAGAATAGCTAAATCAATTCTGTACAATAAAAAAACATCTAGAGGTATAACCATCTCTGACTTCAAGCTATATTACAGAGCAATAGTAGAAAAAACAGCATGATACTGGCATAGAAACAGACTGGTGGATCAACAGAACCAAATTGAAGACACAGAAATAAACATACACACCAATGGTCACTTAATTTTTGACAAAGAAGCCAAAACTGTACAATGGAAAAAGAAAAGCATCTTCAACAAATGGTACTGATTAAACTGGATGTCCACATGTAGAAGGATACAAATAGACCTTCATTTATCATCTTTCACAAAACTGAAGTTCAACTGGATCAAAGACATAAACCTAAATCCAGACGCACTAAATCTAATAAAAGAGAAAGTGGGGAAAAGTCTCGAATAGGCACAGGTGACAACTTCCTGAACAAAACACCAATAGCTCAGGCTCTAAGACCAACAATCAATAAATGGGATTTTATGAAACTGAAAAGTTTCTGTAAGACAAAAGACACTGTCATTCAAACAAAATGGCAACCTATAGATTGGGAAAAGATCTTCACCAACCTCACATCTCACAGAGAGCTAATATCCAAAATATATAATTAACTCAAGCAATTAAACACCAAAAAACCAAATAATCTAATCAAAAAGTGGGGTTCAGAGCTAAACCAAGAATTCACAAAAGAGAAATTTCCAAAGGCTGAGAGACACTTGAAGAAATGCTCAACATCTTTATTCTTCAGGGAAATACAACTCAATGAGATACCATCTCACACCTATGAGAATGGCTAAGTTCGAAATCATGTAATAGCACATGCTGGCTTTCTCTTGTAGTAGATTTAATGTGTCTGGCCTTATGTTAAGGTATTTGATCAACTTGGACAAGGTGATAAGAATGGGTCTAATTTCATTCTTTTACATGTGGACATCCAGTTGGACCAGAACCATTTGTTGAAGATGCTGTCCTTTTTCCATTGTGTGGTTTTGACTTCTTTGTGAAAAATTAGGTGGCCATAGGTGTGTGAGTTCATTTCTGGGTCTTCAATTCGATTCCATTGATTCACTGGTCTGTTTCTATACCAGTATCATGCTGTTTTTATTACTATTGCTCTGTAGTACAGCTTGAAATCTGGGATGGTGATACCCCAGATTTTTTTTTATTGTACAGGATTGATTTAGATATTCTGTTTTTTTTTTTTGTTGTTCCATATGAAATTAAGAATAGCCTTTTCCAGATCTAAAAAGAATTGTGTTGGTATTTTGATAGGCATTGCATTGAATCTGTATATTGCTTTTGGTAGGATGTTCATTTTTATTATGTTGATACTACCTATCCATGAGAATGGGAGATCTTTCCATCTTCTGATGGCATCTTCAATTTCTTTCTTCAAGGGCTTGAAGTTCTTGTTGTACATGTCCTTTACTTGCTTGGTTAGAGTTACCCCCAGGTATTTTATATTGTTTGTGGCTATTGTGAAGGGAGCTGTTTCCCTGAATTCTTTCTCAGCCCATTTATTTGTTGTATAAAGAAGGGCTTCTGAGCCAATGCACAGAAGGGAACATGAACATAGACTTTTTCTTTTTCCCCTTGTTAACGAGACACTTTTCCCTATGGTGCTGCCTTGTAGGTCCCCAGTGTATGAGGAGGCTCTTGGTCCTCATAGGACTGCTGAACTGGGGCCGGAGACTGTTATGTAGGGACACTCCACTCCAGAGGAATGGGATGGAAGGGTTAGGGGGTAGAGGGTGGGGGGGGTGGGACTGGAAGGCGTTGAAAGAGGACATTTGATGGACATGTAACCTGAAGTAATAAATAAATAAATTTTTAAAAATAGCACATGCTGGCAAGAATGTGGTGAAAAAGAACACCCCTCCATTGCTGATGGGAGTGCAAACTTCTACAACCACTTTTGAAAGCAGTCTGGTGATATCTTGTAAAACTGGGAATAGTTCTACTTCAAGACTCAGCCATTCCACTCTTGGGCATATACCCAAAAGATTCTTCTCTAAAATGTAAGTACATTGGCTCAACCATGTTCAAAGTGGCTTTATTTGTAATAGATGTAGACTGGAAACAACCTAGATGCTTTCACTGAAGAATGAACAAGAAAAACTGTGCTATGTTTACACAATGAACTACTACTCAGCTATTAGAAGCAAGGAGATCATGCAATTTGCAACCAAATGGATGGAACTAGAAAAGTTCATCCTGAGTGAGCTAATCCTGACCCAGAATGATATGCATGGAATGTATTCATTTATAACTAGATTCTAGATATATAGTATAGGACAAGAATCTTACAACCCACAGACTCAAAGGAACAGGAACCTAGCATAACTATCCTATGAGAAATTCCACCCAGCAGCAGACACACAGTCAAACATTAGGTGGAGCTCTGGCAACCCTATATAAGGAGGGAGGAGGAATAGAGAGACCAGGAGAGGTCAAGATCAACAGAACCAACCAATCTAGGCCTCTAGAGACTTATAGAGATGGAAATACTAACCAAAAAGAAAAAAAGAAAGAAAAAAGATTAGACTGGACCTAGTCCTCCCATACAAATGTCATAGGTTAACAAGGTTTGAGGAGTTGCAGCAGGATTCATTACATGTATTCCCATTAGGAGTTGTACCTAACCAGACATTCCCCAGCTATCTTTCATTCCAAAGTTCATTAAATGTTCAAAACAACTGTTTTTATTTATCATGGTGCACACTGAAGCATGTGGTCTTATTCTTGGTCTTAACCTAGAGTGAATGTTTACTTAGATCATAAATTTGCCTCAAATCTGTTTCTCTTTCTAGTAGAATTGATATAGTTGTGGCACATGAAGGTTCACACAATTCCTTTTGCAGCTTTCTTATTCTACAGGAGGTATTTAAAATTACTTGAAACAATTCAGGGGTTCTATGAAATCATTATTAGGAATTATGAAATCATCTATTCATCTAAATAGTGTTATTTCATGAAAGTACACTGTCATATAGATTCTGAAGGGAATCTGCTCAACAGAGTGGGTTATTACAATAGGCAGTGAGGATCTTTCCATGCCATGGCAGATTTATGAGGAATACAGTAATAATAAGCCTGGAAAGTCATATCAGCAATCCTGGGACATGGGGTCCATGACTCTTCAGGACACAACCATCACAGGCCCTGAAAAAAATGTTGAACCACCTACAGGAATCTCACTTTCTTGCCACAGCTTTTCCTGCATGGCTTCTGGCACCATTCCTTGGACCCACAGGCTTCTATTCATATTACAATGCACAAACACATTTAATCCAACTTCAAAAATTCTCCATAGTTTATAAACAGTCTCAAACTTATTTAAAATTTCAAAGTTTGAAATCTCTTCTGAGATTTATGCAATCTTATAACTGTAATCCCCTGTAAAATAAAAATTAAAAAACAGATTACATACTTCAAACACATAATGGCACACGATATACATTATTGCTCCATAAGGGAGTAAAGGGAGCATAGTGAGGAAATATTGTACCAAAGCCAGTCCCAAAATCGGTTAGGCAAACTCCAGACTCTTCAACTCCATGTCTGATGTCAAGTCAGTCTTTAGATTTCCAACTTCTTTCAGTTTTCAGCTTGTGGACTGCGCATACTTCTTTATCTTGGGCTGGTTCTACTCCCTGTTAGCAGCTCTCCTTGGAAGATATAAATCATCATATAGAAGGTTCAAACAAACAGAATGAAACAAGGAAATAAATTGAAGACTTCAACAATGCAGTTTCCATAGAATGAAACAGTTACCAAATTGAAAAAGAAAGTCCAAAATATAAAGGAAAATTTCACCAAGAAACTTAAAACACTGAAAAAAAAAACCCCAGAAATATCTGACACTAAATAAATGACAAATCAAATAAAAATACATCAGAAATCAGTTTCAAGAAAAACTATTTTCAGAAATAGGAGATAGGATGCATAACATAATTCAAACAAACACACATATGGAAAATATGTAGGAGCATGAACAGTACTCTGAGATACATTCAAGAAACCAAACAAGAGAATTCACAGTATACACAAAGGAGCAGAAATAAAATAAAATGGAAAAGTAGGTAGTTTCATGAAATTATAGAAGAAAAATTTCCAAACTCAGAGAACAAAATGGACATCCAAATTCAAGAGGCATTTAGAATACCAAATAAAAATGACTGGAAAAAACACTTTCTATGATGAGTCATAGTAAAGATGTAAAATCTACAAAATAAATTACTAGAATTAGTATAAGAAAGAAGCCAATGCATTACCAAGCAAGACTATGAGAACAACTCCCCCAGACTTTTTATCAGCAACCATAAAAGTCAGAGAAAAAGGAGATGATGTATTCCAATCTCTGAAAGTTAATAATTGTGAACCAGAAATCCTATATGCAAAAATGTTATCTTTCAAAATTGATGGATAATTAGGACATTTTAAGACAAACACAAATTAAGGCAGTTTATGACAGTCAAGCTAGTACTGTAAAAAATTCTTAAAGGAATACTATGCAAGAAGGAAGAAAAGGGATAGCCTTTTGCATGAGAACACGTGAATGGATGTGCTCCTTAAAGGAACAATTAAAGTATAATTGTAGAGTTGGGAAAGAACTCTGCAATACAGCAAACCATGAAATTCACCAAAGGGAGAAGGAAAAGAAATATCAATAATCCAGAAAAAGAAAACATTATTAATCATAGTTATCTTTAACTGTCAACTTGACAAAGCCCAAAGTCATTTGAAAAGGAGATTGAGGGTTGCCCAGATCGAAATAGGCTGTGGGCACCTGTTTGTGGAATTGGTCATGATTATTAATTGATATGGGAGGGTCTACCACACTGTGAGTGGCATCACTCCCAGGGAAGGTAGTTCTGGACAACCTAAGAAAGCTGTCTAAGCATAGGTCTGTGAGAAAACTAGAAAGCAATATTCTTCCATTTCTGTTTAAATTAGTGACGAAAATGGTATTATGACGACTCAACTGAAATGCAGAACATCATTAGAGAATACTTTGAAAACATACACTTCACAAAGTTAGAAAACTAGAAGAAATAACAAATTTCTAAATACAGATGACCTACCAAAATTAAAACCAGATGATCAAAGTTGAAATCAAAAGTCTCCCCCCCCCCAAAAAAAAAAAAAGTCCAAGACCAGGATGGAGTCACTGATGAATTTGTTTCAGGCTTTCAAGGAAGGTCTAACATATGTCCTCAATTTGTTCCACAAAATACAAAGCAAAGAACTCCACCAAATATATTCAGTAAAACTAGTATCTACTCTGATTCCCCCCAAAAGATATATATATATTAAATATAATATAATTATATATATATATAATTACTTTTCATGATGCACAAAGGCACAAAAGTTTGAACAAACTTGCAAATCAAATTAAAAGCTCATTAAGAACATCATACATTACTACTAGGTGGTCTTCATCCTGGAGATGCATGGTTGGTTCAACATACATAAATCAATAAGTTTAATATTAAAACAAAATCAAGAATAGGAATCACATGATTATCTCAATAGATATAGAAAAAGCATTTGACAATGGGTTACCCTCTGCAAACTGACAGCCAGGCCCCATTGCTGAGGACAACACCTAAAGAATTCATTGAACATGGAGAAGTCAAGCTGGTGCCTACATGGACCCTTCACCCCTACATTATAGTGTCCTTTCTATAGGGGAGTACTCAATGGGATACCAAAATAGAAATATAAACACAAAACCCAGCCACCAAACTTTTGATCTACAATCTGTCCTGTCTGCAAAATATGCTAGTGAAATGGTGGTGCATACTTTGTGGAAGTAGCCAACCAATGGCTGATTTAACATAAGGACTACTCCACTAGATGAAACACACACAAGACATTGATTAGGTAACCAACAACCACAGACTAGACAGCAACCAGACCTAGGATAAAACTAAATACTACTGGTCTAAAAATATTTATCATTGAATGATTCCTAATTATATGCTACTATATTCATAGATCAGTGCCTTTTTCACGTATTCAATCATTATCAGAAGAGACTCTTCTGGCAGCAGATGGGAACAGATACAAAGACCCACACACAGACATTATACATAGAATGAGTATAAACAGGAGGTCTTGATAAAATTTCTCCCCCAGGAGCTCAAGGAACCCCAGGGAAGAGGAAATAGAAAGAGTATAAGAGCCAGATGGCCCTCTAAATCAATTAAGAAAGATGCATATGAACTCACAGAGACTGAAGCAGCAAAAACATAGTTTACATGGGTCTATTCCAGTTCTTCTGTGCATATATTATAGCTTTTTACCTTATTATTTTTATGGAATTTTTTAGTGTGAGAATGAGTGGGTCTCTGACTCTTGTGCCTGCTCTTGGGACTCTTTTCCTGATGCTGGGTTGCCTTGTCTAACTTTGTTGTGATCATTTTTGCTCCTATATTTTATTTTATCATGTTTGGTTGTTATCTCTTAGAAGCCTGTTCTTTTCTACTGTGAAACAGAAAGGGAATGGGTCTGGAGGGGAGGTGTGGTGAGGAGGAACTGGGAGGAGTAGATGAAGGGGAAACTATACTCAGGATATATTGTAAGAGAAAAAAATATATTTTCAATAAAAGGGAAACAATTAAGAAAAACTCAAAAAAGTAAGAAAGAAAAAGGAAAAGTTCAACATGCCTGGCAGACTTCCTCAATAGCTGTCTCCATCGGGGGCCTGCAACCACCACTGCAATCCAGTGTCGCTGGGAACGTTCAGCTCTACACAATGCCCCGGCCGGAACCTCAGTGAAGCCTGCAAGATCAGCTTCTGCCTACAAACCCCTTAGGTTATCTAAACAGCTGAGAACAGAAGGACTGAACATAAAAGGATTGTACTAACATTTTTAATCATTTTTCCCATTTGGGTTGGGGCCCCAAACAGGTCTACTACGACCCAAATCAGCAGGAAGTCACTTTAAGAGAGCGACGTCCCATGCCCAGAGGGTGGGGGAGGGTGTTTCTCCGCCCTTCTTTTTGGTTATTTGAAGGTTAACTGAAAACTCTGTTATGTAGGGGAAGAGACTACAAGCTGATAAATGATCCTGTCTTAATGGGTTTTGGAGATTAGCCCCAGGGAATTCCTACTTTTCCTTCTCTGTATCCTTCTTCCTCTCCTATGTAGGAGTGCATGGGCTTGAGAAAAATGAGATATAGTCATAGCACAGGAAGGTCCAAGAAGAAGGGGCAGATTATTGAATATGCCCTTATACCTTTGTATATTGATACAAAATTAGTAGGTTATTTGGCTAAAGTGGTATTGACCATTGTTTATTGTGCAATAATAAGATTGTATTGGATTACATAGGTATTGATCTTTGTATATTGATACAAAATTAAGATTATAGTTGGCCACAATGGTATTGACCCTTGCATATGGACGTAATATTAAGATTATATTGGGCTACATAGGCATTGATCTTGGTATATTGATACATAATTAAGAGTATATTTAACCACAATTGAATAGATCTTTGTATATTGATACAAATTTAAAGATAATGCTTCCCAATGGTATCATACCTAGAGATACTTAAAAATAAAATGTGAAGCTCTGACCACTTGATACCAACCGTCTAAAACGGTCTAGGATAGTTAAAACATACTCCTAGTCATGCAAACATGTCTCTTTGTTAGCTACTATGACAGTCTATCACAGATATTCTTTAAACTACCCAGTAATCAAGTTGCTAAGAGACAAGCAACATTTGCTTATCTAAATACAAGAGATGGTTAGGGCATCTTCAAAAACCCCTAGAGATCTGCAGAATATGGCATTCAAAGATGTTATCTTAAATCAAGATTTTTTTTTGATATCGAGACATATCAGCGCCTGACAGCACCCCCTATTCTACTCCAAGTAGAAGATAAGCATCGAAGAACCTCCACTGTAAGAGGGTAGATTTAGGGGCAAGCCTTTTTCTTGGCATGAAAAAACCCCTTGCACCAACTGCAGACAGACTGCTGTCCAAAAAGGACAAAACTTGGTAGCAGGGAAGTCGACAGCCTAACTCTGCCAAGACAGGGTAGGTAAGTCCTTCATAATCCCTGCTCTACAACAAATGTCTGTCAGAGAAACAGGACCCAAAGGCTGAAGATTGATGCTGGAATGTATGGAGAGAAAATGGGAACTGTCCAGGCAGTTACTGGTATGTTCTTTCTTAGTTTTAGAAGCTGCAGGCTCTGCACTTCCTATATAAGCAAATATATTTATCCCTCTCAGGTCTCTGAGGTGGTTGAAGAATAGACAGATAGAATCTTATAGTTAAATTTTGAACTGTTTAGGAATCAAGAGGGTGTTATAGATCTAAGAAGATACTCTTAAAAGTGTGTTGAAAGATAGTATGAATGTTGAGTCACATATAGACCTTTAAACTCATGGAGGTGGGTAGATAGTAGAATGTTAAAGTCAGGGGCCAAATAGGTATAAACTGAACATTGGGAAGGTATACTGGGCCAATTTAATCTCATAAATGTGGCATAATTATATCTATTGTTTTGTATAATACTTACTGTTATAAGAGAAGGAACCAGCTGTTGGACTGAAAGGGGAAACCTCTGGAGGGAAGAGGGTGGAAGGGCGGGTTGGGAAGGGGGAATAGGGAGGGGTTTGTTACTGAGATGTAACTTGAAGAAAAAAAAAATAAAGTATTTATAAAAAAAAAAAAAGAGAAAAAAATATATTTTCAATAAAAGGGAAACAATTAAGAAAAACTCAAAAAAGAAAGAAAGAAAAAGGAAAAGTTCAACATGCCTTCACTATAAAAGTCATAGAGACATTAGGAATAGATGGATCATACTGAAAATAATAAAGGCTATGAACAAAAATCCTATAGCCAACATTATACTAAATGGAGACAAATGGAGATCATTTTTCTACAATTAGAAGTGGGACAAGGATGCCCACTCACTCTTCTGTTATTCAGTATATTGATTGAAGTTTAGGTAGAGCAACAAGACAAGAAAAACACATAAAAGGGATAAAATAGTAAAGAAAAAAGTCAGAGTATCCCTATTTGAAGATGATATAGTGTAGGAAGAACAAGGCCTGCCATTGAACAGGAACAAGGTCTATTGCTAAACAGTGTGCATGTGTGGCCGGGCTTCCACATAGAGCCAGCTTGAGACATGCCCGGATATGCCCAGCTTGAGACCTGCCTGAACATGACTGGAGACTGATGATACCACATCTGGTGAAGAGACAGGAGCCAATGATGAAGAGCCACAGCACCAGCTTGCAGCTCGGGAGCCAATGGGATTCTAAGCAGAGAGTATAAAGGGGCATCCTCTTCCTGGAATAAATGAGTCTGCCTCCCCCTCTTGCCTGACTGCCAGAGTCTGTGTCATTGACTCTGTGCCATCTTGCTCCTGTCCCCAAGGATCCTGACTTGGGGTTACAGCAACAACATAGTTTTATACCTTAAAAAAAAAAAAAAACCATAGAATCCACCAGAAAAGTTTTCGACCTAATAAACACTTTCAGTGAAGTTTCAGGACACATATATCAATATAAAACCAATGACTTTCATATATACCAATAACAAATAGAGAAAGAAATCAGAAAAACCATCTCATTCATAATAACTCAAGAAAATCCAGATATAAACTTAACCAAAGAAATGAAAATTCCCAGACACTGAGAAGGGAAATCAAAGAAGAAAATAAAGAATAAAGAGAGCTTTTGTGTTCCTGTATTGGGAAAATTAATAGCATGGTAATGGTTATACTACCAAAATTAATATATAGATCCAATGTAATATCCATCAAAATTCTGATGTCACGCTTCACAGAAGTAGACAAAAAAACCGAGGAACATATATGGAAACACAAAAGACCATGAATAGTCAATGCAATTCCAAGGATTAAAAACACAGCTGAAGGCCCGGCTGTGGTGGCACATGCCTTTAATCCCAGCATTCCAGAGGCAGAGGCAGGTGGCGGATCTTTGCTAGTTCAAGGCCAGCCTGGTCTATAAAGTGAGTCCAGGACAGCAAGGGCTACAAAGAGAAACCCTGTCTCGAAAAACCAAACCAAACCAAACCAAAACAAACAAACAAAAATAAAACCCAGCTGAATCTGACCTCAAATTATACTGTGGAGCTATAGTGACAAAGACAGCCTTGTACTGGCATAGGGAGAAGAAACCAACAGAACAGCATAGAGATCTGGGAAATAAACCAACAAGTTGTGGTTACCTAATTTTTGACAAAAGTTGATTAAAAAAAGAAAGGAAGTGAAAACGAAATGTAGTAGAAAAATATGTTTAATAAATGATGCCAGTTAAACTGGATACCCACCTGCAGAAAAATGAAATTAGATCTGTATCTTTCTTCGTGTGCAAAAATACACTCAACATAGATCAAAAACCTTAAATTAAAACCTTAACTGATAAAACTGTTATAGGTAAACATAGGGAATGCCCTTCAAGATATTGGGGTACATTTTCTGAACAGAAAATCAATAGCAAAAGTCTCAGAACCAAGACTAAGCAGATGGTGTTACATGAAATTAAAGTATCTGCAAGCAGATGGAAACAAAAACAGAGACCCACAGCTAGAAATTATGCAGAGTGAGGACCTTTGGTATACTTAACCCTAAACTGGATGCCTCCATCCAATCCTCCTCTCAGATCTCAGGTTACCCTGTGGAAGAGGAGGCAGAGAGAGGGTAAGAGCCTCAAAGGATGGAGGACACCAATAAAACAAAGTTCTCTAATTCAACACAAGCATAGCTCATATGAATTCATACAGACTGAGGCAGAATGGACAGGGCCTGCAGGGGTCTGGAGCAGGTCCTCTGCATGTATATAATGGCTTCCAGTTTAGTGTTTTTATGGAATTCCTGAGTGTATGAACAAGTGAGTCTCTGATTCTTGTGCTTTCTCTTGAGCTCTTTTCCTTCTGTTGGTTTGTCCTGCTCAACTTCAATGATACAACTTTTGTTTTATCTTAATATATCTTATTTTGTTATATTTTAATATTATCTCTTAGAAGCCTGCTCTTTTCTAATTAGAGACTAAAAGGAGAGGATCCTGTTGGGAGGGAGGTAGGGAGAAACTGGGAGGAGAACCAGAATCAGGATATATTATATGAGAAAAGAATCTATTTTCAATAAAAGGAAAAATGTATCTGCATAGAAAAAGAAAACTCTCAGCAGACCAAACAGACAACACACAGAATGAGATAAAAATCTATACAAACTAAACTTCCAACAAGGAGCTAATATGTAAAATTTCAAAAGAAGTGCAAAAAATTAAACACTAAATAAACAAAACTGACAATCAACAACTGGGGCAATGAAAGAGATAAGCAATATTCAAGGTAGAGCCAGAAATGGCTAATAATTCTTTTCAAAATGTTCAGAATCTCTAATCATCATGAAAATGAAAATTATAACTATTTTGCGGTACCAGTTCACCACAGTTAGAATGGTTATTGTCAAAAAATTAAATAGGAAGTATTGAAGGCATGAGGAGAAAGCTGAGTCTTTATTC
The DNA here is from genome assembly GCA_907164525.1 of Lophiomys imhausi. NCBI lineage: Eukaryota > Metazoa > Chordata > Mammalia > Rodentia > Muridae > Lophiomys > Lophiomys imhausi. The sequence goes on from CAJQZJ010004760.1 coordinate 12,641,491, forward strand.
ACCACTGATCAAAGTGAAAATTAGTGTAAAGAATATGGAAATCATTATAGATATCTCTCTAAAAATTAAAATAAGTCTATCATATTACCCTTTTATACTACACCTGAGCATTTGCCCAAAGGATTTCATAGTCTACAAGAGAGACACTTGTTATTTTTGCCATGTTTGCTATATTCATGATAACAGGGAAATGGAAACAAGTTAGAAGCCCATCAAGAGATGATAGATAATGAGAATATGGTGCATATACTAAATGAAATAATGTTCAGCTCCAAATAAAAATAAAATAAAGAAATTTTTAGGAAAATGATGGATTAGAAAATACAATAGCAAGTAACGTGAGCCAAACTCAAAAGATAAAAAACAAAAATAAACAAAACACATGCATTCTCTCATATGCAGATCTTAGCCTATAATTTAATATGTATATATGTAAGTGTGTATGTTCATGTGTGAGTTTGAAGAAGTTCAGGAAAGGGTAATATTGGGTAACAAGGAAGGATGGAGTAGGTGAATAACAGGAAATATGGAACATGAATGAGGAAGATAATCCGGAAAGTTATAAGGGTGGACAGATATAGTGGGGAGGTAGGTCAGATGGATGGAGACAAACCAAACACACTTTTAATATTTACTCAAAAACACTAATGAAAAGAAATCTCAAGAGACAAAACTATGAATTTTATTCCATTTGAGTATATTATGAAACAAACCTCTTTTAAAAGTATTTCAAGCAATTAACTTTAGAATAATAAGGTTATTTAGTAAAAGTAACTTAATAACCATAATTAATGTAGAAAATGTGCCTTTTTCTTTTTTCCTAATAATAATAATAATAATAACATCATTCTTCAATTCTGTGAAGTTGAGATTAAACTCCTTTGCTCCATTGTGTAGCTGCAGACTAAGACTTCTTTTTAATGTGAAGAATAAAACAAATATTAGGGCAATAACTGAAGCTTTGGAACTTTAAATTTTTTTCACTTGTGATATAAAGTGAATAATAAATTATTTCCTTATAATCACATTTTCAAAGTCATATACTTTTCCTGCCATTTATCAAATAAAAGTCACAGCTTAAGCCAGAGATTCTTCTTATCTTGATGCAGAACAAGCTTGGAATAACTCAGGTGCAGAAAGAAGTATGCAGGCATTGCAGATATGATGATCTTTGTATTGGTGAAAAATGAACTCAAACAAAGTTACTATGAAAATAGGAGTCATTAAAGTGAAGTCTTTTCATGATTGTTCAGTACTAGAGGGAACAGTGATGGTGGAGGGGGGGTTTCTTTTGCTCCTAACTCCTGAAGATTTATTTCATGGTTTCTTAACCCTTTAAACTTGGACAGAACATAATTGTGGTGCTTAAATGTATTAAATAAGCTTCCTCAGGTTAAATTAAGGCAGATGGGAGACAGAGGACAAAGAAGGAACTCCTTGGAACAGGTATAAATTTCAACCCATGTCCCCAGTGACCTACTTCCTCCAACTACCATTTCCAAAATTTTCAGAGTCTCCGAAAATAATGTGCCCCCTTGGAATCAAACATTTCATACATATATCTATAATGCACTTTTCACACTTAAAATATACTACAATGTAAGGAGTTTCTCTTCTTACCCAGGTGAATAAACAGTCTACACATGCACACATACTTGAATGAACTAAATCATGATGGTATCACGAATTTGAAAAGTATCTGAAATAACATAGTAACAATTTTTAAATGAGAATTATGTGGCTATATCTATGCATGCTTATGACATCCTGAAATTTTATAAGAAAAAGTATTAAGCCAGACCACAATAGCTTGCAACTACCTTCTCCAAGTAGTTACAACACTCTGGCTCCATAGCAAGTTTGCCTGACTTACTCTCCTTTTTATTTTGATTTATATCCCAACTGGTGAGGATTTTACTAATGAATGTAAGTACTTTTGTCTGTATGATTTACTTTAGGAAAAAAGTCTGCTTCTAGGCTATGAATTCAAATATATTATATGTTAGGAATATAGAGTATATATATGCATATATGTATATATTTGCATAAGGTTTCTACAGTAGCCTGAACTTTTGATTTTAGATGGTTTCTAGGTAAATTAATGTTACAAAAATTAAAATTTTCTAGAATAAGTCATATTTCTCAAATTTAAACATTTTAAAATCCTTTGGCTGCCACTGAAACTGAGAAGTTTTGAATATAGGACATTGTATATGTTATTTTCCAAAACATTATACAGTCAAACTTTACCTATAAAAACTGAAACACTGGCGGATTTGTGTTTTAATTGAAATTTATAATATCCACTTGTCTCAAAAATTTGAATATATACACACATGTATACTTTTCAAGATATATACAAAACAATCTGAAATATTATTAGATCCATTACAACAGTAGACATTCAATAAATATCTTTTTATTGAAAGAAATAACAGAGTGATGTCTCATAATGGTCACACCAGGATCACACTGATGAATGAGAGAGAGTACAGGTAAAAGAGACAGAGGAAAATAAAATAAGCATTAAGCTATTTTTCCCAAACCCAACATAAAAGCAGAATAGCAATGAGACAACAGAACAATAATAAAAATGGACATTTATAACAAAACCGAATAGTAAGATGTTCACAGAACTCACAATATGCTAAAATACAACTCAACACAAGATAATACAATACAAATACGAATAAATCACCAAATGGGCAAACATTTTTAGCTCTGAAGTGATGGGAAATTAGAAAACAAAACAATGGAACAAGGTGGCTAATATACTCGAGAACACACTGGACTTCTATCTCTTTTGGGAGTCATTTTTTTGTTTTGTTTTTATTTCTTCGTATATGTGATGGTGACGAGGCTTTTTTTTTCCTTTATTTTTTATTTCTTCAGGTTACATCTCAATCGCAGTCCCCTCCCTATTCCCCCTCCAGTCCTACCCTCCCACCCTCAACCCCCCCATCCTCTTCCCTTTTTTTTTTCTTTTAAGTTTAAGGTATAGCTTATTTCCCCCTAGAGTTTCCCCTTTCAGTCCAACATATGGCTCTTTCTCTTATAATAATAAATACAATACAAAACAACAGAGGTAATTAGGCCACAGTTATGAGGGTTATATGGATTGGCGTACATTCCCCATGTCCAGTCCATATGTATTTGGTACCTGACTTTAACATTCTACTATCAAACCATCTCCATGACTTTACAGTTCTATATCTAACTCAACATTCATACTAACTTGCAACACAATTTTAAAACTATCCTCTTAGATCTATAACACTCTCTTGACTCCTAAACCACTCAAAATTTAATTATGAGACTCCAGCTATCTGTTCTTCAACCACCTCAGAGACCTGAGAGGAATAAATATATCTGATTTTATAGGAAGCACAGGACATGCAGCTTCCAAAACTAAGAAATGGTATACCAGTTGCTGCCTGGACAGTTCCCATTTTCTCTCGATACATTATAGCATCGATCTTCAATCATTTGGCCCCATTTCTCTGATAGACATTGATTGTAGGGCAGGGGTTATGAAGGACTTGCCTACCCTGTCTTGGCAGAGCTAGGCTGTCGACTTACCTGCTCCCAGGTTTTGTTCTTTTTGGACAGCATTCTGTCTACAGTTGGAGCAAGGGGCTTTTCCTACCAAGAGATAGGCTTGCGACTAATTCAATCATCTCCCACTGGAGATTCTTCAATGCTCATCTTCTACTTGGGGTAGAAGTGGGGGTGCTGTCAGGAGTTGATATGTCTTGATATAAAAACATCTAAAGTTACAAAAACATCTTTGAATGCCATATTCTGCAGATCTCTTGAGGTTTTTGAAGAGGCCCTATCTATCTCTTCTATTAGGGTAAGTAGATGTTGCTTGTCTCTTAGCAGCCTTATTTCTGATTAGCTGAGAAAATAACTATAATAGGCTGTCATAGTACCTAACAGAATGACTGGCTTGCATAACCATTGGTTTGCATTTCTTAATTATCCTAAACAGTTTATGACAATTAGTAGTAAAAGGCCGAAACATCACATTTCATTTTTTTCTTTACCTCCTAACCCTTCCATCCCATTTCTCTGGGGTGGGGTGTCCTTATATAATAGTCCCTCATCTCAGTTGAGAGGTCGTATGAAGGCCAAGAGCCTCCTCATTCATTGGGGATCTATGAGGCAGTACCATCAGTGACAAGTGTCTCATTGCCTGGGAGAGAGAACTAAAAATCAAACAAACAAATAAGCAGACAAATAGATAAAAAAGACTAAAAAATATAAAAAATATATAAAAAATAAAAAAGATATAAAAATAAAAAATAAAAAGTCTATGTCCAAGTCCACTTTGGTGTGTTGGTTGTAGTATCGATACCTTCTACTATATAGCTAAAATCCTACTATAAGTGAATAGATGCCATATGCATCCTTCTGAGTCTGGGTTAGCTCACTCAGGATGAGCTTTTCTAGTTCCATCCATTTGGCTGCAAATTGCATAATTTCATTGTTCCTGATAGCTGAATAGTATTCCATTGTGTAGATGTACCACAGTTTTTTAACCCATTCTTTGGTTGAGGGACATCTGGGTTGTTTCCAGTTTCTAGCTATTACAAATA